>CALSBZ010046909.1:497766-527941 GCA_943591055.1 Gobionotothen gibberifrons | reverse complement strand
TAATCCTCTTCCGTAAATTTGTATATAGTCGCTCCGATATCTTTTTACTTCCATGTCCATTTGTTACGACTATCTTGCTTAACATAAATATGAAGATCATACTTCTTTTTTGCCACAGGGCTTATTTGTGGAGGGAAACAGCATGGGACAAGAAGGAGTAAATGAGGCGTAACATGACTAACGAAAAAAAAACAATACAAATATTTCTCAGCCACCTGTGGCTGGGGGTTAAATCTATGGCTGTCTCGTTTTAAAACCAATGCATCCCTGAGTATCTGCAAATGTGGTTTGGGCTATCAGTTTCACATTCTTTCCTTGGACGCATATTTATTATCCCTCTCGACGTATGATGGCTCCACCAGAGATGGATTTGGATGGCAGTTCTGAAGAGGCTCAAATGTGGCCAAACATATGCGGCAAAGAGACATCCTAAATCTTAAATATGGACTGTAGGTGTTTGTTACAAAAGATGATAAAAGGCGTAGTGAGAGCGGAGATGATCCAGATGTTTGCCACATGGAGGCCATAAGGGCTGGAAGGAGTACAAATATTGATAAGACCATAAACACACAGCCTGAGTCAAGATGTTCTGGAATAAGATGACATTTCAGCTCTGGATGTTTAATGGTTTTGCCTTTTGAGGGCCAGAGGCTTTCTCCTCCTGATCTCTAGAATCTATATAAGACTTGACTAGACCTGACTGAAGTGAGAAACCTTCATTTACCTCCCAAGCTATAAACCGTTAGTACTCCTAATTTTCATCAGGGTTTCTTTATTCATTCCTAGCTAGATTTATTCATCAGTTTTTCTAAATGGCCTTGTTGTTACAGGCTCCTTAGCAAGTCATTAAGCCTTCACGGGCAATTTCAACATTTGTATTCTTCATAGCAGCAGGACGTGCTGAAGGCTGATTGACAGTTCGGGGGTTTTGAAAACCACAAAAACAAAACAAAAGCATACTCCAGCACTTAAAATGTGTCATAATGAGCCGTTACCAAAATAAAAGCACCTTAATCCCGAATCCATTTGTCGTGGGGATGAATTATTCCCGATTGGCTCAATTACTCACGGCCAGTTGGAGGGGCTTATCAATGAATCAGTAACTGGATCTTTTAACAAAGCACACATTTAGGGATAATCCCTCTTTTCACTGAGCTCCCCTCCTCTTGTTTACTTTCTTTATCCCCTTCTGTTGTGTTGTTGTCGCTCTGTGGCCTGGCACAGGTAAGGGACAGGGGGAGGTAGCATAGGGGGAAACACACAAAGTGGAAAAAGACAGATAATAGGAAGGAGAGAAGAGAAGAGAAGGGAGGGCTGGTGTTGGCTGAATTATAGGGGAGAGAATGAAGAAGACAAGAGAGTGTAAGAAAGTAAAAGGCAGTAGAGGTGAAAGAAAGGAAGTGAAAGAAAGGACGTATGGCTGAAAGTCTCCTTTCGAATCTCCTACTAAAATCTCCTACTAAATAAACGGTCCTTTGTCTTAATTTGCTGTATATTAGACTTAAGAAAATGAGTCTAAAGCAGGGGTGTCAAACTCAATTTCATCACGGGCCACATTAGCATTATGGTTGCACACAAAGGGCCGGTTGTAACTCTAAGACTATATAAAAATACATATATATATAAAATAATGTATTAAATGACATTATTGCCTCTGAATTGGATTATTATCAGATAGGGTAAGAACTAACTACGTTTGAAAGCAGAAGTCTAGGGCAAATAATTGCAAGTCTCTTCAATGTGCATGTCACAGAGATGCATTGTGGGACATGTTGTTTATTGGCAATGTGCTTCTGTAAAGTAGCATGTAACCGTATAATAAACGTATTATATTCTTTGCAAGCTCTTGCGGGCCACATTAAATGAAGTCGCGGGCCGGATTTGGCCCCCGGGCCTTGAGTTTGACACCCCTGGTCTAAAGGGTTAAATGTTCTCTTTGCATTGTCCGGAACATATTTGAATTCTTTATGTTTGAACTATTTAATTTGTTTTCATGAAAGAGCAAAACTAAACAAAAGAAATACTGCACATGTGTCTGCTGGACTTTGATCAGGAACACGATGATATGCATCATATTTAGCTTCAAGAAACGTTTCTTTCAATCTGTTTTGCTTATTAAAATGGTCCAAAAAAGAGATAGTTGTAAATATTTACTAGGTTTAAAACTGTTAACCAAATCTCTAGAAAAAGGATTAGAGCTCAGTTTTCTTTGTGGGAGCCACGGCCCTGAATAATAGGGAGATGTAAAGCGGGGGGGGGGGGGGGGGGGGGGGGGGGGGGGTTGGAAGGTATAGCTGAAGAAAAGTTAGCTAAGTTAGCTATAAACCTGTGGTCCTTTCAAAGACAATGAAACAAATAGAAAAGAGAGAACTGGAGCCAAATTAATAGAATAGACTAAGTGGGGGACAAAAGTAAAAATCAGTAGAGAGTAGAAACTTGTGTATGGGATAGAAAAGAGAGAACCATGGGAAAGAAGGGGGGTGTCAGGGGAAAGAGGAGAAGAGAGATTGGAAGGAAGGAGAAAGGAAGCATGTGGGTGAAGGAGAGGAAAAGAGAGCACAAGATACAAGGAGGGAATGATAGAAAAAGAGAAAATCCATAGGAAGAAAATGAAGAACAAAACAAGATGTCAGAAGGAAAGGAAAGAGATTGAGTGTCACAGAGCAGATAGGAGAAGTGAGAAAAGTAGCAAAAGATGACATGGAAGAAGAGGAATGCAGAGGGCAGAGGAAAGTAAAAGGGAGGAGGAGAGGATAAAGCCCTCCTGTTGTTTTCCTTATGAACACTGTTGGGTCAGACAAGGGGCAGCTTCCCAGGGTTATTTCACAAAGAGGGAAAAGAGGAGATGCTTTCAGCCCGCAGAAACACACTGTCTTAACACACACACACACACACACACTTGTGTCTGCACTGAAACACACAAACCACAGACCTCACGCTGCTTCTATATCAAGTCCTTCAATTTACTCCTCCACAAACCCATGTGCACTAACTGCCCTTTTACACAACATCGAAGGTGTAGTTCCTTAAAACAGCCTCTAGGGGGCACTCTTTAGGGGGCCAATAGGGGTGATCATCAGGCCTGTGATGTCACCAAATGGGGTCTGTCCATCCTGTTGCCCTCGGGGTTGGGAGGTGTCCATCACCCTCCCTCCACCTGTCCCATCATTCATAGCTTTCCGCCGCTGGGAAGTTTAAGCCATTATTATTTAGTTGGCTAATTACATACACACATCTGTCCGTGGACTCACAAATACACACATTTAAACACATAATGTGTCTGCCAGGGGGCTCGGTACGACTGGGCGTTGACAGCGGAGGGATGGGGGAAAACGGAGCCTGTTGTAGAGTAAAGACAGTTCTGTTTCTGGGGTTCTTTTTTTCTGCTGGGAACAAATCCAGGGGAGGTGAATAATTGACCTCAGATTGGAAACACATTGCTGCTGGTGGGAAGGCACCTCGGATGGTTGAAAAATGAAACTTGGGGCTTGAGAGAGGAAGCGGGATGACGCTCTTGTTTATGATCCTGGTGGTCCTGACTGTGCCAATCGCTAACTCGTCCTTCGGTTGCAGCTGCAGACCCGCTGTGTGCCAGGCTACAGTAAGTGAGTCCATGCACACAGAGAACGCCTTATGTATGAGACTCATGTAGTCTCTCGCAAATCAGCCCCTGTTGCCTTGGTGCATTGTGTGCCAGTACAGGCTGTGAGGGAAACTGGAAACGGACAAAACAAGACTTTCTTCAATCACCGTACTTGGAAAAATATAGCAATGTTTTCTACAAAGACATTTCCGAACGTTAAATGTTTTTTCCGAAAACAAGCACTTGAGGTAAGGCTTTAGTTTATGGGTCCGTCATTTGGTTGCCGAACATGTTTCTTGGGGAAAAACGCAGCGCAGTACATTGTTAAAAGAAAGAAGGAAGTAGAAGAAAAGCCCCATATAAAAAAAGTACTCAAGAGATTTCGTTTTGGAAAAAGTGTGTCTGTGTTTAATTGTACCCTGAACAAATGTTATATATCCAGCCGAACAAAACCGGTTTTATTTTTCTGCAAAGGTTTCTCACACTGAGTACTTAAACAGTTGTTCAGTCATTCATATTGATGACATAAGGGCCCACAAGCAAAGCGTGAAAAGAAACAACTTGCTTATTATTAAATATCTGAGATGTTGTTTCCCACTAACCTAACCTATCAGACTCTGAGATCTGAGTGACGTGACCCTTTAAGATGAATATTTTGGACCTGCTACAGACTGAGTCCGACAAGAGAGTCCACCTCTGCCTAACATGGATGAGGCAGGTTAATTACTGGCAACGCTATTCTGGTGTCAAAAAGGTCAAAGCAGGCAACAGCAGCATGGGGTTAGTGTCAGTCAACACACACACACACACACACACACACACACACACACACAGCAGGGTTCAGTCATTCAGTCAGGGTAAAACCCCAAGGGGCCGACATAACGAGTCATAAACCTCCTCTGTGCCAAAGATGGCTGTTGCCCGGGTTGCCATGACGCCAGTTTACTACAGCACATGTTCCAACCACAGAACCTGCCATCTTTTGACAAACAAATACCTGCCAAACCACTTTCCATCCCAACACTTTACAAACAGAAGCTTGGCAAGAACAACTTATGCACTAAGGACCCTTTAGCGCAATCTTTTTATGTAGTCCTTTAGACATAGACAAACACATGGTTTAAGTAACGTAACGTATGTGACATAAGATCGTGAGGTACAGTACATGGCATGACTTAAGTAAATAAGGCTACTAATGCCACTCCCAACACTCCACAAACATACTAGGAACCCTAGGCGTCAGTTTTAAACCAACCGAGTGCCTTTTAGTGCCATCTTTTAAAGTACAATGTAGTCTGTTAGACTTGAACACAATGTTAGCGTTATGTTGCGTACATGACATACGTATGTTTGGTACATGACGCAAGTTAACTACGTTATGGTACGGTAAAGTTTTAGTAAATTATGGACAACTTGGTATTAGGAAAGCATCATGGTTTGGGTTCGAATATAAGTTTGTTTGTACAATTAGGGTTAAGGTTATCACTAAGTTATGGACACAAGTTCATTAGGCACGTTACGTAGGAGACGTGAGTACATTACTTAAGTATTTTACATAACTAATGCTCACAAATGTCAGACACCATGAGTTAGTTTCACATGGGAAAGCTACTGTGTTTGCTCAACCTACGTCACCTGACTTCCTCCTTTACTTCCATCATAATTACGACCGTCAATAAAGGCAGCGCTGCACATCCTTATTGGACGCTAGAGGGGTACGTGAATGCTCACAGCTTGCCGCATAGGGCCATGACGATGCTGCCGTATTTGACTAGTTGGGAATGAGCAGGTTTGTACATGCAAGCACGCATATACATGACCCCAGACACAGGAACACACACGTACTCCCCTACCACCCCTAATGCCACATAACTCCCAGAGGCCCAGTGCGGGTCCTGTTCAAATAACCCACTTAAATATGTCCCATCAGCACCTGCCGGACATATAAACTGAAGAACAATTTGCAGGATGCTACAGATCCCTGCACACACATATAATGATGAGTTTTTAATTTAACTTAATGCGGACGCTCCTGCAGAGCACACAGTCGGTGTAACCTCTGAGCGGCCCAACGTCCCACAGTGCCTCCAGTCAGACGAGCTGCTCGCCGTGCTCGGCTGATATCGATCTGACACTTTAGACTCTGAGCTGAGGTCAGGGGTTAGTGACAGCCCATTATTCAGCCTCAGAGCCGGTGTTTGGCCAGTGTCTGAGCGCAGGTGATGGACTGACCTCGCTGTCGTCCATCTTGGGAGTTGCTAGGGATGGAAGGTGAAGTTTAAAAAAGTTCTCCATGAGAGGCTTGACGTTTCCTTCACGTCTTTATTGTCTAGGATGGATTCTCTTCTCTCTATCTTCACCAGCCTCTTCAGGTTTGTTTACTTTAAGGTCCCTGATGGATCACGAGAATCTTGTAGCAAGGGACAGGTTTTTGTATTGCTGTACCGCATTATCATGAATGATATGGTGGTTACACAATTCTATAGCTATTAAATATAATTACAGCTTCAAAGTTGTCCACCTCCTCATATTAATGCAAGTGATTAGACACATATCCTATAATGGACCAATACAACCAGAGGTATTTAAGTGAGAGCTGCCACAGTACGGAAAAGTCCTTGACAGTTGACGAATGAAAAATGTCTCATTGTGTCAACACATCATTCTTATGGGTCCTGAATTATAATGCATGAGATTGCTAACTGCATAGTAAATAAAGTGAAACATGTTAAGAAAGAGCAAAACCGCTGTAAGTATAAAAAAAATATTGTTCAACACGAAGAGGTTTTCTCTTTTTGTCATCATGTGACATATTTTATAAATATATTTCTCCCTACAATTGCTTCCGTATGTTGCCGTTTTTCCCTTTCCGGTGAACATTTCATTTGCTGTACTGTTGAATTCATGTTAATTAGCTCTGAGTCACTGCCATTCAAAACTAAAGGCCTTGTAAGTGGTTCTGTTTGTATCACATTGTCTGAATGGCCTTCATGTGAATGCAGTCGACCTGAATGGCCTACGCAGACCGCGTGGGCATTCGAAAAAGAACATTAAAATGATAAACAGAGGTAGAAGAAGTACTCAGATCTTGTACTCACTGTAAGTAAAAGCAAAAACAACACTGTATAGGATTACTCTGTTACAAGTAAAAGTCTAATAAAAGTATAGCACCAAAATATAATTAAGGTAAGTAAAAGTACTCATTTTGCACATTGGCCCATTTCACAATAATATAGTGCATATCATGTGTTTTATCAACATTATTGATGCTTTAAAGTGTTTATCAAAGTTGGAAAAGGTGCAGCTCATTTGAATGACTTTGTATACTGCAGGCAGGGCAGTTTGTTATTGTTACAATAGGTGTAATTAGTCTTATTTAAGTGATGATTATATTTAACATCTTCATTACAGATCTGCAAAGGAATTTTTTTTTACCTCTGAATTATAGTGGAGAAGAAGTACAAAGAGGCACATCATTGAAATACTCAAGTAAAGTCCCTCAAATTGTACTTAAGTACAGTACTTGAGAAAAGGTTACTGATGATAAATAGCATTCTATAGGGTAAATGAAAGAAGAATGCGTTAACCCACTAATGCACCCCCCCGCCCCCCCCCCCCGCCCACACACAGCAACACAGGAAGGCCCCACCTGAAGCGTGCAAGACTAACATGGTCCCGTTCCTCCCTTGCAGAGCCGAGACTCCGACCCCTGACCTCTCTCTCTCCGGGGGCGATCCGAGCCCCCTGCACTGCCCTATCACTTTACTGCACCCCAGGGAGCCGCAACACACTCTGAACCCACAACCAGGAGAGGGGGGAGGGTTCGGCGGTGGAGAGAGAAACCCGCAACGTCTGGACTCAATCAACCGCCCATGACAAGCCTGCAAAGCTTTCACACACACCACCGCTGCATGCGCACAAACACACTCACACACACACCAACACCAGCACTTATCCACCAGTGAGGTCTCACACACATCAAAGTGCGGTGGGCCTGGCTCGGTTGAGTAATAGGCGTTCAGTGGGGAGATGGTGAAATGCTAAAAACTCGGGCGCGGAAAATGTGTTGTGTTCAAGGCCCTGAGAAGAGAGGGGGAGACAGAAAGGGTGAGGGAGGATTATAGAGAACGAGAGAGAGGGTTGGAATGGCAGTGGAGTGAAAGATCGACTGGTGAGAGAAACGTGAAAGAAGAAGCCAAAATGATGTGAGAAAATTCGAGGGATGTGAAAAAAGGGGGAGTGGGAAAGAGCACATCCCTGATTTAAAACTCCCATAGGTCCTGTATAAGAGCTAGGAGGTCTGTGTGTGTGTGTGTGTGTGTGTGTGTGTGTGTGTGTGTGTGTGTGTGTGTTGTACTTCGCTGTAAGAGCTTGTTTCGAAGACAGTTGAGTTTACTTGTATGGAATGGTAGCGGCAAAAATTGCAATAAGTGGCCTTGAAATTTGACATTTCGTAAAACATATGTGCATCTCACAGCTAACGGAAAATAAAAGAGTATTTTCTGAAACAACCGCTCTCTGCTTTTTTTACTAGTTCCATGATTACAGTGATTAAAACGACTCGCACCTCATGGTGGTCCCGCTAAGTTCTCCCAGTGAGAACTCTTCACATTTTAAGGAGATCTACATTGTTTTTTATTAACAACAGAGGAAACAACCACAGCTCAGCTTAATATATGTATATTAAATACACACGGTATGTCTTCCCAATGCTGTAAAACTGCAAAAGAGAAGGATCTCTTGGAAGTTAAACAATTAGAATATTCGTCTGGGGGGTCTTATTATATACTCAATACAACTCTTAGAAGTGCATTCAAGTAATCGTTTCAATTAGAAAGACGTCAAGTCAGGGGACCGCAGTTATTCACAGTGTGGTGTTACTTCAATGTTTTACTTAAAGGGGTAGCTCATTTGAGAAACCAGCTCGAGTGCACTCGAATTTGAAAATACGCAACCAGAAAAAATCTGCCACTTCCTTACAGAGCCTCTCCTCCAACACACACGAACGTGCACATGACCAATGAGGGCACGAGATACGTTTGTGCACAGATGGAAGGCTGACAGGCAGGTAGGCCATCCAGTTACTTTAGCCGGGCCGGCTCAGATGATTGGTCGTGCTTTTTACAGCGCCACGGCTTCCACAGATGACATTTTTGTATGTATTGTCAAAGCACTTAAGATATTCATTGCTATCGGGATGTTAAGAGCATTCCATGAGATATAACAAAAAGTGTTTCTGAAATAAATTACATACCCCACCTTTAAAAGCAGACTAATTCATTGTCTAAATCCAAATAAAACTCCTAAATTCTAAATGGAATAAGCACATCATGTTATTCGAGTACTTAGGTACATTTTCTTTGATACATTCGACCAATGGTGATGCATGGATCTGAAAAAGAAACTAGAAGTTCTTGAATTAGCTTAAAATGACCAACACTGTATATTCTCATTATGTTAATTATACATTTTCAGATAACCTATAAAAGATCAGTTTGGCAGAAACTAAAACCAGTGTTAAAATGTAAAAATTGTAAAGGGCCACAGTGGGAGAACGACTTAGGAACGCAGCTCCGTCCCCTCTACATCCCGCAGCAGGCCCAGAAAAAACAGCACATGTAACATCATGTAAGGGCTAAACATAGAAGTTCCCCGCATGCCAGCGCCGAGCCGTGCCACCTGGCCTGCTCAATCTGCCCCCACAGGGGCCCCGTCATCCCCGCCCCTTCCCCTTGACACTGAATGTCTGTCAAAGTCTTGTCCATCAGCCTGCAAACCGGAGGATATCTACGAACTGCGCATACCGCCTTAAGAGAAGTCCGGCTCGGATTCACACACCTTTTAGAAGTCCGAGGCTCATATTCACACCGTCCACCTTAAGATGCTGTATTTCAAATTCACACCATGCCAGTGTCAGCGCCCGGTTGGAGGCCATGTTGCTCATTCACATATTCAGCATGGTGCAAGGCGTACAGTCAGTGAGGTAATGGCCGTCTTTTGGGACCTCCACTGGGCACATTTCAATGCATATAAAACGGTTTCCCACTGCTACACAGCATAAGTGGACCTGAGGGGTGCCTTAAAGTTTCAAACACATCTGAATATTTACACCAGAGGCAAACATTCAGAATTTATGACTGAGAGGTTGTTAGTTTGAATCCCTTATGAGGTGGACAATATGTGACATGGAAGAGAAAGGGCAAACAAAGGGCCTCGGATAGACAGTTAATTCATTTTATCCAGTGTTAAAGCTAGTCCTCAGATCCTAATCCTCTTGAATCTCTTATCCAATCTAGGAGGATTAAATGTGCCGAATATTCAAATAAACTGAAATTGTTATTAATTAAGTTTTAAATAACTAAAACATAAAGAGATTAAATGAACTAAAATACTTAAATATTTCTATGACCTGAACATTTCAACCAAATTACAAAAGGGATTTTTTCCCCCCCAGGTACTTCTCTGTCAAAAGTTTTTATAGGAACTATTTCTCTAACCCTAACCCTAGTTTCCAGAGAATGCATCTTGTGTGTAGAATGTCTGCCTAATACCACATGTTAAAATAAGTAGTTAGTAATACATTTTCAATAGGGAACAAGCTTAAAAATGTAACCACTTAAGCAGTGTTGACGAAAAGTTTGACGTACATGAGGTACGTACAAAAATGTGGAATCACTTCAGTTCTCGATTCCAGTTCCTAGTGAAAGGTTTCTCAGAGCCTTTAGAAAACAAAACCATAACAATTAATATGGCTAGAAACCACTTGAGTAACAACATTCAAATTAAATCCACCTCAAAACCTGACAGCATGTGCAATGTTAACTAAATGTCCATCTACAAACCATCTCTGAGCCTAAAGCAGGGTGTAGCTAGCAAAAACCACCCTGGATAAATAAAGTTAAAAAGAAAAACAAACAAATCAGTCCGCCCACGTTTACATGCAGAAACAGCTTATATAATTCTGAGCAAAAGGCCACAAAGATCAACAGAAATTTGGCCCGGGACTAAACGAACCGGTCCGACAGGGCGGACTGGCCCAAACAAAATATGACCAGCTGCTTTCCAACAGCTGATGTGCATTAACCAAACCAAGCCCTGTCACATACAGAAACACGCCTTGCAAGTGTTTGATTAGACTCACATCCAGGAAACATTGTGCGTAATGCAGTCTATATCCGCTGCCATCTGAACTTAGCAACTGACCCTAGATCGGCTATCAGTGTGATCCTCGCCACGTTGAGCGTCACCTCGGCTCAATATGGGCCAGTTGTGAAATAGCTAGATGGGAACCACATGTCAGCAGCTGCATGTCAGGTTGAGGAAGGATTTACAGCTTGGATGTGATGATGGAGAGGGCCATAAAGGAGAGATAGATAGCCGACTGATTTCTATCTCTAAGAACGGCTTCTTCGCACGTCGCCTGAAGGGAAAGAACTTCAGACAGATGTGTTTCTATTTTCTGACTCAAATCACTTCTTCTTTCCATTCACCATGCGCCACCTTTTTTTTTACAGTATGTGCCTGGGTTAAATTAAGCATTTCGCGGCAACCGATTCCCCCCCTCTGCTGGTCATTATCGCTGTGTTTTAGGGAGCAGACTGCAGCGATTAGCCCCTGCCGCTGAACCGTGGGCCACCTCATTTAACACACCACTTGATGTAATTGTTATTGGAGTGGAGATACTAGCCTGCTGTTCAAAATGGCAACACTTCCCTCCTCTCTTTCTCACTCTGACAGTTACTGGCGACACCGTCACCACCTGCCCTTGTTTGTGAGTCAGAAGATTAGTGGACCAAAATAAAAAAAAATAAAAGAGAATTTGAGATTCTGTAACTGAGCTCGAACTACTTATTAAATTAAAGAGCGGAGGCATTGAATGGCATAATGTGAACTTTGTCCATGTAGCAAGTCAACGTTGAGTTGTCAGTAAAATAACCTAACCATATCGTTTTGCTTTAATTCCCAATGTCCACGATGCATCGGGAATAAATGCATTTATTTTAAAAACTAAGAACACAATATCCTAACCCTAACCCTTTGTTTCTGCACACATCTGCTGTATTGTGATCACATTACCATATAAATACCCATATTGATATCACAATATTGGTTTCAATACACTTGCAAATCATCAAATCAGAGCTTCCATGGATGGGAAAGGGGGATTTCAAAGACACAGAGACAAAGGGAGATATGAAGTTAAAAAATGAAGGAAGGAAATTGAAAATAAAAGATTTAAAAGAGGGAAAAGATCGAGCTCAAATAGGGATGGTAACATATTCAGTGGGAGTCGGTGGAGACAGTCGTGTGGGAGGAATGGATAAATATACTCCCCTTCACTGAATGACAGCCATTCTCATCTCTAATCTACCCCCCGGGGAGAGAGAAAGAGCGGAGCATTGCCGGCCCTGCCATCTTAACCCTTCCTCTCTGCTTTACACCACGACCCCCGTCTTCATCTCTCCGCCTGCTCTTCATCCACTCGAGCTTCCATCTTAACCCTGCATCTCTAATCGTTTTAATACTAGCCCTTACCCTCTGTCTCCTTCCCCCCCCCCCACTCGCTGCCCTTCCACTGCCATTACTAAACTCTCCCTACCTTCCTAAATGGCATGTGACCGCCATTACCGCCCCGTGGAAAGAGCGGTGTCATCATCTGTGCCATCATTTTCATCCATAACCATTAGGAACGTTGTAAAAAGATACGACCACTCACACGGCCCTCTTCAAATAATGGAGTGTAGGCTCACGGTTTGGAATGCAGCCGCTCGCCAGCATCAGCAGACGCTGTCATTACTTTTTACGACCTTGAGTACTTTGGCCCCTAATGTACATCCTTCCTGTCCTTCAGTGTTGGAACTCCTGGTTGGGGGGGGGGTGGAAATTAGCGCCGGGAGAGACTGTTCGGTTATCAAAAACAGCCACAGGTTCGACCCCCGGACAAATTAGCAGAGCTGGATCCATGAGGACGTTATACGACCGGGGCGTGGCAGAAACTCAATAAACTGGTGATCATGTTTCAGTAGAATCACATCATGATGTAGCGAGGGTGTCGACTTGACATGATGCACGATCCGCTTGTGGAATTGATATGAATACAAAGAAATGCTGATGCTGCGGTCCGGCTGGTTTGTGTTTGCAGTGTACATAAGAGGATTGTGTGTGTGTGTGTGTGAGTGTTCTGCTGTATTGTTATTAATGTCAGCATGGAGGATCAAAATGTGCTCTTGCACAGCGTACTAAATGTAATAGGCCTACAGAGAAAGAATAATAACAGAACCCATGGAGGCTTGGTACGTTTCTCATCTACTGTACTCGTACACTTAATTACAGAAGAAGACTAGGAGGCTCTGTGAGTGCTAACACACCCACAATTATATGTTGACTATAACCACAAATAAAACAAAAGATTCAAGTTAAGTGCACATATAGACTGTACAAGACATTCAACAATGTTACAATTAACAATTCTGAAAGGGTTTAATGCCTGTAATAAATTGAAAAATGCAGTTGCAGTCAAAAGGTAACCACGCCCTTGATGTTTTATTGTCTAATTTGCTTTAAATGGGACCAAAACGTACAATATGATGCTGAATTGAAGAAGACTTGAATGTAGCGATTGAGACCATTAACCCTATTTTTAAAATGTTTACTGAGGTAATAAATCAAGTGAGAAGTAGGGTGAATTGTTTTCGTAGACTTCTACAATTGGACTTCATTTGAGAGCAGTGAAGTTCTCCACTGCTTGCCATTAGAAAGAAAGCAGGGTATAGGCATGACATTACAGACTTAAAACTACATTTAGCTTAAAACTCACAATATTAATACACAAAAAAGTTCTCCAACATCATAACGCAAATCACACATACAAATCTGTAAAGGATATACATAGCCGGAAAGAAATTCAAACATATGGAGTTGACTGAAGTTCGGCAGAAAAGTAAAGCATATTTTTTGCTTCCTAAGGCTAATATATACAGTGTAATAAATGCCCCAGTGCTTCTGATGATTGGTTTACATTCAATGACCTCACAGTGAACTACGGCCGCTCCAAAAAATTACGTTGGTGTGGATGAAAGAGGCGGTTTAGGTAAGAGGGCCAGAGTTTAAAATCACCCTGAACCATCAGTCAGCACACACACACACTGCTGTACACGGAGTACACACACTGCACTCACCACGATAACACACACACACACACACACACTTCACAAGCTCAACACTTCCCAGAGAGTGTTTACCCTCCGCACAACGGCCAATTACATGGACAGAGAGGCTGAGAGCGGTTAAACCAAACCCATTATATCCCAAAGGCACAAATATTATGACATATTTCATGTTTTTCTACACAATGCTGTCTGGTTTAAATTAAATAATATCAACTAGTCAACTACATAACTGAGTGTAGAGGTATATACAACGTTACAAAAATAAATCCACTGAGGCTTACATTAACTCTGTCAGTGTTAACATTTATCAAACCTTCCATTTTCTCTTATTTGTGCAGTGTTTCTAAAGCACTTAGGTGAAGACTGTCATACGTACACAACTGGTAGGATGGATGGGAGGTCTGGGACAAAAATGCACTGACCCCCATTTCTTTCCACCCTCTGTGCAAGTCTCTGTGTTTGCTTTGAAGACACATTGTTAGGTCCTCCTTAATCTTTCTGAAAATCATTCTCCATTCAAAGTACATTAAGCTTTTCTTTTATTATGTGTATAATTTAATTTGTATGGCTCCCTGTAGACACATGTTTCTGTTATAAAATAAGTATTCTGATGCTTCACTGCAGCAAAATGATTTATACACAGAATGAATATAGCAAGCACTTAAAGCCTTGCATTCAATATCCTACTTCAATCTTCTCTGTAACTGTTATGGCATGGCATTGTGATTTCTAAAAGTCAGCTGGAGACGTACAAATGATGCACCAGATCCTTAGTAGGAAATGAGAGAACATCTTTCAAGGCCCCATTTACAGATCAATCTTTTAATTTTCCTCTAATGACTATCGACTAATAACTCATTCCCTAAGAGCGTAAAAAGGCTGCAGAAGGAGGATCATTCTTACATACAATGTTTTTGTCGGCCCCAAGTATGGCAAGTCACTATAAAAAGCCTTATATTGTGTTATTGTTGTATTTAACCATTTTGTATATGTATTAGTACTTATACCTTTAATTAGACAATGATATGAGGAGATTGAAATGCATTTTAGACATGGGAATATAATAAAATATTAAAAATAAAGTGTATTAAACCAAAGTATCACAGAGAAGCCAACTTTTTCCATCCCTGCATTCACATAGACGTTAGCATCATTGCTAGTAACAGGTCAATGCATGGGAAAGCAGTTACGTGCTGCGAGGTAAGATGTCATGTCGCACATTCAACCTGTCCGGTGGCAGAGCCGGGGTCATCACAGATGGTCTCAGTTTAACACCTACAGGTCACAGTGTGCACCTTTCCTCTGCCATTAGGCGCTAGCTGAGCCTAACCCAGGAAGTAACCCGAGCCCGGCCCTGCAGGCGGCTAATCCGCCCCCACAAAGCCTCTGACAGCAGAGCGATCATCAGTCAGGTAAAAGCAAACTGCTCCGGCCACTATACACACAGGTGGCTTAACTGACCGCTCCGTGTTTGAGTAGGTGTGTATTTGTTTTGGGGTGGTATGAGGTCCCAGGAAACGCATTTGATAAACAGTGTGTCACCGCTTGACAACGTGTGTGTGTGTGTGTGTGTGTGTGTGTGTGACTCGATCAGAGTGTGTGACATGTCGAGACTTGTTTCATACAACATGAGACGGCAGAAAGACAGATGATGTCACCTTTTCTCACGGCAGCTACAGACCTAAATCCCCATAATCCCTCAAATGATTAAGCCGAGGTCAGCAGTTGTGACAGCGCGCACACACACACACACACACACACACACACACACACACACACACCGAGACACATTCCTTGTATGTTAAAAGCAGCTTGGCAATGAGCTCTATTCTGATCCTGATATTGATCGTGTGCCTCCATCACTGTCTGCTCCTCTAAGACTTCGATCGAAATACGTCTGAGACGTTACCATTTGATCCCTGACGAGTGTCATATGTTATAACTTATTATTTTGTCAATAAACCAGACCTCAAAGAGGGATATAAAACTGCTTCTTCATGCTATATTCTTATGAGTCCCCCCAATGCCCCATCCTTTGGCTGAAAGCAGTCATCTGGGTGGTGCACCTGTGTATGGGACTGAGTCAGAATAACTGCAGTGTGTGCTCATGGTAATGAATGAAGACAAAGAGGGATGGGCTAAATTAGGCTTTAACTGAACAGACAATACTGTATCATAAATTTACTGTTGCTGTTTGTCTCATAAAATGCAAGAATAAGCCAAATGTTTTGATGGTAAGCGTTCATTATCTTTTATTGACCAACATACTTGAAATGTTTGGCTCTATGAAACCTGATGATTCTGTTTTCTTCAAGGTTGTATCTTCCTGGTCGAATGCACTTACTGTAAGTAGTTGGATAAAAGCGTCAGCTAAATGCAATGTAATGTAATGTAATGTAATGTAATATAGTTAGTTATATTAATCTATCTGACTAACAAACTAGTTGTTTAAAGCTGTACTTCATTTGCTTCGCCCTTATTTGCCTTTGAAAAGTTCTTAATTAAACAGCTAGTGTTTTAGACATAAACCACAATGACACCATTCTAGTCAGTAATTAAATCCTTCCCAAGTAAATAATAATTAAGATGTTTAAGGAGGAGCAGACCTTGGGGAAAATGGTGTGAGATTCAAAGACAGTTATTTTCAGCAGGATGCTTGAGATTCTTAAAGAGACTCTGGTTAGCCGGAGGCAACGCAACTAGGAACACAACAAACATAGCCTTCAACAAGCAAGTGAGAGCAATTTGTCCAGGTTTGTAAAGGTACATTTTTTGGGCATTTTTGCTAGAAATTGGTAGAGGAACATGCCATAAAGGACTGAATCGAACCCGGGACGATGTGGTCTACCAATACTTCCATTCTTAACACATACAGGGAATGCAAGAACCCCCCCCCCCACACACACACACTGTCCGCTGCATTCCTGTGTGCCTCCTGGCTCTCGTCCCTCCACACTTGTCACCGCAGAGCGCAGGCAGCGCAGCGGGGCCCTCAGTGTGTGCCTGCCCGCCTGAAGAGGCTCTCACAGGCCAGTTAGCATGCAGATGGTGTCATGTGACAAGAGCCGGAGCACGATGGAGGCTGAAGACTCAAGAGTTGTTTCTTGAGGGTACAATAAAATAATTTGAGCTTGTACTGACCCATCTTGGATCTAAGTCTGGTTCATAGATGAATAGAATAAGACAAATAAGTCTTTGTTGAATTGAATAACTTGTTTCTTTGCTCGAGCTATAAAGCTTTTGCAATTCAACGGCTGTAGCCAGAGGTGGAAAGTAATTGAGTACATATCTTACATTATTTTTCACAAGGTCTTTACCACCTGCACTCTAAATAAGCTAATACAAAAGCAAACTATGTGGCGTGCAGGACATTTTACATTAACATTCAGGTTTAATTCGTTTTGAGAAAGTAAACTATTGATATTACGTGAAATAATAATAATAGTGTTCATATTTCCAGAACATATTGACGTTCATGCATCATGTGTTGGTTGGCTCAGACATTGCTAAATTCTACACGTTTTTGAATATCGTTTTTTCTTATGCACTTAATTAAACAACAAAAAAGGGTAAAAACAAATCTGATCAAATATAAGGCTCTTCAGTGACACTATCGTCTGTAATGGGACAAACGAATACTAAATGCAGGGTTTGACAAGGTTGTGCTAAATGTGTGTATCCACAGTGTTTGATAACAGACACACAGTGACATCTGGGTGGACAAAGCCAGGCGGACGGACACACACAGCGGTCGGTGTTGTGTGTGTTGGAGGGTCTTAATTGGACGGAACAACATTGCTCTTTTCACCTCAGCAGAAGATGTGAAGCACGTTTCAGACAAACAGCACATGAGTGGAATGTAAATTACCTTCGTGACCTTTCACAACTATCACACTGTCTCCTCCTTTTGAGAAGTGGATATTCTTTTAAATAAATTGCCTGCCAATCACAAGGTATCACCATGTTTAAGCTAGCCGGCCTTATCGTGTTATTTTACTCTTAATATGACTTCATTTCCAAAATAGACAACATTTTGTATGAATCCTTGATATAAGCAATTGAGACCATAGACTCATTAGGAAGATGTTAACTGAAGTAGGGTAATCTTTTTTTCGGAGACTTCTATAAAATCTGACTTCTTCTTGCAACTTTTTTTCCCATGTTGGTCTTATAAAAAATGAAGGTTTAAGGCAGGGGTGTCAAACTCAATTCCAACTCGGGCCACATTAGCATCATGGTTGCACTCAAAGGGCCAGTTTTATATATAAGACTATATAAGAATAAATATATAAATATTTAATATATATAATATAATGTATTATATTACATCATTGCCTCCGCATTGGATTATTATCGGATAGGGTAATAACTTCCTAATTAACTACGTCTGAAAGCAGAAGTATAGGGCAAACAATCGCAAGTCTCTTCAGCGCGCATGTCACAAAATGATTTCAAAAGAAAAAGCCAAATTCTGGAAAACAAAAAAAAATAAGTGAAGTTTTGGGGAAAAAAATTCAACTTCCGAGAAAAAAAGTCTAATTTGAGATGCATTGTGGGATATGTAGTTTATGGGCAATGTGCCTCTGTAAAGCGGTATGTAACCGTATAATAAACATATTATGTTCTTTGCAAGCTCTTGTGGGGCCACATGAAATGAAGTCGCGGGACGGATTTGGCCCCCGGGCCTTGAGTTCGACACCCCTGGTTTAAGGCATTGTTTTCACTTATCAGATATGTATGTTGGTCTTTCACCACAGTATGGTTTTCTATGGTATCAAAGTCACATCACATTTTCTTACGAGTTCAACCTTCCTCTTGAAACCAAAGTCAACATTCTGGCACCTGCACACGAGTGTCTGCCTTCGTGTCCAAGTGCTGCACTCGCTCTGAGATGAGGTACCCACAAAGGAGGGATGGATAGGGGGGGGGATTGTAGAAGAGACAGAGACCCCACTAAAGGGTCACAAAGCAGCTGTGCTCACTTGGCTTCATCATTCAAAGAGTGTGAGAGGGAGGGAGGGTGGAGAAACACTTGGGAGATAACAGACTAAGGAGCTGAGATAATTGACTTTTTGGTGGTTTACGCACGCAAACATTTGTCAACTAAAGAATTTATACGACTTATAATAAGCAAGCTGTTACATGTATATTTATATGTAGCAGTGCTTGTATAGTCTACGCTGAATGGTAAAGAATGTCCTGCTGTGTCTCTGTGTTGTGGATGCAGGGTCCTGTTGATGTGTTGCCATATGTTTCAGTATAAGCTGTTGTCAGAGAGTCCCTGTGGCAGCGTCATTAAGACAGATTCTCGCCTATTTAATGTTTCCGGGTGATGAATTGATGCTTTAATCATAAAACAGTTTGTATGCATTTCATTGTTCTGAAATGTAATCAAACAAGATGGATGACCAACAACGCAGATGATTAAAACTTGTACATCTTAATAACTGGTAATGAATCTCTGCGAAGGGTCTTTAATTGTGAGATTCTTTCCGGCGTTGACTCATCCTGTATTTGTCTTCACAAAGAGGAATTTCCCCCTGTTTAGAATAAATATTCACCTCTGTGCTTCCTTTCTTTGAGGCGATGATCTGACACCGGAGATGAGAGCGCATACTCATACACACACACCTCCAGGCTGTTCTGCTTCTCATTAACACTGTAGTGAAGTTCACGGATGCATGCATACAAAAAGGTATGCACACACACTTCCCTAGACATTTGCACGCACACACGCGGTAAAGCTCGCAAGTCGCAAATGAGGCTTCTTTCATCAGAATCAGTCAGCATGCTCATCGCCCAATATTTGACACAATTCTTCGCTTCTGACAAGCACATCACAGAAGGCTGCGTTCAATCACTCACTAACCTACTCTCGAAAAACACTCCCGGGTTCTGCCAGCTTTGCCTCCGGGCCTCTGCTCTTGACGGAAGCACTCATTGCCTCCCCGTAAATGGATGAGAGCGTCGGGGGTGGCCCGGCGGTCAACAGGACCGTCCCACAGATGACATGTCACAGGTTTGGGTGCCAGCAACGGCAATTTGCGCATCTGTGGCTACGCTAAGTGGGTGGTGTTGACAGTGAACGCTGCACAATAGGATGATATTACAGTCGATGAGTTTTTAAATGGCCCCGAGTGGATTTTATGGCAACGGAGTTTGTCCAAAAGGTTGCTCTGACACCGTTGACTGTGGTAACGAAACACACATGTCTAAAAGGGTAGAACAAACTTAGTGATAGCAGATGATTCAGCTCGATCATAATTCTGATATCAGTGTTGATTTAAGGCTTTTTTCACGCCTTAGAATCCTGGCCAAGGTTTTCTGTTGTAAACATTGCTTGTGTCCTCTTTTTCTTTCTAGTCTTGGGGAGGTTTCACACATTTAGTTTTGGTTGGTCAGAAAGCCCAAACCAAACAAGGAAGTAAATATGTTCCTACTACTGCTACTCAAAATGTAAAGAGGAAAGCCAGAACCATGTGGTGCGTTCTCAGCTCAAGACGCTTGTACAATGCTCCTGGAGCCGAACTGTTTGGTGAAACAACATTTGCAAATGTTATCAAACTGTTTTGAACGTAAAATGTCTTATATTGTCCAATAAAATGCTCAATAAAATCTAGAAGACGGGCACATTTAAATGAGGGGTTTTTCTAGAACCTATTTTGGGTACTTTTTTGCTTCAAGCTGCAGCAAACTTGCTGAACCATCTTTAATTTAATCCGTGAAGTGCCAGCTTCAGTTTCCATTCAGCTGAAGATCGCCAGAATGCCAGGCACAAGGTTTTCCCCCACCCCCCCCCTTGTTAGTCTACTGTACCCCTCAAGAGCAAAGAATGTTGGCTGGTTTAAGGCAGAAGAGGAGGGAGGACTGGTGAGGGATGAAGGGTGCCTGGGAGTCACGGAAGGGGGGTGTCTTCTCTGATCGCTATAATCCGCATGGGTTTAGGAGAAGGTGTCGGCCCGGGGAGCGAGCTTGTCAGCAACCAGGGACTCCATCCTCTCCCTTTAACCTCCTTTCTCTGTCCCTCCATCCCTGGCCACGCTGCATTCCCACATTCCTCAGATAAAACTGGCAGGTAGAGAGGAAGAAGGGGGGAGGGAGAGTTAGAGGGGGCAGCTGTGGCTCGGGGCAGCAGAGGTGCCTTGGGTATAGCCCACCACTGAAGCCCTGATAAGCGTATCTCCTTCCCTCATGTGTTTCAGACAAAACCCATTTGTTTCTCATCTGTTCCCCTGATTTGAGCCTGACAGCTCGGGGTGAGCTGTGGAGGACCTGCGACAGCGTGATGGAGGGGGAGATGGGGCAAAAAAGTAAGATAGAGCGGAAAGAAAAAAACGCACACGCCCTTCGTTTGCCACATCTTGTTGTTCGGCAAGTGTTCTCTACTTCAATCCATCAAACACAGCGTCAGACACCAGTGACAGGATGGGGTTAATGTGCATATCATGGAGTTGATTTGGTGTCGCAAAACACGTATTCTTTTGAGGGACATCTCATGGGTTTTGTTGGATTTCTTTTGACTGCACCGCACGATCTTTACCATTGACAGGAACCAGCTCATTTGTTGTCATCATTTGACTGTGAAAACTAAGATTATAATCCCCACCAAGGAGGTTATATTTACGGTTAGATTTTCCGTTTGTGGGCAGGATTATGTATTAAATTAAATACTGACCTTATTTCCAAGAAAATATAGGGTTTAACATCGGCCAAGGAGCCATTGAAGCTGATTCGAATAAAGGAGTGCTTACTTACACTACTTTTCACTCTGCCTTGGTGAAGGTCTCTCCGAATGTCCTTCCTCTTTGTTTAGCTTACACACTCATGGTTTACTTTTGTTATGCATTGCGAGAAAGGTCATGTCTTCACAGAGAACTGTACTAAAGTGTCCTTTCGTTTGTTTGTGGGTTCATCACTACAAATTAGACCTTTTAACATTCCATATATATTTGCTCAATTGTTAATAAAGAAATGTAAAAAAATTGGATAATTGAAGAAGAATGTCTTTCACCAAACAGTAGCTGTCCACAGTGTGTGCAGTCAACACGCACAAAAGACATGTGGCGTAACCTTGAACCGAGGCAGCTGTTGTGGAAAGCAGAAGGTTGCACTTATAATTTACAGTAGCGAGTGCAAAGAAGAAGAACTAACAAGGGGGGAAGAAGAAGTGTGTGGTCCCTGCATAGTTCAGCTGGCAGAGCATGGCACCGTCGGTGAGCCCGGGGGCTGGCGGTGCATTCCTTTCGGAGCTACCAATGCTAAAAATGTGTGCACGCCTGGTACCATGAGGGACTTTGGATAAAAGAGCTTGCTAAATGATGAAGGGAACAAAGGAGAAGAAGAGACAGGAGGAGAACATGTCGGTGGTTCATTCAGTAAATGAACTCTCTCTCTCTCTCTCCGTGTTCCTGCCTTCATCCTGTTTTGTGTGGATGTCGGTCTCTCATCCCCCATAATCCCTTCCCCAAACACCGATGAGTAAGTCTTGACACACAGCAACACTGCCAGCCGAGGCCCTGCCGCTGGGGATTTACAGCCTAAATAAACACACGTGCATAAAAAAATAATTGAAGCAATAAATACACACCGTCATCTGTTACCAGGGCTAGATCGTTGGAAGGGTTTCGATGCAGGTGCCAATGTGACTGAAACCCTACCCTAACATAAACAGGTTTGCTACTCGCCATTGTTCTCAGTTACTTAAGAGTCCAATGTTCTTATTGTCTGTACCCTTGGAATTGTATAAATGTGGATGCTAACAAAGCTCCATTATTCCGAAACCCCAATAGATTGAAACTTGTCCGATTGGGCAAGAACTTCATTTATCAGTTGTCCCGAAAACTACCACACATTAATCTGAAAACACACTTTTACTGCAATTACATTTAAATTAAAATCTAATGTTGGGAGGTGTAGTATTTCATACATCCTTCTTCTGTATCTTCTCTCTTTTACGTTGTAGCTAACAGTTTGAAACATCAATTAGGCATTGCTCTAAACTGCATTCACAACCATCAAACGTTTTAAGTAATTGATAGTATTTTTGGTTTCTTGCAAGATACATCTCACTAGATTTCTTAAGTATTTGGATTCAATTGGTAGAAATTGACAGTGGATTTAATCAATCCGCAATAAACCCTAACCCTTCAAAGAATATGTTAACACGATTACGAATTTGGCAACATTTGATGCCAACCTTTTGTTAAGTTACCAAAAAGGTACCACGGTCCATTTCCATTACGTTTACAGATGAAATAGCTGGTGGCAGAAAACCTGCATTCACTCCGGAGGTTTTAGCAGCCTGCACCTAAGATGTCACACTGCCTGAAATAATTTAATTAGCGTAGGTCTCAGTGTGGATTTTTAGTGGTGCATCCGCTCGATGCTTGTCCAGAGGCCAACATTAATTCTGAGAGCGACACCCGGTCTAAAACCGAGTTAAAATCTCATTTAAGACGATATAACGTTTTATCTTCCTTCTAACGTGATACACAGAGCCTGGAAAGACAAATAGTTCCCAGGAGGTTACGGTTTCCAATGCACTTTTCCTTCTTCCCTTCTTCCCCCTCTTCCCTGTAATGGCCGTGCCGCTTGCTGGCACATGGCCCAGGTCGATCCATAACCACCCATCTGGCATGTATGTGCTGTCTGTGTGGGTTTGTGATGAGCCTGTGATGAATCTGAAGGTGGACTTGAGCAGCGTATGAATGAATGTGTGTCCATGTGCATGTTTTCCAGGCACACCTGCTCCACATACAACCAGCGCGCGGCCTGTTAGCTGCTCTCAACACTTTGTATTGTGCAGTTAGCCAGCGTGGCGTTGCTAATCCTTAGTGTTCGGGGTTTAGCTGGAGGCTACCATGCCGCTGTCGTTACACTTGTGTGAATGGGAGTGGAATGTGGCACAGATGTTGACCTGACTGTTGGGCTGCATGTTCACTTGGCTCAAACATGGATTGCCAATGTACCAAACTGTGTCACCATTTTAAACAGCAATGCATATTAAACACTGTGTTGTTGCTACACTGATTTCGTTGTTGGTTGCAGATCAAGAATTATCGTTGTATCAACACTGTGAAACAGCAGCATCGGCAGAACTTTATTATTTTAGTGCTAGCATGAATTATTGTACGAATCAGAACATGTTTCAGCATGTTATTTTTAAAGTAAGCCCAGTCTTTGGTTGACATGTGGTAATGTCTCTAAAGAGGGATATCTAGGAAAAGCAAAATGTCATTAAACTGCTGTAGTACCATGACTAAATCGTCAGTCTTCATGGCACATTTGGTGTGTGCTGCAGGCATCAAATGACATAACACGACGTGACACGGCTGGTGTGTGTTGCCCTTTAGCTACTGGCATGTGGTGAAAGCCTTATGGGAGCTGTAGTTGTTGGCTGTTTATACAAGTATACTGTGTTTTATGGTGAAAATGACAAGGAGTGTAATTTATTTTCAATGAAGTATAGACGAGTTTTCTTAGAACTTGAATACAAAATGTGCCAGCTGAAAGATACAAGAAGAAAATGCTATATGAAAAAACTAGGTCTGTACCAATTGTCATTTTTTTACATTGGAAGACTTTTTGAAAAAAGCTTAGAATTTCTCCTTAATTGAAGAAAATAATCCTCCAATTGATTAAAGTCAGTCTTATTTTGAACAAATTAGTAATTTGACTGCAACATATTTTCTTTTTAAAGGCTGAACCCCAACAAATATGTATTTAAGAATATTTCTTGAGATAAAAACACGTGGGGAATTTTGCAAATCATATCGTCATTTTTTTTGTCCGGTTAAATCTAAGCTATAATTCTATCAAATGATATAACTGTGCAGAAAGTTAAGCTTTAAACAGAAAACATAGACATACAAAATCTGCATTGGTTGATTTTTAATTTGCAAGTTATTCAAGTCGTTATGATTTGGTACAACCCTACAGAAAAAAAGAACAGTTCAGATATAAAAGATATCAGCTAGGTATAAGATAGTAGCACTGTAAAAAGTAGTGGTGTCTTCTTCACACATTTTCACCAGATGATTATAATACAGCCAGTTATTAGACCTTGTGTCTTCAGTGACAGAGCACAAATTAAACCACATGGTGTACCGTTGAAACCACAGGCCATCCGGACACTCCTTAGACAAGCACCAGACTCGCAGCTCCTAAAACTTTCCAAGAAGAAAACACAAACCACTTCAGCAGGAAGACAATGAGGCCATAACTCTTCCTCCCTGAAAGCACAGCTATTATGACAGCGGGCCCATTAGCTAAATGGAGAAAGAGCATGTGCAGCATGTAGCTCCGGCTATATAAATCTGCATCCCTCACCCTGACCTCTAGCAGTCCCTCCCTGGAGGAGTCGACCTGGGATAATAACAGACACCCTCTGTTGGCCTTCCCTGGGTCAGGTCACCGTAAATCTGAGGCTGATCAAGACCAAGTGACACCCGGGAGCGTCCCTTATTCGCTCCATGGCTACGTGGCGTCGGCGGTCATGAGCTATGTCAAGGACTTTTTCATGACCAAAATGTGCTTAGCTTGGCAGCTGGTGGTCAGGAAGCACCCGGAGTCACGTGTCCTAGCTTTTAGTTTTCCACTCAGGATATTTTATGTGTCTCTCGAGTAGGGCCTTCAGCAAAGAGAGAGAAAGGAATTAACTGTGGCTAATAGCCATGTTAGCTAACGAGACACACGTGCATAGAGGTTACAGAATGACTTCCCATCTCATGCTTCGAAACAGATGAGTCGCAAAGTAAAAAACAGGATGTAAATGAAGACCTTCTTTTTCTGGATTGGGTGAAAATAAGGGTCGTAAATCAAGCACTCCAGACGGCTTTAACCAGCTCTGGGTAGCTAGACCTCAGAAATCCCCAAGAAATGGCACAGATTCATACCAAAGACATGAGCTGGAATTCATGGACAACACATCCCGAGAGTGATGATGACAGCCGATCCCTTTACAAGAGCTTCAGAGAGGAGAGGCAGCGCTAACATGTGCTCTGCCTTCTGTACATCTGATGTTCTTTAATATAATTAGGCAGGAATCGTCAGATGTATGCTGTACGCTTTAGGGCACAGACCCTTTGTTTGCTCAGTGAGCTGTAATTATTCACTGTAACTATTTAATCAAACAGTCATTTTATTTAAAGTCTCCCAGCAAATATCCAGTGACACATTATACTCACAATTTGATTATGTTTAATCTAATGAGAGTATTCATTTAAAAAAGATGTAGCAGGTCTCCAAGATGTCATTTAAAATAGCTAATTATGTCGAATCAAAACAGCTTTCTGGTTGTACTTGTCAGGATGGAAGTTTAAAAAGGAAACATTTCAAGTTAGCAATTAATATACTGTTGCATTAAGACAATTAATACTTTTTTATAAACCTATATATGCTATCTATTATTCATTCCAACATTTTCCTTCATTAGTTTTTTCTTTTCCAATAATTTTCTCCTGCATTTTGTTGGATTTTCACGTCAACTATGTTTTTTAATCATCGGAAATTGGGTTGGATTCAAACAAACCAAGTAGATTATTTGAGTTTTTGTTCTGTTTCAATTGCCAATGTATCAAACAATTTAAATCTGTACATTTCTGAGTAGAAAAAGTTACCCTTGAAACGTAATTGAGAATCTCGTTATGTTTTCAGGGTATTTTGTAGAAATCCAGGTTGCCAATGTGATGTTGCCTGATTGAACTACGCTAACCATTGTTGAATGACAAGATGTAGAAGTTCAATGAATGATATTCAAACTAAAGATTCCCAAGTGTGTGTTCTTCCTTTCTCTAACTACTCTGCAGTTCAGTACTGCCTTTTGGGACCACAGCACATCCCCATGCGCCGCTTCTCTCTAAGTGACCACAGTTCAATGACGGGACCCACCTCCTCCTCCAAAAATTGACGTGGAGCATTGTATCGATATCAGCTGTCTGGCCGGGTCACCACACACACTGGCAGCAGTCCTGTCCCTTCAAAGAGCGTCGCTGACTGATGTATTGAACTGTTTTTGGAGCATTTCCTCTGATCTGCTTTGTTTAGGTGTGAGTGTGTGTTTTTATTGACGATCTCAAGAGCAGAAGGGGAGGACAGGGAGGAGGCAGAGACATTGTGATAAGGTCAGCCCTCTTACATCTCTGTGTGCTGATAAAGCAGGGCACACACTCACACACACACTCAGAAACACTCAGACAGCCATACCAGAGCATCAAAGTCTGATAACACACGTCTCCGTTATCTTCCTGAGGCTTTGTATCCTGAGAATCCATCTTGGATCATCAATAGCCGAAAATGTAGATACTGGTCCTGTATAAAAAATGTAACTCCGCCTTCTTTTTGCTTCTGTCATATATCACCAAAACATGACGATATAGGTATTTTTGAGAATGTATGTCTCAATTTATCTGACTATTAATGCTAACTTCGGTTGCAGTTTTGGGCTTCTATTACTTGGAATTCATTATATTCTTCCGCCATGTTAGACATTTTGTTTGCAAATGAACTCCTTTAATTAAACAATGCTGCTAATCGTTGTTTGCGAGAGAGGAAATCAACTGAAGGAATTCCAAGTCAGACTGTTTGCCTCCGTGGTGGAAACCCAGCAACAGAAACACCGACAAGGTAAACTGAAAATCCTTCGGCATTCCGACAAAAGCTCAATCCAGACAATAGTCTTATCCCTCATCCAGTACAAAGCCCATTCAGTCAGCTCTTTCATCTGCGCAAACAGGGCAGGGGGAACAGAAAACATTTGATCAAGTCAAAAGTTAATCTTCCAACAGTTTGAACTCACTGAGCTTTGTTACAATGGGAGCCGTCGGAGGATTCCACCAGAAAGTCTTATCCAAAGCAAATGTATTTTCTGTGCTGTCCCTTAGTGATGTTTTAAGCATTTGTGTGCAGATTCAAAACCCTCATCCTTTTTCATCCCTTATCAACAGACACATCTTTAACTTATGGGGCTTGAAAGAAAATTCTCTTCATTAAAACGACATTTTAAAACGATCATAGATGTTCCCAGGCTTCTTTATAATCTGAGTCCTATGTTACCTGACTCCATATACTCTTAATGTGACAGAAGAATTATGTTCTCAGCAATTATCTTCCCTATGTTCAATGTATGTTCCCTGGCCTAGTCATCCTTTACAACTAAATGTCCTCAAACGTGTAGGCAAGAACGTGTTTCTTGACCTTGATACCCATGCAGCAGTTTGTACTATTCAGACTGCTTTTGTAATGTCCTCATCCCTTTTATTACTTATGGGTTTGAATGGTTATGAAAGCCCTTACCAATCTCTTGCAAAATAAGTTTAGAGCAATTAAATAGAACCCTTTCGAAACAACCTCTAACCTTGCCGGTCTTTCTTTTAAGTGTATTGTCATAAATGTACAAGAAGACGCAAAGAGGTGGAAGAATTGTTGTTGTTATTTTCGTGGTGGTAACATATGTACAGTATGCGTGGGGCCCGCAGGTTCTCGTCACACTGGACTCGACATATGTGAGGCCTTTCAGTTAAGTTGTCTACACCTCTAGGTGCAGGAGAACTTGAGCTAATGAGAGCTCAAATATATCAACTGAACACGGGTAAAATAACCTTCCTCAAACTTTTTTTACACTCTTCTTATCACCCTTAGCCCTACTTTGGTTGATAAAGAAGAAATAATCAGCGGAAATGTGGGATATACAAGCGTTATCAAGGTAACTCAAAGGCTTCCTTGAATAAAAGTCAAGAGAGACCCTTGGGTACCTTTGGGAAACCCAACTCTGAGCTACGCGATAAAAAAACTGGCCCTGGACCAGTTGATAAGGGCGTAGAAATGTAAGTTATTAAAGAGCAGAAAGTAAACAACCGCCGGGCTAAACTCTTGTAGACTCTTCGGGGCTCCCTGGCTGGCACATCGGGGCAGCATCGCCACCTGATCCTGGAGCAGCCGTAAATCAAGAGGCATCCGAGACGCTGAGCTTGCGGGTGTGACACGAAGACGAGACCGCAACCAGACGGGCAGGAATGCTGATGTGTGTCTCTGATAACACACTCATTTACATGGACACACACACTCAGATCCCTGCACTTCTCTCAGCGTTCCCACTCGGCTCACAATAGAGCCCCACAAACTGTCGAACAAGAGGAGATCACAGGACGGCTGACATAGTTGTGTACACACTAATTAGGCACACTGGCAATGACCACAATGGGGCTTTTTCATATCCCGCATGCACGCTGTCCCACAAACAGGATGGGTATCAGGGTTGGGATCTCTGCCATGTTTGCTATGATACCCTCTTTTGATCTGGGGTGAGAAGTTCTCTGCCCTCGATGAAAGAGGGGGGAAAAAAAGAAAAGAAAGAGGACAGCCAGGGTTTTGGAGAAGGTGGCAGCATTTTGTTGGAGTGTTTGACAGTCGCAGTGTGAATGGAGGATGCTGTGTTTTGTTCCGGCTCTGGATGAACAGGCGTTTTGTCTGCCAGATGACATCTAGACAATGGCTTGCAGGACGGGAGGGAGGAGCGGGGGGGTGTTGTCGGCAGCGTTCATATGAGCGACGTGTGACGCTTTAGTGCACGGCTGAGGGACGGAGGGGTCGGCGGGTCAAGACCAAGTGACCTCTGCTGACATCGGGGCACGAAATAACATCCAAGGAGAGCAACCATTGACACTATTATGCTGGTTTTCCACCTTATTTAACATTATTGCCGTCAACCAGCCATATATCTAATGCTGTCAATGCTGCTCTGCACCGCTGTTACCGTCCGTCATAATTCTGTATAGGAGCATGAGCTGCATTACTAAAATGTGAATACCGGTGTGATTTATGTTTGCACGTGCAAAAAGTCCTAAGAAATATCCAATTGTGATTTTTTTGATTGGTTTGCCCTAATTTCCAAATCATAAATGTATTGCATTAACATCACCATGACACCATACATTTCTAACAGCTTCATCCCCACCGCTTTGTTGTTTTCCGAGTTGTTATGTCTTACATTTTTTAACATTTTGGGGGGAAATGCTTTACTGCTTTCGTGTAAAGCGATAAATCTGAACACCAGGAAGACACAGCGCCTGGCCAAGAAACAGTCCAGCACATAACCCCCCATAAAAAGAGATTTGGTTACCTTTGAGCGTAACCAGGCTAGCAGTTTCCAGTCCTTGATTTACGGCTGCTGGCTGTAGCTTAATATTTACTCATGAAGGTGCTGTAAAGAGTCAGTCTCCAGATGTGTGTGTTGAGACTTCCTGCTGCCTGTTTGCCCTCTTATCTCACACACACATATGATGATGACTGTGATAAAGTCAAAATAATAAGGGAACTCTAATCAGGCAAGTTTTGTTGTGTCGAAGTTACTATGTGACTCAGGTAGGACTGCCAATGATATGAACACATACACACACACACACACACACACACACACACACACACA
>CALSBZ010046909.1:437897-491560 GCA_943591055.1 Gobionotothen gibberifrons | reverse complement strand
ACACACACACACACACACACACACACACACACACACACACACACACAGTCGGGTCTGCAGCAGAGCGAGGTGTCAGAGCCCGTTAGAGGCCTTTGGCTGGACACAGCCTCAGAACAAGCTGGACAAAAGCGTTGCCTGTCTGCCCTCATTAAGTGATTTAAGATCCCGTGTTCCCCCGACTCCTTTCATCGCCGTCCAAAGTGAACACACTCAAAAAAGCCCAACAAGGCTGCCAGGTCCGGCTGACATGAATGGGGTGAAGAGGGGCAGGAAAGCCAAGTTCATGGCGGAGCACCGGGGTCTAAAGCCGAGCTATGCTAGCCATGCCTATTAGCTTGCGCGCAGATGGATGTTAAAGGGGGGGGGGTGGGGGGTAGTAGCTTGAATAAACCGGGGTACGACGGAGGCTTGGCCCACAATTGGGAAACAGCGGCCACTTAATCCATTAACAGTTCTTCCTCCACAGAAGAAGCAACGTTTTCCCATGAAGCAGAAATGTGCTGTTTCCACATTCCTGGCTAACAAGATGGCGCGATCCGGGGAGGTTGGGGAGACGACGGGGAGACGGAGGAGCTGGATGGAACATCAGAGCTGCATCCAAAATCAACCTCATGAGAGTCGAGTCATGTCATAATTATGAGTGATTAAAGCCCACGATCGTATATCACAGTTACCCAGATGTGCAATGAAAACTCCCATTTAGTGCCTGTGGTCCGGGTCGGGGGTTGGATTTGTCGGCGGCGGGGGAACGTATCAAAGGTTTGAGCAGCTGCTGCAAGACAAATCTCACTCTATGCGAGACATTTTGGGTTTATTATAGAGCCTTTAAACTTTTTGTGTGAAGTGAAAAATCTGCGTTGTCCAAGAATTGTATGGAAATGAGAGTCAGAACATTGAAAGGAGGCAGAACAAGGCCATTTCAGGACACGTCCTATCCAAGGATTACTGTATGCATTTACTGCAAAAAGTTGATTTTGAAATTCAAGCCATAAAATAGAAATAACTAGTTTTTAGAATGTCAGTCAATCAAAACAAGATGAATACAGGTAGTCTGCAATAGTAGGTTAAAGGAAAATGATACTTGTATATATCAAATTCAGCCATTTTGTACATAGAACACATTTGTTTACAAAATAAACATGTTAAGGGCTAAATAATTGACAAAAAACTAGATTCAATTGAGTTTTTTGCATCTTTGTGTGTTTCTGGGTGAAAATACGGCAAAATACAGCTACGCGTATAAACATACCACACACAGCTTCAATTAACACCTGAAAGGCAGCAGGCTCCTCTGGGTCATTATGTCATCTGTTAGCGCTTTCAGAAACGCCTTCTCAGACCCAGCACCCCGAGCACGGCCTGCACTTAAAGGAGCGACTTTCTGCAGTGAAATGTGTTTGATGTCGGTCAACTCTTTGACCGATGCGACGTTCAGCGTGCCCCTAACTGAGCTGACGTCAGGAAACCTATCATTTCGACTGGCCTGATACCCCACAGCGCTGCATGAAAGAAATGTTTACCATAAAAGAGGCTAATTGGAGTGGTCTGAAGTGGACAGTGTACAGAGAATGCACTTTTTGGAAGTCTAAGACGGGGGAGAAAAAAAAGATCCTGTGAGCAGCCAAGGTCCAATTAGTGCGGTGTACGATGTGGGATCCAAACATTTGTTTACAAGAGAGGTTGTTTTTTCTCTCCGGGACAGGGTCTGATTCCACGGTGCCTCCACAACAGGGTGGGTGTGGCTACACCGCACAAACCTCGGGGCCTTTTGACATTACACTGCGTAACCATGAGGTCAGAGGAAGGCTCTTTCTTCCGAGGCACAAAGGAGTGATTTTTCACTCGCCCCCGTGAGAACAGCGGCAAATAATGAACTCTCGGGCCCCCGGTATCACGTTCGGTTTCACACGCGTCAACTCCATTCTGGAGCGGAACAAAAGGGCAGTGGGAGAAACATTTGTGGGGAGGGAACAGCGAGCACAGGGCATGCCAAAAAGGGTGAGTTTGAATCATTTTAAGGCATTTTAATGGGAATGAGATTAGTAGGAAATTGCTGCTTTCGGACATACAGAGGAACAATAAAGGGGGATGGATAGAGAAGGCTTTGTTGAACATGCATATACAAAATAAAGGTTGCACAAGCTAGAAAACATTGTCTAATATGATATGTTCCAACAGAAAATGGTCATATTGCATGTGTTTAAGCTCTTTATGGAATCATTCCCTTAGGGTTTGGGTTTGGGTTTCTTTCTTTGAAGCTACACACTTTATTACAGGCAAACAAGAGCACCTACTCATGTTGTGTGTAGCAGATGCTACTGAGAAATAAAATACTCTCCTTGATACACGTTTAATCAATGGAATGTATTGCGCTCAAGACACGGCTGGGACTAAATCCCCCCCGACTTTCCAGTTCTGAGACACTATAACCAGCACCAGCACTGAGCCACCCCGCTCTGTGTCATCTGCTCCGCTCAACTATAAAGCATTTGGGAACGGCCAGACGGATTAGGCTGCAGTTACCCTGACATGAAAAGCTGCACTTAATTCAAAAGCTCTCATGGCTGATTAATCACAAATTATGATCAAACATCTGACTTACAGGATAAACATATGACACCCTGCTCACAAGTCTGCATCTCTGTGTGTGTGTTTGCCAGTGTGCACGCATGCATGGCCTCTATATATATGTGTGTGTGTGTGTGTGATCACGCTGTCTCCCCAAAGTCTGCAGACTCATTTTCCACAGCAGATTAAATGTGTGTCTGCAGCCACAGAGCACACCGCCAAATTAAAGTCACCATCGCGCTGATATCCATCTGTGCAGCATCTGAGACTTTTAACTGTACGGGATCACAACCAAGAAGAAGAAGAATAAATGGCCCCTGCTAACTGAACAGGTCCAAATTCTGACTTGAGTCATTACTGTTGTATGGAGGCCACATGGAAGGAAGTGACTTCAGCTCCAACCTGGCAGAGTGAAGGAGTCAGCTGACGTGGAGATTTTTGAGGGAGAAGAACAAAGCTGTGAATTCTGAGAAGCTCTAATCGCCCCTTCTCATATCTGATAGCAGCGGAGCGGCAGGAGTCAGCAGCTGGATGAAAAACATCTGGACACCGGGGTTAGCAACCGAATCCAAAGGCAACAAGGAGGGCCCTGGATGTGCCAAAAACGTGAACTTTTTCTGGGTTCACCTTTAATTTAGTGAATAAGATATCTAAGGATAATAGTATGAAAGGTATAAGACTGGATTGTGCTATAGCGTGCTAGCTCGGCAAATACTGTGTACTTTCCGGGAGCTACGTCGAATATTGAGGGTGCTTTTATACATTATTGGATTTCTTGATGGTATTTACATTTGTATTTGATACAGATAACTCATTTTGGGAATAAAAGCTAATTTGGGGAAATTTAGCAAAGATGTTTTGGTTAAATACAAAAATGTGGAGTCTGTGTTGCTATTAACAAATGTATCTTTTATACGATTTTTTTACTTTTTGTATTAAAACAAATATATTTTTAGTGAATTTTGTGGTTCTGTAGCCAATTTGATAGGGAGACTAATTTGATCAAACTTCATTTTTCGGCAGTATACCAAATCTGGGGTACTTCTATGTGCTAAAACATATTTGGAAAGAGCTTTTTGTGGGACCTACATTCAATTATTTTTATTTTAACAAATTAAACCAAATTTACGAATTCTGACGCCGAACATGTTTTTGGAATTATTACACAAAACACATTTCAAAAACACTAATTCAGATTATAGGATATATATTTTGGGGTGATGACAAAAGCATTTTGGTGTCACTGCACCAAGTTTAGGGATCGTGTGGTAAAGAATGTGCGACAGTGACAAATTACACATTTTATTGGACAGTACATACATTTTTGGGGATTAGCATGCAATTAAACATTGAAATCATCGGGCCACATGCAAATGTTTTTATTTAACAAATGTTTATTCTATTTCTGTTATTTTTTATTTTATGATTATCGGAAATAGCTGTTTCGAGACAATACAGCAAATGTAGGTGATTTGCACCATAACATATTTTGTATTCAATAATTGGAAATTTGCCGTGGTTTACAAACACATTTTAGAATTAGAACAGATTTTTGACACTGCTTTAAATCTAAAACTGGAAAAATATTGTGATTATCTCAAATAGTTACATTTAGGAAATGTATTTCACTGATATATTTTTGACTCATGCCAAGGACATTTCAAGGTCACTGTAACATATGTGTTGAACATAACACATATTCGGGTTATTTAAAACATTAACAAAGCACTTTTACAAGTTTCGGTAGTATCCCAATTAAAGCCGTTTGGAAGCAACATTTTGTAAAATAGTTTGTCGCATAACATCCAGTGTATTGCCTTTTCGAACAGCACAATATAAAACATTTTAATAATGAAATCAAACAGTTAAGGAGGCACAAAAATCGAATTTGGAATATTGCGACGCATTTGATGATGATCAAAATTATCTAGGGAAGATTTTTAAGTAAGCACAAAAACACCATAATGGAAGTGTATGGCTAAAAGCCTATGTTAATTGTCATACAAACTGTACAGAACTTCAATATAAAGAAGTTGGAGGGATTTGTCATAGGTTTTAAGTTATTGCTGGGGGACAAAAGTAAAGTAAAGGAAGAGTAAATACAGAGAGAGGATTGAATAGCACTGGAAGAGATAATGAGCTAGGGACCATGGAAGAGAGAAAGCAAACTCAGCTCCCTGTAACCTTCCTTCGTTTATACTGAGTCCGCATTGCTCTGTCTGTGTGTGTGTGTGTGTGTGTGTGTGTGTCTGTGTGTGTGTGTGTGTGTGTGTGTGTGTGTGTGTGTGTGTGTGTGTGTGTGTGTGTGTGTGTGTGTGTGTGTGTGTGTGTGTGTGTGTGTGTGTATATGTGTCCTTGCCACGATGAATAGACACCATACAGATAGTGATTAATTCAGATAGTTGTTGGCATTTCAGTTTACATCCCCCAGAATGCAGCAGGCTGTGGCAGCATGAATTCAACATGCTGCATTAAGGGCTTTGCTCCCTCCGGGCTAAAGGAATTCTGGGTTATTTCTACCCTGGTGTATCTGGCACAGTTTTGGTTATCTGTGCTCAACGGGCCAATGAGAGCACAGCTGCCACACGCCTCATTGGCTGCCGCGGGGTTATGGGTTAATCCTGATTGGTGACTTTCAGAGAGGACACACCCCTCGTTCCCCTCCTTTTTCTGGGGCGCTAATTTGCATATTATTCTTTTTTGCCTGCAGTGTGGAAGATTTGTAACCTAATTTTTTGACATTTTTGGCCCCAAATGACAAAGACGCAAGCCCAAATGTAACTTCTCAGTTGGTGCTCAATCATTTCACCTAAAAAACTCTAAATTCTACCACGGGAACAATTATGAAAACCATTTTAATCAGCGAGAACCACTTTATAGTCATGCAGAGGCTTCACTTAACTTATTCATTAACTGTTTGGAAATTAGGAAATAAGGTGATTTCTGATTGGAAAAGTGTATAAATGTGTCAAACACTGGTGCTGCATCACACCAGCACATGTCCCACTACGCTGCTGGGTTGCTGGGTTGCTGGGCAAACTTTAGAGCGGGCCTGCCTCCATACAGGAGTGGCTCGTGGATGGTAAACGCGAGTGACGTCTTAGCCGGCGTTCCTCAAACCCCCCCGTGTATCGCGTGTCTAGACCTCACCAGCACTTCTTCTGGAAGAACCATGTGACCCAGATGAGCCGTCACAGGACTTCAACATCCACACTTTTTCTACTTGGATCAATTCTTCATCCTATAGTCACACAGGGGGAAATAAGTGAAACTGAGGGAAGCTGACAGACGTGGACCCCAGCGCCATGTGTAGTGGAGGACACCAGATTAAACTCTGCTAATACCAAATCACTTTGATTTTCTTTCCCGGTTTTTTAAAGCCAGAAATATGCCTTAATTGCCTTCTTTCTTTTTTTAATATGGCTGAACATTTTCATTTTCATTTACAAACAATGGAATATGAAACACATTTACTGGGATGAGTTTTTCCCCCATTTTAACACCGTATTTAGGATTAAATTATATTTAAATGTAATTGTTTTGAATAGTTGTAACTGTAACGTCACACTACAGATAGGAAAAGTTGTAAGATACATTACAATTGTACATATTCGTTATAAATATACACAATATGATATTGAAAAAAGGCTTTAATGTATTTGAATTCCACAAACAAATATGTTAAGAAATATACTGCTTATGCTGAAAGAACAAAATAAAAAAAGAATCTGCTTTTCTTTTTTAAATGTGCACTTAGAAAAATATTTAGAGTCACTATAAATCCACTTTTTTATAAAATTGTCTGTAAGTCTTGACCTAAATTGTACAAGACAAAGATAAAATGATTAAAAAGAATACTGCTAACTCTCCGATTGAAATATCAAGCTATACATTTTTTTTTTGTACGTTTCATATGGATTTTCTAACAGCTGCCATAAAACCAAACTGTATAACAGACAGTCCAAAGTCGTTGGTAAAACATATATTTTTTAAAAAGTCCATTGAGGAACAGAACAATGATTAGTGAACTTTTGGTGAACATACTTTTGCTACTTGGAAAAGTCCACTAAAAGTTAATAGTCACCTCCATCCAGAGACAGAAATATGAGCAGCGAGCAATAAAGACTTCTGATGGAAACCTAAGCAGCCGGCACACTCAGGAAACAAATAAAACATCTTTATGAGGCCGGTTTTATGATGTTAATCGGCACAGTCCCGGTCCAGTGGCCCTTTAAGTGCTGCAGGACAGGTCTGTGTTCAGGAGCCGACCTCAGCTACTGTCTTCCCCGCTCTCTGTTTTCATTACGCCGGCTGCTGGATAATTAAAAGAACACTTTCACTGTCTGCCAAATTACAATAAATTCCCATTAGTAGTGGCTAATGTACATTTTGCGTATTAAGACACGGAGTGTAAAAACAAATGGATTAACAGCAAACACTGAATGAGGGAGTCATCAGGTCTGGGTGATAGGAGGTTATTTTGTCTGCGGTCTTCTGAGAGTGGACTGTAGAGAAAATGCACATTTGATCATTCGCTTTAGTACAAAATATTTATTTTCCTAACGAAAAAAAGTTATGATAATCTGCTAAACGGTCCAATCGTCTCACTTTACAGCATAGATGATAATGTAAAAAAGCTTTTTGTCCAATTTAAAATATTTTATTTTGCATTTTTCTTGACTTAACTCTCTTATTCCTTGTAACAGATGCTGATAAAGTACATTTTTTGTGAAAATAGTTGTTATTGATTAAAGATTTTTAAAGTTCAGCATGAGGTTAATTCAGTTTTTGGTTAATTTTATTTATTTATTTGCAATGGTCTGTGTTGTAATTTTTAACAACTTGTTCCTTCTTTTTGATTATTTGCATTTTAAGAACAACATGAACACTTATATCCATTAAATAACTACACAAAAATGCACAAATCAGAAAGAAACTACATATTTCGACTGAAAAGTGACCAGATCAGATGTTGAAATTGGATTTGGTTAATAATTTTTTTTTTACATAAAGAACTAACAGGCTTTTTAATTATTTTCCTTTTCAAATACAAAGTAGTATTAATTTCAAACATAGCCTTTTATTTGCTTGAAAAACAAAAAACGGACTTTATGATATTAAAGACATTAAATCAGAGTGAAACTTCAGGGGACTTAGGGGGAAGGGTGAAACCCGTCCCCTCCGTGTCCTGCAGTCTCTTTGAAGCAGGACAGGACAGGTGACCTGGTCTCTTTTGTTGAACAGACAATACGGGCTTGTTGGGCCATTAGTTTCCCTTTGTAGCACCTCGTATAGGTGTGATATCCACCCTGTCATGGCAAGAATCCACGACAGGGACAAAGAAAGCCTTCTGAGGCCAAAGACACCCCTGAGGTGATTTACAACATTCCTTTCTAGCTAAAGAGGAATCTCCAGTAAAATAATTATCTTAACTTAACATCAGAATCAGCTTTAAAACATCAAAAAAGAAGGAAAAGAGTGTGATTCATGAGAGCGTAGTACTCCACTCAGCTGCAGACATCTGATTGGCGGGAAGAGGAGCGCTCTGATTGGCTGAGACGCTGACATATTCAGTGTCGACTCAGCGCTGGGACCTGTTACGCCAGATGCCCTCCTCTCGTCCCCTTCAATGTTTGCAGCCCCACGCACGCGATCCCTCGCTCCGCTTGGCTGCACCCTCTCATCGCATTACTTCTGCTATTCTAACTCCTCCATCAATTATGCACTAGAATAACTCTGGGGCCTGCTGGGGCCAAGACATAAAAGGGGATCATCAGCAGCGAGCGCTCGCAGCGTCTGCCCAGCGTGTTCCCAGCATGCCGCGCTGCGAGCAGTGATACGAGCAGGGCCAGGTTGCCAGCTCCTAACGGGGCGGCCGGGGATGGCACACATCGACGGGTTGGTGCAAAAACAAAATACATCGCAGCGTGTGCAATATCAGCGTGTTAGGGGGGTCAATCAGTGCTGCACCTCCATGCAAAATGGCCGACTCAGCAAAGTCATTAAACCTTATTTAGGGATAATTAAATATGTTTTTTCTTATTCATGATAGACTAACTTGTGACACATAATTTTCATTATTAAACATGTTTATTGATTTTTGGTTGGTTTGTTGTTGTTGAGGATATTTCTTAGAAATCCGTGAAGAGAAAACTACGGCTTTACTTTTTTCAAGAATTACATCAATCTAAGCCAGAAAAGACAAAACCAATGCATCCTAATAACTTCTGAAATTAGCTAAATGTACATTTTAATAACTTTTATCTTGAATTTTAGATCTTGACCTCAAGTTCTCCAAACAGTTTTATGATCAGAAAGTGATTTGAGATGATGGTAAAAAAAAAAATCTATATAAATTCCTGTAATAAATCGAATATTTAGCTTTTTTTCCTTTTATTTTTACAGAACTGCTTCTTGTTTCGCCCCGAAATTTAGCCTTGATTTTTCAACCTCGACACAAATGTTTTAAGATCCTTCAAATCTTCAGAATTTCTTCTAAATTCATATATTTTTCCAATAAAAACCCAAATAATGTTAACAAAAGGAAAAACTCTTCAAGCAGAATGAATACTTTAACTTGATTAGTATTTTTTTTTGAATTGTTCATTATATTGAAAGTGATGTCGATTTGTTAAATTTGTCTATATAATTATAGAATTACTTGAAAATATAAACAACTAAAAAGCCGGTAGACTAGATATTAAAACCACTTTTTTAAAAAGCATATACGGTTAAAATATTTAAATTTCCTTTATAGTATTTTCCCAATTTTAGATACTTCAGACTTTACCAACACTATGGTTGAAATAATTGACTTCAATTGAGTCCCTTGTGTGTGTATAAGGAGTTGTTCTCTTTACAGTAGTTGAGAGCCGGATCAGAAGAGATCAGATGATGCTCATGCGACGTCCCAGGATTCGTAACCTACTTTTTTTTTTACTCTTGAAACAAAATGGAGTCAAATTTGGAAAATGGCTGCCTGGTTCTCCCCGCTCCGCCACACAGCAGTGAAAAGGCGAGGAGGAGAAGTCAGCCACATCTGAGGAAAGTGCTCAGATCTTGGCAGTCCTGATTTCAATTAATGACCCTGCAACTCAAGTTGTGTTCGCTGATAAAACACCCAAAACTATTTAATCGCAGTCATTCATCATCAAAGAACGCAGGCCAGGAAAATAATTTGTGAAGAAAAACAACGTAATGTCGACCCCTCTATTAAAGTCGTGGCGGTCCTGACCTGGATTTTCTCCTGGTTGCGTGTGAAGGTTTGTCCAAGCTCTATCGTGAGATCACAAACAGCTTTTTTAATATTTCATGCGTCCCAAAGCACCACGTGTGCTGAAATCCAACAGGAGGAAACACTTTGAGTCCCGGCGGACCAGAGAGCCACACGAAAGGTCTCGCAAAGTCACACCAAGTTCATGCAACAACAACTGTTCTTCACACGCAGATACATCACAATCGTCGTTTAATATTTTGCACCACGGGAGGTTGGAAAGCTCCGAAACAAGCTTAAACTTTGTTGTGGTTTTGCTCCAAACTGGAATCAGATAAACCCACATACCGGAATGACTACAGGAGATGTTTGAAGTGAGAAACAAAAGCAATTCGACGGCAATAAAAAACATATTTTGCTTCGTCAGAGATGTTTTGGTTTGTCTTCGTGGCTGAAAGGAAATCTGTCAATCTACATGCTCACGTTGTGAATCACACCCTTGACTGGAAAAGCAATGCACTCACACTTCAGCTTTGTCTAATTCCTTCCAAGATGAACAAAACGCTAAGAGTCAGCAGCCATTTATAATCAAGAAATATTGCCCTGACCAGGAACACATACTTTTAGTTTCGGGCCTGCCTCCAAAGCCGCACTGACCCAAATAGACACTTCCAGAACCATTTACTCAGAGGTTTGGCCCCCGCTGACAAAATTCGACAATTTGAGCCAATTGACATTTCAGCTGTAATCGTATACAATTCCAATCTTCAGACGTGCCAACTTTTTTATTACCTCCATTTGTCTTAGAGCAGAAGAGACAGTGTGTACTACTGACATCAGTTAACAAGTCAAACCACACATTTGAAAGAGATTTTAGTCCAAAATGAAGCCTTATAGTAGCTAATAGAGAGTTCTAGATTATCATTACATGTGAGAGAAATAACTGGGGACTCATTTTTAGTAGAACTTCTACACAACAAAAAAGTATTCTCTTAAAAGTCTGAAGAATATAACTATACCTGTCAGTGTGAATCTGTTTTCAATGTGTTTCTGGAAATGTCTTGCAAGAAGCCCTTAACCCTAACCCTAACCCTAACCCTAACTCCAACCCTTGATGTTGAAACAAGTCAAAACTATGTTTGCACGTTCGAAAAACAGAAAAGACGACTTTAAGACCATTCTTGGTAACATTTCGTTGTTTACAGTGCAGCCATTCAATAGCATACAACAAGACACACATTCCTTTGACTCTTGTTTCCACAACAGTCCACGAAAAAAGCTACAAAAACTCATATGTGTTGTTGTTGAGGAACTATAAAGGGTCTGCAGCACGGCCAGGCTCCCACCCTGCGCCCTTTGATACTGTGTGATGCCCTACAAACAGCAGCGGCAGCCTTGCCCTGTCTGTTAGCAGCTTAGCGGCTCTTTAGGACCTTTTTAGAAGCCGTTTTCAGAAGCTTTACCGCAGTCATTAGGAGCTAAGGCTGATTAATGTGAATGGTCAGGCAGGCCCTGGCTTTCTGAGGGGAGAACAGAGAGGGGTGAAGGGTCCCACAGGAAGTGTTTTGTGTCTCCACACAAAGGGAGGGCTGACCTCTTAAGCCCCTTAGAGCCTCTTTGCTAATACCCTCACCGGTGCCTACAAAGACACGGGGGATGCCATTTCACCACTCACATTTAAACAGCGTACACAAAAAAAAAGCCCCACTAAAGATTAAAAGTGCAGAAAAGTGAAGCTTCAGTGAGACTGCGAGATTAGGCCTGAAGAGTCTACCCCCGCTAATCCATTGACTGCCGCGCATATCAAACACAGGATGCTAAACTCACACAGTATCTCTTCAAGTCACAAGAGATCTTATCACTTTGGTCATAAAAGTTTTCTTAGCCAAGGAAAACGAAATCTGCCAGGACAGAAAGCTCCTTTCAACCTGTCAAGGAATAGTGGAAGTCAAATGTACCTTTTTTCTAGATTAAGTAATTCAGGATTGACATAAACGTATAATATTTCATTTTTCTTCCAACAAGAAAATTCTTGTAACAAGTTGGTTAAATCTAAACATTTATGAGACACATTGATTTCCTTAAGCGGATCAAATTGGCAAATTATTACATTTCAATAATTTTCTATTTATCGGATTCTCTATTCTTTCAAGATACCCAAAATATGTTCTAAAAAACATTCTTGAAACTGGTTGACTTAATTTGAAAAGCACATATTTTCCGTAAATTAATATCTAGATTAATTTAGTTCTGGGATTTTCTGCTTTATTTTTAGTTTCAAGATGCATATATTTAGTCTTAAAAAAATGCTTACGAGAAAGTTGATAGGCATGTTTAAGTATCATGCACACCGTTTGCAGAACTTTTCACTTCTGCTAAATAACAATTTCTAGATTCTAGATTTTAAATCAGTCATTTTCCTTCTTCGAACATACAGAGACTCATTACTAGGAAATTCTAAACACAAATTAATTTGTATCAGAAACGTGTTGAAAGGATCAAACTGAATGGGCAAATGATTTCACTTCAAATTCAAATTTTGTACATTTGAGTACTTTGAGTCAAATTGCCATTTTTCAATTCATTTTAGCAATAGTAGGCTTAATATTTGACTTAACATTATACCTTAATATTTATATTCTGACACACAGTGTTAGAAGATTGTTGAAGCTAATCGACTCCTAATCCAACCTGGTTGAGGTTATCATGATGCATTTGCCAATGTGTTGTTCCTACTACAGAAAAACCAGAATGTTAGCCCTACAAAACTGACAAAAGACATTTAAATCATTGTGATGAGCAATAAAAACTGCAAAACAGAAGACCAGCGGCAACTTGAAACACAGTGATTGTAATCTCAGTGCTTTTGTTGTGCCAGTTCTTCAGAGGAACATTGCCGTAAAGTAATAAAAGGTCCGTCCTTATTAGTAACCTCCCGTCACTAGTTCCTGTCAGTCAGGCCTCGGCAGCCTGAGGGCCTCGTCTTATTAGTCAGAGCGTAAAGGGCGGGCAGGGCATGTCCTCTCTGCAGGGCTAGGGTCGTAGAGAGCACGAGGAATGACGGGCGTCTCCACAGGACCACTTCCCCCCCTCTGCACAAATGTAGCTGAGGGCTTATTAAGTGCATTTTGTAAGGTACCACTGATTAAAGAACACAGAGTGGTAGGAAACTGACATGATATGAGGAAGTGATTTCCTATCCCTGATGTGACGCTCTTTCATTTCAGGCTCTGAGAGACTGAAGTGCTGTCAGGAGGCTTAATGCTCCTGCACTTTGTAATAAAATGAAAGGTAAACCTCAGATAAGAAGCTTCTCATCCTCTGTTTATTGATACTTTCTGAGCCCTCTCTGCAGGAAATCACATTCTGTCAGATCTCTTTGATGCCTTTTGAGATTGACACTTCCTCAGGGTGGATACATTGGTTCTGACCCCACCCCAGGACCCACACTGTTCCCCTGTCGTAGCCTCTGGCCTCTCATGAGGAAGTTTCTCTCACCCCCGCGACTGTATTGTCCCTCCCTGTTATAATCCCCCTGTCCCACCTCATATAACATATGCACAGTCTCCACAACCACCTCTCCCTTCTCCCAGTCTGTCTCCCCGCACAGCTTAAAGCCGGCTATGGGCCGCTGAGTACAAGCGGAAACAATGGCGTCCTTTCAGGGGCTCTGTGGCGGCGCTGGGAGAGTGCTGCGGTCCTGAGACCCAGTCAATATTTGGACGTGGTTGCCTTTTTTTGTGTCCGTTTTTTAATCCAAGCGGAACCAAGCGGCAGGGAGTCGGGGAAAAGGCTGAGAGGGGAAAGCGAGGGTAAACACTGGGAACAATGCGAACGGGGCAACCCACAATGCCACTGGGAAACTATCACAACATCAGCTCACCACCAAGAGCAACATGGAGCATTGTTTCTTTAAGTGGAGATTAAAAAGAGAGCAAGAGTAGCAAACAGGAGGAGAAATGTGTGCAAGTGTCAAGTCTTCTCAAATGTCTGAGGTTCTACTTCAAGTATGTCCAGAAACGGAGAGGAGTGTGGTTCATCAGAGAAGTCCGATTCAACACCCTGAAGCATGCCATGTTCGGAAACTCAACCAGAACTATAGTCTTCTCCCATTGGATAACAAACATTCTTTATAAATATCCTGTTTCTCAAAGGCATCAAGAAAACGCTTAGTCGCTAGTCTTTTTACTGAGATCAATTTTGTTGGTATTAGCATGGGCGTAATTTCCACTGGGGACAGGGGGGACATGTCCCGTTTGTGTCCCCCCCACTTTTCAAATGTGTTTATTATTATTTTTTACGCAAGGGGTCATCTTCACGGAGGAGCGTCTGTGTGTGCGTGACACGAGAGAGAGAGAGAGAGAGACAGAGAGAGAGTTACGGGGGTTGTTGTTAGCATCTGGTGCTAGCTCGGAGCTAACGGAGATTAGAAGCCCCCCCCCCCCCCTAGAGGATGTGAGGTCATCACAAATAAAACAGGCTCACATGGAGAGGATACTAGATAAATTTGCGCACTCATTACACTACACATTTTTCTTGGATTAGTTAACACCATAGTCCCTAATATATTTGTAGAAAGGCAGGGAATGGAATGAAATCGAGAACAATGTTTCAGTGCGGAGGACCCCCTGTTTTGTGCCCCCCCCCCACTTCTCAAACCAAAGTTACACCCTTGGGTACTAGTTATAGGTTTCTGTCACTGCTGTCAATATTCTATCTTAAGAATCAATCATTGTACCTTTGACCGTACATTAGAAAGGTCATCCCTTGCAAACATTTGAGTCTTTAAGATCATTTTAGACCAATGTTCAACTTAATTAATTAAGGAACCCTAACCCTAACTTTGGCAAAGCAGCCTTAATCTAAGGTCATCTAAATGGCTTCAGTTTATAGTGCCAATAAGTTTATTAGCAAAGAAGCTGGCCCAACCAGCCTGTTCCACTACGTCCTCGGTCCTGGAACAATCGGCCCGCCAGGCTTCAAATCTCTTTAAATGATAATACCCACACTTATATCAAACATGCAAACAGGCCATTCTTTGATTGTCTTATGGAGAAATATGTTGCATCTGCTGGGGGAAGCTTTGGATGGGCATTATCAGGGATTAAAGGAAACCCCTGGGGTGACAGTGCACTCCCTGAATCCTGGAATCCCTCTCTCCCCAGCTGTCTGCTCCTTAGTCCCACCCAATGAGGGTCTTTGATGACGAGGGGTATCAGTTTCCATGGCGTCGGAGACACAAACAGCTTGGGAGATTATGGACAGAGCCCGGCCCCCGATTCTCCGTTGATCCCACCTATCAGCAACAAATAAACACCTTGGGCCACGGCAACGGCTGCGTGCGGACCATATGGACCCGGGTGGGTTTTAATGAAGCAGCTAAATAGCTGGTGAGCTGGGAATTCACTAATAGCTCCTTGTCAGAGCAGCAGTAAATACCCCTCATACACTTATTCCATCATTTGGTTCGCCGACACAGACGGCGAAGCTGACAAGAAACATCTGTGACTCATTTTTCTTACATGAGCTGTTCCACCACGAAATGCTACAGTTTTTATTTTATGGGTTTTGTCTTGGTGCCACTTTCTTATAAAGCTTACTTAATGCAGGCTTTATATGCTGTCACAAATGACTCTATTAATGGTAAATGCAGTTGTTAAAAGCTATTTATTGATCTAGATCTGCAGAATAAATTAACTATCTGTCGATAAACAGAAAGATAATCCTGAAATAGAAAATGACGTGAAATGTTGTTTTCAGCCTCAAATATGTTATTTCTTCTGCTTTTTTTGCTTTGTATCAAATAAAAGTTATATTCTTGGGTTTTGGACCGACAAAACAAGACGTTAAAAGACATCCCTCACTATTTTCTGACACTTTATAGACCAATCAATCAATATATTGATCTAAAAAAATGATCAACGTGAGTTGCAGCCCTATTTTGATCACGTTAACAGGACAATTGTTTATTTAAATTCCTTTAATCTCTTCTTATAAGGCACACTATACATGGTTTATATAATTGTGAATTGCTTTAAAAGTACTTCATCATCATTGCTTTACTAAAACAGTTATTTATTAACATGAATAACTGAATCTGCATTAACTTTCATGAAGTAGAACATGTCCTTCTGTGATTGATAAGTAAACGCTGTAGATGCTGATACCTTCTAGTACAGCCAGTACAAATGACTATTCATCATTCTTTGATCACAATATCTGAAACATTTCAAGGTCTACGACTAAAAAGGAGTCACAAAACAGTTTTGTCACATACAGTACTCTACAGATACATTTGAGTATATGCAAAGTAGGACAACTGTACAACTTTCCAAACCTGCATAGCAACTCTGCACACTTCAACTAATGGACTGACTCTAGAGTAGACTGAACAATGCAAGAGCGTTCACAGTGCAAACATTATATTTGACAGATAAATACCAAATGGCAAAATTATCTGAAGCCCTTTTTCTTGTTTTGGCTTAAAAAACGCATTAAAATGGCATCAAAAATAGCCAAATTGCATCAAAAAAAGCCACAAAGACTCCCTTTTCAAATCTAGATTCTTTCTAACAAGGCTCCGTAAGTAGCTTATACAAGCACAGCGGCTTGCTGTCACTGTGGAAGCTTTTCAAACTGAACCATCCTCAAGGCTGTAAATTCCTCCTCCTCCTCCTGCGCTCAGAGTGCTGCTCGCCTGCACCTAATCTGCAACAAGCATCAGCGCAGGAAGATGTTTCCCTGAGATGAAAGCACAGCAAACATGGATGCACGTTTATCTAAATTACTATAAAAAAATGCTGCCTTTAAGCCCCGTTTGAAACAATAGAAAAACATGAAAATGACTTTGCATTTCCATTTTTCACTATTCACTTCCCATTTCAATTCCAGAGCTCCTGTAGGGGATTTCATGACTGGCTGAGTATGAACCGCTACTCCGGATGCCATTTTCTCCACTTTGGTCAAATATGCAGCGGAGGAGGCAGAAGGAGGGGGGGGGGCGGGGGAGCTCATCTGGAAGTTGGGACTGTACCACAGCAGGTTCCCAGTGCTCCAATGTTCTGTATGGTTACATTAAACAGCAGGGATGCCGGGGCCCGCATGCTTGTAGAATACTGTTATAGGTTCTGCTGCAGGTCAGGGGCCCCAGGCTTTAAGAGCGGCCCTGTCTTACATTATACAGCCGGGGTCAGGTTTAGATTAAAGTCATGAATGAGAAAAGGAGACAGTCATTTAGAGTTACTCATTTATTTAGCCCCTATTCTGCGGAGACAAAGCCCAGGCGGGGTGCCTGGCCGGGGCCGTCACCGGGCCCCATGGCCGGCGGTACTGCCCCGGTTTTGACCCTGACAACGGTCCCCTCTGTGCTGCTTAACCCGCAACTCGCCTGGTTTCTACCAAGTGTGTGACCTCAGCATGTGTGGATCTCTCACAAGAGCGAGCGCCACGCTGGGCCTTGGCCGCGGCTGAAATACCCCTGTGTACCCCCTTATTGTTCGCCCCAGCGTGGGCCGAGAGGGGGGGGGGGGGGGGGGGGGGGGGGGGGGGGGGGGGGGGAACACTTGGGGGGGGGGGGGGGGGGGGGTAACACTTGGATAGGGGGGAGCATGGCAGCCAAGAAACCAGACTTTGGGAACTGTGCGGAGGCCAAGAGAGAGAAAACCACCTGCGAGCGGTGGTGTAAAGTAACTAAGTGGATTTACTCAAGTACGGTATTTAAGTATACATGTGTGTACTACTGCAGTATTTCAATTGTGTGCTACTTTGTACTTCTACTGCACTTCAATTCAGAGGCTAATCATGTCATTTTACTCCACTGCATGTATCTAATACATTAAGCTACTTTGCAGATTTGGATTAATGATGTGAAATATAATCAACACTTAAAAGCTACCCTGCAGTATACAACGTTATTACCTCCACCTTTACCAGCTTGTTCAACACATTACACCTTAAAATCAAAACATATAATAGGCTATATATTATTCTGAAATGGGCCAATATGCAGAATGAGTACTTATTTTGGTACTTTAAGTATATTTTCATGCTAATACTTTTCTACTTTTACTTGAGTAACATTTTGAGTACAGGACTTTTACTTGTAACAGAGTATTCCTACACTCTGGTGCTTCTACGTTTACTTAAGTACACGATGCGAGTACTTTTTCCACATGCCTACAAGCCTGCGAGCGGGACAGAAAGCTGTTATCACACTCGGATATCTGTCTTTTGGCGGAGCAGGAACTCCAGCAGCCTTTGAAGTCACCACCACAGCATTTGCATTTGTATCAGCAACACTCAGTCAGTTCAGCAGACCAGTTTCTCGTCCCAGAGCTAATGTTGATACACAGTACATTTCTTTTTTGACTCATGCCGAAACTGAAGCCAGCTTATGTCCGCGTGCAGTGAATGTATTCCTAATGAAACTAAGTGACACACTCATTATATCACTATGTGCTCAAGTGCCAAGATAGAGGCACTGAGTCACACGGGGAGCCGCCCTCAGGGGAAGTTTAGTATTTAAACTAGAAATACCTGGTCTTAAAAACGTTTAGAAAGTAAAACCAGGAGGCCACCGTTAGTTTTTTAAATCACCTAACACAACAAAATACACTTTCTGCTCACTTTATAAGCAAAGCAGCATGATAGTGTAATGAACTCTCTGTCACATAGGATGGATCTTCATTTGGCACAAAAACAACTGTCAATTATAATCGATGGCAGCAGAGTGGAAGCGACTCAGCGTTATTCCAGCGCAGCTCAGCCGAATGCATCTCTGCCAGCTCCTGATATATCTAATTTGCAACCGGAACGTGCAGCAAACACTGTACACAAACGCGTAATAGTGCGTAATGGTGCGTAATAGCGGACAGCCTGTGTGGAAACGGCTCGTTCCTCTGTCAGGTGTGATTTATGCTGCTCGGTTCTCACAGTGTATTTCAAAGATGATTCAGATGTGGAGGTCTATCAAATAATCACAATAATCCATCAGCGAAGACCACAAATACAGGTTAAAGTCAAAAGGAAATATTAAGAAAGCTTAATTGTCAACATTATGTCTGCCGAAGAGTAGTTCATGGATGTTGTAATATAAAGCAATGTGACATCTTGATGTGCATGGTTGTACATTAGTCTAATAACACGTTTGTTTTAAATTGTACATATATTCAGTGAGGTTTGGTTTAGATTAATAAGTGCGTTTCTTGCATCGTGTGTATATCAGAGTGTACACACTGTGTGTACAGTCACTCAACTATTGAACGACTGTAACCGGTTATAGTGCAGCTTTAACCGGGGAGCGTGGTGCTTACCTGGGGTTGGTTCGGTTCCAGAAGACGGCGTACCGGTCGGACATCACCTTGGACGCCGGGTCCTGGCCGTCCACACACATCACTATGATGGTGAGGAGGAAGAGGATGATTTCCACCTGCGGCATATCTGCTCTGGAACTCCGGCGAAGCCAAAGTGATTCAGGGTTAAAGACTGGGATGGATGTGGGGGTGAAATGTTGTGATGAGAGTCCACGTTCTTACTCCCGCACAAATGTTGCTTCCTTGTTGGTTTTAGTAATACTTGTATGTATCTTTCGGTTCTTTTAAAAACAGCTTGCGTTTTGACAGTCAGATCATTGACTTTGCACCATATGATCACTCTTTAGTCGCTTGAATGAGAAACAGTTCTGGATAAACGCTGGAAATCCACAGTATAGATCTGCGTAAGCTCAACTCCGCGAAAACAGTTTCTCCAAGTCGCTATCAATTTCCAAGACTGGAGGTAGGCTACGCAGTGGAAAAAATATAAAAGCCACAGAATAAATGTTCCACAAGAGAGCAGAAAAGCAGTCGTTGTGCCGTCGCGCTTCCAGATCACGATCTCTGCTCCTGTTCTGTGAGAATCCCCGAAAGAAGACGCCTCGAACCAGCAGCTCGAGCTTCGGCTGATCCCGCAGCTGTCCCGGTACCTCTGTCTGTCCTGCCGAACGACCAGCACCACGAACAGTGGATCAGACCTCCCCCCGCGTACACGCACACAATCTCAGGGTCAGATGTCCCCTGACGAGAGGCTCCGCAACATCACCGAGAGCTCCCGAGAAGCTGTTATCAATGAGGAGACACCGAGGCAAGTCTGCAGCGCTCCTGCGACCATGCTCTCCCAGACCAACCCCCCCTTCTCTCCCCCCCCTTCTCTCGCCCCTCCGATCCCTCTCTCTCCCTCCTACTGTGCCAGCCGGGGCACACTGTAAAAAATGTTCGCTTTTTTCCATGCTGGTGTTTTATCTCAGTAACTCTTGAATCTTATGGAGGCAAATTGAATACATTAGTAGCCTATGCAAATGGATATTCAATTGTGCTTGGTTTCCACTTTGCAGTTCTTACATTTTCAAAAGTTTTCATTAATTGATTAGAATACATTCTAAATGTAGAGAATTAATTTGAACTTTGAATATAGTCTTTACTTTACATCAAAGTGGTTTCCAATATATATTTAAAAATTTTTATTTAATTTTGAATGACAATCAAACATGTGGGAAGAGGGGGGGCGGTGCCCCTATGGGCCGGCCGCCACTGCTTCCAGGGCTCCGTAGGCTGAAAGTTCAAACTTATTTTGACAAGTTAGTTGACTTATTTCTAAACATTTTGACTATATTCTCAATGTTTCAACTTTATCCTCAAACTGTTTGACTTTTTCTCAAAGTTATTTGCTTAAAGTCACTAATGCTTAGAAGTCGACCTTAATTTGCACTTGTTGACTTTCTTCTCACTATTTCAACTTAATTCTCAAAATGTCGACTTTTTCCTGAAATTGTATTTTGCCACCATTTTTGACATATAGACCTTTTTTGTGAAAATGTTGACTAAATTCTAGAAAAAGATAAAATAAATCTTCCTCTATTTTTTTAAACGTGTGCCCATGGCGCTTATACGTTTCTTTTATATCAAAGTCAGTACAATTTCACCATTCTGTTTCATTCATTGATTTTTTTACATGGGATTCATTGTAGAGCCGATATGTCTTGCAGTGTACAGTTTCACGGTTGCATGCAGTCTCATTGGCTTCGGTTTTGAATGACGGGCGTTTCGTTTATAAAAACAACATCCCTCCTCCAGGGGGGTATCAGTGCTTCCCAGGCCGGCAGACAGATTCCAGATCAGTTCATCAACATGCTGCACAGCAGGCTGCTTTCACCGGTAAACTCCATTATTCTTTAGCAGTCAGGACCCAATCTGTTTCACTTTCTAACTAACATGTGTGTTGAAATGTTTTACAGTATAAAGTATTGAAATCAGACATGCCCTACTGTTTGGTTCAATATTTACTTGTTTTATGTCCAATACCATTTCAAGTGTCCTGCTGCTTCCAAGTGTATTATTCATGATAAAAAGATACATAAAGATTCCAAAGTAAACAAACAAAAAGAAGTGAAAGGAAAATACATGGTGGGAAGGAAGAAATAGAAAAAACCCTCAAAAGGATGAATGAGGATAATGAACACATGTGTGTACATTAAATACTTTAACAATAGATAATTGGCACATGCACATGTATGAACTCCTTTTATAACATGATTTTGATTTTAAATGCAGTCCCCTCCCAACTATCTGTCCATCCTCAAGATGTTATTTTTCTATTTATGTTTTAGACATATGTTTTCTTTAACTGGCAAGGACATTTTGTTTAAATGAAAATCTTCAATAAAGGACAACACAATCCACAAACTTCATTGTCAGCACAAAAGTACATTTGTTATAATTACTTTTAGCTTTGTTCTTAATCATTTTGAAGCATTTTGATTGGCCTCACATCTGTTTCACAGAGATTTAAAACTGTCCTCCCTCAGGTTTCAGGGCTGCAGATATACAGTGAGCTGTGCAGTGAATGGATAGGTTCATGACTCAGTGCGCCACGTAGTGGTGATCATGGGAACACCAACATTACTGTCACAGGATGCACTGTGATAATTGAATACACTGCTCATTAAAGAACAGAACATTCAACTATTTCTCTTGTGAATGTCAAAGTATTTAAATTACATAAACATCACTGGTTGGCTCCCAGGGATGGTCCATTAGTGAGTGAGTGCAGATAGAAACAGACTTCAGTCTGGTAGCTGAACTAATCCTCCTCATAACATCAGTACCATGAGGGATCTCGCGCGAGGCCCGCCGGCTCAACGGCAGGATTGTAAACTTTACAGAGACACTGAACAGTCTCCTCTTCTGTGGCTCCTGTTCACAAACAGAATGATTTATTCCATCGTAACAGACTCCTGGAGCTCCATCTCGTCTGGTTCAGAATAACATCAGTTTAGCCCCTGATTTTACAGTTTTGGAAACTCTTAGATTCTCGATACCAAATAACAGAGCTTCTATATAAGTCACATTTAAAAATGGATGAATATAACTTAAAGGTGGGGTAGGTAAGTTTGAGAAACCGGCTCGAGATACACTTTTTGTTATATTCCATGGAATGCTCTTAACATCCCGATAGCAATGAATATCTTAAGTGCTTTGACAACAAATCCATAAAAAAATGTCATCTGTGGAAGCCGTGGTACTGTAAAAAGCACGACCAATCATCTGAGCCGGCCCGGCTAAAGTAACTGGATGGCCTACCTGCCTGTCAGCCTTCCATCTGTGCACAAACTTATCTCCTGCCCTCATTGGTCATGTGCGTGTTCGTGTGTGTTGGAGGAGGGGCTCTGTAAGGAAGTGACAGATTTTTTCCAGCTGTGTATTTTCAAATTCACACTCGAGCTGGTTTCTCCAAAATGACCTACCCCACCTTAACTTAAGTGAAATAAATAGGGAAAACCTACAGGGGCCCTTTAATGCCATGACTGAAACATATTGTTTGCATTTGATCTTTCTTTCCTGTGGCTCCTGTTGCATATTCTAACCATTTAGATGCCAGATAACTGTGTCTGTTTGCAGTCTGCAATTTCATTGTGCATATAAAACAAAAATAATTACAGAACTGACGTGTAAACAAATAGATAAACATATATTAAAAGAGTAGTATATTAAAGCAACACAACTACTGCAATTATTAACATGAAAGTCAACTGTAAGGTGCAAAATGACAATAAATATCTTGTATGTATGGAATGGGATCCCAGACTTCGGATTTAGATATTTTCTAATAAAATAATAATAATAATAATAAATTCTCCCATCAGTTTGATTGTGCAACCTATATGGCAGCATAACAGTGCTCCGTTTGTATTTTAAATGAACACATTTCAGGGTGTCTGTTTGGAGGACACACTGTGAAAATGTCTCTAACTATTAGCCTACAGCAGGTTTTATATTAGCTTCAACATTTCATTGAAGTGTATTTAAAATCCTAAATTTCACTAAAGTACCGTGCAGAAATGAAAGGCTTGCACAATAAAACCAGTACATGTCAAAGACATAAAACTCACGGTCAGCAGTAAAAGAGGATGAGGAATTTTGGAAATGTTACAGTCTGACAGATTGATCGTAACAATGATTAATCCTGAGGTGAAGCTCAGCCTGAAAACCAACCCGACCTGGACCAGGCGGGATTTTCCAGTTTGACCTGGGTGAGACGTATTTAAACCTCCTTTTTGAAACATAATTTCTTGAGAATAAGCCTGATTTGCGGACCTAATCCTGTTTAAACTGGTAATCTGGCTTCATGAAACACCTCTTTGGCGTGGTTTGATTATTGAACGGGAGCCTTTGGGTTCAAGGGCATGGCCTCAACGTGTCAGGGGTCCTTCTGGCCTCGCCTACAAAGTGTCACTCAAACAGACAAGTAACGATCAGGAAGATACTCCTTAAAAGGACCAAAGCAGCATGACAAGACACACAAAAAGACAGAAGATGTCCACTAATAGACTAATAATAACGACAGGAGAGAAACAATATAACAAAGAGACTTAACACACTACAAAAGAACAAATTGCAATCACAGTCACATGTTCACTACAAATACACAAAAAAACAACACAGTGTCTTGTGTGTCTTGCTCCTAACTCATGGGGCCTTTTGCATGTCTTTTGCATGTCTCTACCCAGGGGCCCTTGTTTCATAATCTGCCCATGTTCCCTGTACCTGTAACTGCCTGAACCGGCATAAAAAAAAACATGTAAACCGCCGTGACGTGCACCTGCTGTGCGCCATGGATCATGGAGTCACTGGAGAGCGAGGTGAATCCAAACTGCCAGCAGAGCGATCATCTTCCTGTGGGCTGTGTTTACAGTAAACCCCCCCCACACTGGGTCTGTTTGGGTGAGGTCTTCTGCACGTGTGGTGTCCTGTACATGAATGTGTACACACAAACCTGCATATCTGAGCGTGAGTGCACGTGTGTGTGTGTGTGTGTGTGTGTGTCCGTGCGCGCCATGCTGATCATCCACCTCGCCCAGGCAGACTAATCCATGAGCTATAATCACCTCATCTCCCCAGCTAAAGTGCCTGTCCTACTTCATTTACGCCTGATATACGTCTCTGTTCCCCAAGACAATGGAGTCATTATAAATTAGGGTCAGTGGGGCTGCCGGCACAGCGGTGCATCCTAATGTTTCGCATGGCCTTATGAGTCCACTGTCACATGCATCGAGGAGTCCCTGCATGGAGTGTATATCACCGGAGGTGGGAAGTAGTGGAGTACAAATACTTTGTTACTGTACCTCTAGAAGTAGAAAGTACAGGTATTTGTGTTCAACATGTAAGAACACATGTTCTTACACTTCTAACATGTAAGAAGTACTTTCTACTTCTTACATGTTGAACCCAAATACCTGTACTTTCTACTTCTTACATTTTGAACCCAAATACCTGTACTTTCTACTTCTTACATGTTGAACACAAATACCTGTACTTTCTGCTTCTTACATTTTCCAAACAGGCTGGCTCCTTTAGTTTGAATGTGTGTTTGGTGGCGTGATCATTATTATTTAGAGTCATTACGTGCCTATTGATTTGAACGCGATCCGTGTATCAATCATTTCCTGGTCTTCTCTAAAGAAGAGGGTCCAATGAAAGCGTTGTCATGTTGCCGTTGTTCAGCATGGAAACATTCATTAGCTAACAATGACATTATTGTTCTATTAATATAAAGGGAGGTCAGGTACTCTTTAAAACAGCTGCTAGTTATGGGTACTTTTTACTTAAGTACATTTCAAAGCCTCTTTACTTTTACTTGAGTAAAGAAGTTTAGTCAGTACTTGTACTTTTACCAGAGTATTTTTAAACACGAGTATCTGTACTTCTACTTGAGTAAAGGATGTGTGTACTTTTGCTATCTCTGTATATCACCCACTGGATCACAATCAGCACCCTGGCAAAAGACTGAGCGTTCTTTTCCCCTGTTGTTTATGAATGCAATCTATACTTAACCAGTGCCACTAAAGTGCCACTGAGTGTTTATGCCGTGACACGGCATTACAGCCCATCAGTCCTCTTCCATTAGCAGCCGGTAAACAAAGTGTGATCACGTACGGCTCTGCAAAGAAAAATCCTTTTCAATATTTCTTTTTCTTAGAGAAGTTTAATACCGGCTGTTGAGCTATTTATATATTGTTGATTAATTTGAGTTTTGTATTTTCCCCACAAAGAAAAACATCAAGCAAGTACGGAGGATGATTGGAGCCACGTGGCAAACAAAATAAATCAATTAAAAGAAGGATATTTTTTTTTATTTTCTTAAAAAAAATTATGTGTTTTAATGATCTATTCACCAATGGTTTTTCATTTGCTTGTTGTTGTTTTTTTAGTATGAGGGTGTCGTGTCAAATTGTTCCCCAAAAGTTATTATTACAAGGGTAATATAGTTCAAATTCTGATTAAATCCAATACAACAAGCGGCAACACATTTTGTATTGAAGTCTATGAGAAAATGACTGAACTTCTGTCTTGATTAACTACCTCAGTGAAAAGGATTCTAATGATTTCATGTTAAACCTACAACTTTCCCCCTTCCCAGTGTGTTACCCCTTATCGTGTTCTCTCTCTCCTCTCCTATTGGCTCCTTTCGCTCAGGTGTTCCTGATCAGCTCTAAGCTCCGCCTCTGCTCAGGTGCTTCTGATGTGTTCTAATCAGCCTTATATAAGGAAGGCTGCAGAAAGAGGCTCTTCTTTGTAGTGATGGGAATTACGGCTCCGTTCCTTTCCGAGAGCCGTTCAAAAGAGCTGTTCAAAAGAGCCGTTCAAAAGAGCCGTTCATAAGAGCCGTTCATAAGAGCCGTTTTTTTTTTAAGTGGCAGTGGAGATTATTTGTTGATCCTGCTTTAAATGATATTTTGGCTTTGCAAATGTAGCATTCCGCTTTATCATTGCCTAGGTTTTTGTTGTAGTGCATCCAAATGCTGCTGCGTTTTCGTGTTTGGCTAATTTCTTTACCCGAAAAACACGTCGTCTATCTGTACCACTGAAGAACGGCTCTCACCAAGTAAGACTTGGTTCCCTTCGTTCGTACCAAAGAGCCTTTCAAAAGAATCGGATCGTTCGTGAACGTAACATCACTACTGCTTTGCTGTCCTCTGTACACTTTTGTTTAAGATGTTTGGCTCTTTGTTTTGTCCTTTTTGGTTCTTATGGAGGAATCGGATTTCCAGTTTTCGTGGCTTTGTTTCTTAGTTTATTTTATTAATTAGCATTTTAGTTTATGGGTGAAGTTCTGGGTCCGACGGCCTATTGTGTTTCTGGCCAAGGCTTCCTCCATCTTTTTGTTCTTTTTGGCCTCCAGACTTTGCAACTTCTTTTTAATGTTAATTATTTAAAATATATATATATGTTTTCATGTGTTAACAGTCTCTTGGGTTTGGAGTAGTGATGGGAAGTATGGCTCTTTGAAGGGAGCCGGATCTTATGGCTCCGTTCCTTTGCGAGAGCCGTTCAAAAGAGCCGTTTTTTTTAAGGGGGAGGGATTTATAGGTTTATCTGCGAAATATACCTTTTATAATTCAATCAAATGTAGCCCTGTTTTGACTAATGATTCATATGTGTACACATATCACTTAAATCATTGCATTTACAGACCCTTAACTCTCTGATTGTAGAACAACGCTAAAAAAAAAAGCAGATAGTAACACCTATAGGCTACAAACTGACAACAAATATTTGCTGAGCCTAAAAATAATCATAAATAAATAGCCTAACATAATGAAAATAAATATATTGGAATGCTCAAAACAGCAGCATCCAACAGTTTCTAATCCTTGGATATTACATGTCACTGCATGCATGCACGGAGCACCCGTAGCGCGGAGAACATCATATCATTCTGTCTTGTAGGCTATTACTTAACAACAACAAAAAACGTCTCGTTCGCGAGCCGGCTCCCGTCGTTCACTTAAAAGAGCCGGCTCTTTCAGACGGCTCTTTCAGACGGCTCTTTCAGACGGCTCGTTCGCGACCGACACTTCACTAGTTTGGAGTCTCAATTACATGTTGTCACAAACTGAGCCACAAAGAGTTTTGTTTTTCTTGCGGCTGTTAGTGTGTTTAAGTTGGTGAAAGATAACTCTACATTTTTAACCACCTAAAACTTTTGTTTCCAGAAAAACAAGATGGCAATTTCTGTGACTGTCATCACTTATTTTTTACAGATCTTAAACTTGCGAACAATTAATGAGCAAAACAATCTTCACACTCATTATCACTTCCTTCCTACCTAAAACCTAAATAGATTGTAGTTTTACATTGTGAGATTTGAGTATGCAGCTTAATGATTATCTTGGTATCAATCATTTATCTTTATTATTTAAACCTATTTTTATTAATTAGTTGCATTTTAGCTTCGTTTTTATTTTTTCATTTTGCTTTCGTTTATTTGAAACTGACCGTACGTTGACAGGAAGTTTCTCACAAAATGAAATTGAGAGTGCATTTAGGTTTTAAATTATTTGGAATGCAATTTTTTAGGAGACAGGGTTGGTCAGGGGAAAAGTAAGGCTGCACCTGCTCAAGGTTTAGATTCTAGAGTTGTTGGTGCATATCAGATGCAAACATTGCAACCTTTTTCCTAAAAATGCAATTTCTCAGAGATCAGACTGGGCTGCTATTTCAATTTCAAACTAATTACAGCTTGCAAGGTTTCTTCTTCTGTCCTCGAAGCCCACAGTGGATTCTGGTAACCGCTGCAGATCAATGCCTGGTCGGGGGTTATGGTCACTTAACATTGTTCAATCCCATCTCATGTAGTTTTCAAAGGGTTTTTAAAGGGAAAAAACGACACAGGTCAGCCATTGTTATTGGAATACATGGTGCTTTAGATGAGTCATGTACTTCCTATTCTATCCATCTCTTCTTCGCCCACTGAGTTCGTTTTACTTCCCCCTATTTTTTCTTTCCCTCCTGCATGTAATGTTACCGCCCTACCCTCATGGAAAAGTAAATGTTTATCTCTTCCCCCAAGGGAGCGGTGTATTCCTCTGTCTCTCCTTCTTCATCACTCTGTCTAAAACTCCAGCGTGAACCGTCCCGGCTGCCCGCTCTGTTCAGGATGTCGAGGTCAGAAGAAAGAACAGCATCTTATAAAAGATTTGGCGGTGGTGAAAAATATACAAATTAAGGTGAAACAGGGGTTGAGGGAGGAGCGGTGTGAGGAAGATGCACGATGACAGGCCGACTCACAGCCAGAAAGTCCTGGGAGGTCCGACTTATTCCTGTCCAATCCGCACTTGTGTGGCACCTGGTTGAACTCCTTTTGTATACATGACCTTGGGAACACAAATACACAAACTCACACTTGCTCACAAAAGCCTGAGAGTGCTCACACGAAGACAGCCACACACACACCTCATGTGTTTCACAGAGGATAGACTTCTCCATCTCCATCAGTGTTTTCATAGCGATGTCTCCCTGCGTGTAGGTAAGTAATGTCTGTGACCCGTGGAGCCTGCCCTGCTTAAAGTCACTGGAACAGAGGGCTGCTGACACTGGAATGCTAGCTATGTAGGAGGGGGTTGGTGCTCTCCATATTTGTACATTTATACCAGTGGCGTTCATAGAGAGTGGTGGTGGGGTCATGTGCCCCTTTTTGCAGTCTTCATATATAAAGTGTATATCTAAGTCATGAAGGGAATGTTTCATACCTTAGTTTTGCTCTCGAAATGGTGCAGTGATGTTGTAATTGTGCGTGAATGCAGGCTTGCGAATGATATGTACAGGGGTTAGGTTATCAGGATACAAAACAGTTACATAAACAAAGTTGTAATCAGGTTAGTGATGCATTTTTATCGGCAGGATTACAATGTTCGAATACATTTTAAATCAAGATCAATTTATTTATTTTAATTAGATGAACTGCCTGATTATTTATTTTTTTAACTAATAAATTATTTGTTCATGTAATGGATTTAAAAAAATTGTAATATAATACTTTCTGAAAGGAACCCCCCCAACCCTGCGTGAATGCTATTGCAAGGATTAAATAGCTAACGTTACAAACAAACTATATCTCAGTTGCACGACTTCACGTCAACTCCGCTAAGCTATAGGTGGCTAACGTTTGCCGTGAGGTCGTTAGCATATTTAAAGACACTTAAAAAGCTTAAAACATTCACAAGTGGGGTATTTTGTGTCGAATTTAATGTTGGAAAACGAACTGTAAAAAACGGCTTGTGTTTAACCACAGACCTTGCTTCATGCATCTAACACGTTAAAAAAAACATTGACTTCCAGACGAGGGAGCCCGGAAGTGCACAAATGCTAACTACTCTCTGGGTCCAGGACTCATTCCTGCACCACTCTTTTGTCACACCACAGGATGTGACCGCCCCAAAGACTAGACGAAAGGATGGCATCCATATCGAAGCCAAACCCGCCTCAGGGAGTCTCTCACTTTGGGGCTGAAGGTCCACAATCATCTCCTCATTGATCGGCCCTTATTGCCATTCCAATCAATCCACTCACTCCCATTCTCATAACACAATTTTGCCAGCCTGAAATTAGCTTATTTCTAAAACTGTAGGAGGCGAGATTAGATTTGAGGAGAGGAATAAAGACAGAAAGGAAAATTGCTAAAGAAATTAAACTGTATTGAGTTCTTTGTGGCCAGTGCCAGTTGTATCCCCTGTTTGATAGAGCGCTGTACAGTATATGGGACCTGTAAACAAAAGCAGAAATCATCTCAGCAAGAATTGACATTTCTAAAGTAGCTATTAGAGTTAGTCTCCGGGCAAAGTGATTAATTATCCACACAGCAATTAAACCTTTTAGTCCTTTGAATGAAAAGATCTTTAAATAATCCAGCTTTGAAATATTAGCCTTTTGATTTTAGGCATTTCAAGCTGAAGTAGGGACTTCAGAAACTGGAACAAACTGGTAAAATAAAATCGCTTCATGCATGGGCAAATTGATCTGATGAAGGCCTCATCAGCTCATGTGTCTCTGCTGGGTAAATGGGGGGGGGGGGGGGGGGGGGTGGGGGGGGGGGGGATTGAGTGGGGACCCCGCCCTAAGGGGGGCAGGGGGGGGGGGGGGGGGGGGCGAACACAACGTCTGGCCCGACTTCCGACAGATATCTGATCCCCCTCTGGGTAGATCTGTGTGAAAGAGAAACAGACACTTTTCAATAAAGCTGGTGGCTTTTTGAAAATAACTGTCATGTAATGCAGCGTGAGGAAGACTGACCAAATCTAAATTGATACATCTAATAATGTTACGAGCCATTTCAGGGTATAGAGCACGCAAAGACACTCAGTAACACAAATAAACTATTGAGATGCGGAGTGTTGATGTAAGTTTGACCCAAATATAACAAGTGCATCAGTTGAGAAACAAACTGATTTTCCCCACAAGATTCATAACTAATAGTTAATTTAATTAGGAATTCAGCTAATTTGTATATAAACATTACTGATTGTGTGCTAAAATAGCTACAATTCTGAAAATCTTTCTTTTTAAAATTAGTTTTATATATTTTCTTCTTTTTTTTCATGTTCAAAAATTATTCTATTATGATTCATGCTCTTTTGTCTGGGGCTTTTTTTCCATGGTATGACCCTCTTCGTTCCAGTGAAGATGAACTAATAATATTGTATAAAATAATATGTTGGACAATATCGTGCGTCTCATTTGAGGCACCGGAAACACTTTCCTGTTTTACATGCATTAAAGCACAAAGGTCCGTAAAACCATTCCTTTATTATACAAACACTTTCCCAGTTTGGTGTTGGACTGGTCTGCACAGAGCCTTGTCCTCAACCCCCTTCAACACCTTAAGAGATGGAACATTGCGTGAGAGCCTTATCATCCACAATGGGAGCAATAGAGGAGAATCCCTGCAGCCATACATGTTCAGCAATCACATATGGATGTAAAGTTCACACGTCCACATTCATTTGGACGTGTTTTTTGTGAAGTGCAGCCCCCAAGCGGTGATGTTCCTACACAAGCTCATACTGGAACTGCAACACAATCTACTTGATGTTGTCAGGAGCCCAGTGTCATGTCACTAGAGCTCACATCAAACAGAAGACGACCAATTAGGATCCACTTCATCCTGAACTTCAGCTGCAGCATTGTGTACACAAATGCATGTTACCTTAGAGAAACGTATTTTGTTGATGCAGCTCATACTATAGCAGTAGATCATTCAAAGATAAATACATTTGAGAATGTTGAGATAGTATTGTTTTTGTCATGTAAATCTTGCTTAATTACTCAGTTTCTAAAGTAAGGTGGCCGACAGGTGCAAACACGCTTTCAAAAATAACCCAAACACAAATGTGCCAAAACACATGCAAATGAAGAAACATCTTCGCCAACTTCACGAAACATGTGCAACTAAAACTTCTGCATAAACAAAACGCTCCAACACAGCAAATAAAAAAATGCTGCAATACTTTTAAAACACAAAGGAAACTGGAACACTACAAAGTGATGCACACAGCTGGGACCGGAGCGCTCGTTGACGTTCATGGTTTATAATGATGGTCAATGGTCACTGGAAACGCACCTAAAGTTTTATCGGTTTATTTTAATTCAAATTCATGTGATTGCATGATTCCTTCAGATATTATTTCACATATGCTGTAAACCATGCATGTCAACCCATGCTGTACTTAGTCCTTCCAAATATACTGACAAAACACTAACGGCCCGTCCACACTACAGCTTCAAAAAAAGCTTGGAGCTGGGCGTGTCTGAAGCTTGGGGATTTTATTCGAACCCCGCAACCAACAACCAATCACATGAATGTCCCGCCCCGTTTACGTAGTGTTAACATAGCTAGCAAGCTATGCTTGGATATACTGGATATAAAATCCCCAAACAGGCGAAAGCCTACCAGTTTCACCCACTGTCTCTGCCACCTCCCCCCATGCCTGGTTCCTCCGGTTGTATCCCGGTAAGTTAATAGGGACTGGTCATACAAAACCGGGTGATTTGCTACGGCGATAATTAGTTTATCCTCCATCTGTTTTTGAAATATAGAAATGAACGGCGGGATATCTCTCCCAGCTTAGACGCGGTTTGATTGGCTAGGACTTGAGCTGTCAGATTTTCAGAAACGGGATTTGATTGGCTGGCGCTGGCTTCTCCGGCTTCTCCGGCGTCAGAAGTTGAACAATTTTCAACTTCTGAAGCCGGAGACGCCGGAGAAGCTCAGCCATGCTACCCACAATTCAGTTCGGCGAAAAGCGAGGCAACGTGACGTCACCCCATTCAAAGTGAATGGGCAGACGCGTTGGAAGCCGTTTTTGAAGCTGTCGAAGCTGTAGTGTGGACGGGCCGTTACAATTAGGAAACAGACAAACTCAGTATTTGCACATTTGTGTTTTTATATTTGCAGCCTTTCTAGCGCTTTTAGTAAACCATGCGCATGTTTTGTCAAGTTGGCGAATGTTTTCTAAATGCTGCGCATGCTTCCTCATGTTGTTGAAGATGTTTCTTCATTGGAATGTGTTTGTGTTTTGAAATTTGCATCGTTTTTAATGTGCATCTTGTTTCACCTTATGTAAGTGTTTTGGAACGTTGTGGTGCTTTTGCCACTGTCTGCCACCATACCAAAGTTCTGAAGACTGGCGAATTAAGAGAAGAAGTGCTGGCAGCAAGTACTTTTCTCCCAGGATTGTATTGATTTACAACATTTAGACTTGACAAATATGGAGGTAAACATGATTTAATCAAATCCAAGAGTAAAAGTTGTCAGCTCTACTGTTCTTCGTTTGTATATCTGTGGCATTCAAAGTTTGGCTCAGGTCCACACATTTTTGCACAGCATCCAACGAGCAACCAAATCAGGAAACTGTCAAACAGCCAACAGCAACTAGACGCAACACCGGTGGTGTTTCAGCAACTGGTGGGACCGGTGTGTGGGCGACACAAAGATGTCACGCAGAAGCTCACCTGAAAGCAGTCATCCACAGTTACTGACGTTTCTTGGCTCGTTGGAAGGAATAAATTGATGTCTGGCAGGTGGTTTATAAAGATGTAGCCTGTATCTAGATGTCATACAAAACACAGCTTGGCCGACTCAAAAATGTGCATCATGTCTTTAAGATGAAACCCTCTCATCTCATTTTTAATTTTGTTGTTTTATATTGGAAGTTGCCTCATTCTAGGACACAACTTTTGATATAACAGCATACTTAAACATCCCCTCTCTGAGATAAATCTAAAATATTACTGCTCCATGTTGGGCATGCATAGCTTGTAGATGTTATTACACCGCAGCCACTTCACAACTCTCCGCTCCTCCTAATTAGCAGACGGCCTGCAGAGAAGTGCTGGGCTGAGGTGACTCTGCATCGCCAGTGGCTGGTAATGATGGATCACAGGAGTGTGTGCCAGCCCAGCAGAGCGGCACAGCCTGGACTCAGTGGAAACAGAGCGGCAAGATATCTGCATTCTATACCAGCTTGTATGAGGAATCTCTCATCATCTTCTAAAAGGGTGCTTTAAAACAACCCGCTAAGAAACAGTACAACAATGTAAGATTCAACAATGCAGAATTGGTTCATTACCAGCCACAAAATCAAAGCTGGTGTTGTTTCCACCTTGTGATGCAGGGTGAGACGCCTACTGTAGCGGGAATACCACAGAAAAAGGTTTGGGTACTTTGCCAGGTGTTCATATTTGTGTCTGTCATATTTGTTGTCATGATGATAACATCACAACCCTGCAAAGTTAAGGCAAAAAACAAACATGTAATTTAGTTTTTGTGTCAAACTACATATTGTATATTTGAATATAAAAGTCGAGTTTGAAGATAGCCGTAGTTTGCGCAACGTACACACTTTTACCTTAAGAATTACATTTGATGAGTTGATTCAACATTATAAACCACCAATGACATTAACTCTTACGTAATGCTTACTCATGGCTTACATTCACAATATTCAACCTATAAGCTATCTGCAAAACTAACCCCCCGGTTCATTTACAAGTGCTGAATAAATGTTTCACACATTCTTTACATTTTGTTCCTGTCCCTGTATCCAAATGCACAACATAAGGTTTGGTAATGGCCTTGAAAACAATAATGCAACCAACATTTTTTGTGTGTTTTGTTAAAGGTCCCATGTCATGCTTTTCCGGTTATTAGCAGCATTCTCATCTGTTTGTCATTACTGGTGTCATTTTCTGGTTGCTAAGAAACGCCATTGTAACACATAAACACACATCAGAGCACAGGGGGCTCATAGGGAGGGGGGGGCAGGAGCTCCAACAAGGCGTGAGACAGAGAGTGAATACACATACAATACAGAGATGCTGTATGAGAAACCAATGTGAGTTTGGAAAATTGAACAATGTACATCTATTCTAGTAGACCTCACCAATGGAATTATGATCAGTAGAAATGGCCATGCCATGGGACCTTTAAGGGTTTCTTCCAACACAAACATTGTCTGGGTCTAGACCTTTGTATACCCAGAGCTAACCAGCATCAACAGACGGGGCTAAGCAGTTCCCAAGCTCCTGTTAATCATACTTTATATAGATAGCATGTTTTTTCTATACCTGCCAACATCATTGCTAAAAACCAGTGCAAAACCAGTGCAAAACCAGTATGTTGTCATGACCACACATCAGTGTCTATATTCAGTTGGATGTGTTGGTTTCTAGTGATTGGTTTGGGAAGATCCAATTCCCGTTCCCAAGCAGAAATCGATAAGAGTGGAAGCAAGGTGTGACTGAAGATGGAAACTGTGTTTTATCACTTATCAGATGAACAGTAATGTTAGAGCCTGACTGCCATTCATAAGTCTTTATTCAGGAGTCCTCAGAGCGAGGTCTGAAGTCAATTAAGGATGAGCTGAAAGTTAAGATAATCAGCCACATTCTGGAAGTGTTACGATCAAGGCCTTCAACTATTACAAATGTTCTTCTTATACAACTAGAATATTTTGAACAAGTACATTGAGTATGTCGGCTCATCTCGATCTGGTACATCTTTTCATAAACACAATGCAATTGTATAAGCAAGACTGAAGTGCCCTTATTAGTGCATAAGCAATCATTTTGAACTACCTCCAACAGCTGGATCAATCAAAACCCAAGCATTATGACACTTGTATTCTTGTATGTAATACCTGCAATTATAGCTTTACAATTCAGCTGCCAAACCAACCAACGTTTTTTGAAGAACATATGGTAAAAGCAGATACAGACTTGACTGACCCCACTGAGAAAAAGTGAAGATGTAGAAATAATTATGTGAACACAGAAGGTTGGAAATTAAAGTTATGAGATATTTATTCTACAAAACTCCCACGTTAAGACAAAAGCAGGCAGTTTTGTTTAGCTGAGAAGAACCATTCGAGGAAGATCGATGTAGTTGATGACAGAGCTTCCTATAACGGCTTTTGCAACCAAAATGCACATTTATCTGGAAGAGGCATAGAAAAGATATAAGGAGGACAAAATCACAAAGCAAATTCCCAAAGGAAACATCTTTTGTGCCTGTACAGTCACAAATAACATAAAAAAAGCCACAGCCTGTGAAAAGATGACATAGAGGTGTTATTGTGGAAAGAAATAATGTCAAGGTGTTTTCATCTGCTTCCAAATGATCAGCTCAGATTGGCTTTATTCTGGGCTCTGTTACTTCATATTAATACCCCATTAAAGGGACCGACACATGGAGATTTAGTGTAACATATTACCGTGCTGTCACATGTGTTGGATTATGCTGAAGACTACATACGAAGACTAAATTATACATATTCTCCCTCTTTTCAAAATGTAAGTATACTGATTCCACTCATGTCGGCCTTTGTCCATTAAATATTATTTGCAATTCTTGGCCATTAACTTCCTGAAATCTCTGGAGATTGCGTCAGAACTTTTTATTACCAAGTTCTAGTCTGCGACATAAAGCTCATAAAATAACGTTTTTTTATTTTTATAGATTACATATTATGGTTATTTTCAGGTTTATATTTGTATTGTGTGCATCCACTGTGACATATTTACCTGCTTTTGAGTTCAAAAGGGTCTTTATATTTCTCATACTGCATGTGCTGCAACAGCAGACCCTTTACATCCACAAAATGTATATAAAACATACAGGAAAGGGAACCCCCCCCCCCAAAAGACAAAGAACAGGTATGTTTGTTACGTTTTTTAAAGTTGTGTCCGTACTTTTTTGGTTTCACACAGCCAATGGACAGCAGTCTCCTGAGTGAAAGTCCTATATGTGTTTGACCAGGACCAGTTTCGTTAAATGGTATTGTCATTTCTGGGAGACCAGGCTGGGTTGTTGTGGCACTGGAAGGCAGTCTCCCCTGTTTCCCCGTCTCCAGTCTTTGTGCTAAGCTAACTTGCGCTATTGCAAACCTTTAAACTTTTGCTCAAAGTCTTCAACAGGAAATACATTTGAATATTTATGCTGCTTATGTGAGAACAGATTACACTTCTTTTCTTTTATGCTTTTCAAATAACTGCTGTTTTGAGGCACCAGGTGGCTGATATCATGCAAGCATTGTGGCTCTTTAATTTGAATGTATTAGAGTCTGGCAAAGTGATTCATTATAATGTATTTATATCCAGAGGATTCATAGCACTTTGCAAAGCATAATAAAGAGTTTATTTGTATGCAGTGCTCAATAAAGGGTCATGCATACAGGAGGGGCAAAGGCTCCTGGCAGCAAGGCTTAGATTTGTCCAACTATTGCTCAAGGACACTTCAACAGCGAGTGACACATTGATCGCTGTAAAAGATGAAATGTGTGATTTCGTGTGAAGTCACAGGACGCCCTCAGTAGCTATCAGATCACCGTGCAGTCACAACCGGACACCTCGGTCTCATTCATTGCCTTTATTTCCTTCCACAGATGCTCATCCCTCTCACAAGTCTCCTTGAAGAAAGATTTAGCCTCTAGAGGTGATGTATTTGTTTAGTTAATCTCCTTTACAATCCTGAAAGCCCTCACTGGTGAATTGTCAGCTAGGTTTATAGGGTAAATCTGCCATGAGCTGCCTGCAGAAGAAGCAGGGGTCAGGAGAGGTCTCCTCTCAAATATATTTGCAGTGCATGTTTGAACTGAATGATTACATTTAAAGAAATCTTCACCGCCTCGGGGCTCGAGAGCCATCGATCTGAAAATATCTAATTTTTCCTGTTCACGCACAAACTGACACGTCGACATTGACATTTACCTGACAGCGAGAAAACACAAAGTGAGTAAATTCCTCTCTGTCCCTGGTTTGTGTCACACAATGGATGCAGTGATTCATAGAAGGGATGAATGGGAGCTGGCAGTGATAGCTCAAGGTAATCAGTGCAGCACAGCATGGAGGCACCTGGTTATTGTAACCTTGTCATGGAAAAACAAAGGAACTCCATAATGGACTGCAGTGCGCTGGGTCATACAGAACAAAACTCAATCTATCCCGTCTACAAAGAGAGGGTTGGTGGTGTTAGCTCCTCCAAGAGTCATTTTCTAAGCTTCGTTCTTTCATGGTAAAAGTTTCTTCCTAAGGGGCGATGAGGACACATTCAAATAACGATCCACTAGTGAAGGTGATTATTAAACCAATACAATTAGTCCCTATTTAGTTTTTGGACTGGCGCAGAGAACTGGAGGGGAAACACATCGATATTGCAACAATTGTTGAGTTGACCATTGCTGCTTCCACAAACCATTTAAAAAAAAAACAAGATTTGTGAGAAACAATCAGCCTGGTAACCAGAAAAAGACAACATTAAGGCCAGATATTACGAGAACAATAATCTTTGACAATATCTGTCCTCATTTCACAATGTGTAAGGGATAATGTTCAAGTATCAATATCCCTTCCTGTCGGCTGTTCTTGTTTCATGGTCATCTCTGGAATATATTGCTGCCACTTTTTTCACGTTTCCTCGAATAGATTTTTCTGAAGCCTCATGGAAAAAGTGATTCTTTCCATATAACAAATATTAATTGTATTGTATCTTACCAGGCTATTGCGTTATTGCAGCTACAGTTAGAATTCCAAATACGTGTTTAGTTTCAAGTTTGTGGCTATCGAATGTAAAAGCCCAAAAAATGAAAATATTCCCAATAAAAGTGGATTTTAGCCTCCAGTACAATGATTGATTTCTGAATTAATCTTGTGCCAAAAAGTGATTATGTAAGGACATGCCCAGAACAAATGGTAGTGAGTGGCTACCTGGGACACACATTTCCTCCAGCAGCTGGAAGAGCCTAAATGATTGGACGACTGAACAGGAGTGACAAACCTGCTAAGCATCTTCCAGCTAAACATTGTATAAGTGCCCCAGCTAGAGATCTTCCATTGAGAGTCCATTATATAGATGCTTCAGAAAGATTGTCTGTGGATTGACCAATATATGTATTTAGATTCTTTAAGGATCATATCTGTTGTTGGCAACTTTACCCGACATTTATAATAAATCACAAAAAAACAACCACTGAAAAATAAAAACGAACGCAGCCAATGTTGCTTTCGAACATGACAATGATTTTTCACTTACCATAACAAACTAGTTTTAGTTAAAGGTGGGGTAGGTAAGTTTGAGAAACCGGCTCGAGATACACTTTTTGTTATATTCCATGGAATGCTCTTAACATCCCGATGAATATCTTAAGGGCTTTGACAAAAAATCCATAACAAAATGTCATCTGTGGAAGCCGTGGCGCTGTAAAAAGCACGACCAATCATCTGAGCCGGCCCGGCTAAAGTAACTGGATGGCCTACCTGCCTGTCAGCCTTCCATCTGTGCACAAACTTATCTCGTGCCCTCATTGGTCATGTGCGCGTTCGTGTGTGTTGGAGGAGGGGCTCTGTAAGGAAGTGGCAGATTTTTTCCGGTTGTGTATTTTCAAATTCTAGCGCACTCGAGCTGGTTTCTCCAAAATGACCTACCCTACCTTTAACGTAACATTTTAGTATTTTACATCAATCATTTGTAAGTTAAGTCTATGCATTGGCAACTTCTCAACCATTCTCCTTCTTTGTTTTCATCTAATCTCACATAGAAGGAAAACTAATGTTTTAGAAGTGGTTTTATGGTTTGTGTTGCTCATCCAGTACTTGAAAGAAACTTGAAATGTAGCCAAAATGCAAAAGTACCCAGACAACGTTTCGTCCCTAAGAATAATTATGTGATTTTCAGCAGACATTAGGGCCAGTTCTGAACACTGGTTTGTCCTTGAGAGTCTATTACTGCAGTGAAACAATAAACCCTGCTGCGCTAGCACAGACATTACTTTTGTATTGCCTCTGCCTCTTATTGCCACTTTATGAATATGGTTTGCATTTCATCTGCCAATTTGGTCAATGAATAAAATTACAATATCCAGTTTGTTTGTTTGTTTCTCTGTGATTGAACTCGACTGTTCTGATCTCCATCAGGTTACATGATCACGTGATTTATTCTCCAACATTATGACTTCACGACCCAATGTGTATGCGGTCATGAATACATACATTTATGTTTTTCTTATGATAATGAGACCATTATATTGTGGCTTCTCTGAGAGTGTACATATCTCTCTGTTATTACAGCTGATGGTGACTGAAATTATTCTTCACTTGCCCCCCATCTGCAGGCAGGTCACAGCTCTGTGTCAGCAGCAGCTTCACTTATTCACAGGGGCGGATAATGAGACAATGGGGCCCCGGGCAGAGACATGCCACCCCCCCATGGCGCCCCGGCGCGGCCCCCCCCCCCCCCCCCCCCCCCCCCCGCCCCCCAGGGCCACCCTGTAGTAATTTTCAGTCTCTTTGTGGGTGTTTCCATTATAACTAATAGTTGCTTTTCAGTGTGTTTGCAACTGATTGACATCTCTTTGTGGTCATATTCTGTGATATCTGTTTTTTTTTACATTTTGTCACGTTTTTTTTGTCTCTGGTGGTTTACCCTTTTTTCTAGCTGCTTAGTGTCTCTTTTTGTTGTTGTCATTTTTGTTTCTTGGTTGCCAAATCGTTTTTTTGGGTCTCTTTTGTTTTGTCTTTCATAGTCTTGTCTCTTTGCAGCAGTTTGACATGTCGTCATTGTGTGTCTCTTTATGGTCATTTTGTGTGACAACTTTTACCCCAATTGAAGAACCTCGTTTCAGTTTTCTTGTCACTTGTTTTAGTTCCTGGAGTCTCTTTGTGGTTGTTTTTCCCCTTTTTCTTTGTCTGTTTTTCATTTTTGAATAGTTTTGAGTCCTTTTAATATGGAAGCAGGACACCTTGCTTTGTATTACTGACTTCACATTGGCGTCTCATGCACTGCCTCGTGTTCATTAATGAACGGCAGCATGTTCTCACAACCTGGCATGAGCGTGTCATTCTATTAGCTTTGATTCAACAAAGAGCGTAACAAAATAAGACGCTTGGAGATGAGTCAACCAATCTGTTTGTCTCAGTGACTCCGCAGCCCTGCACCCGGCCACCCTCTCCACAACCATCTTCCTGTGTAAGGGGCGACAGATAAGAGAGGAGCGGATGAAAGATGATGATGATTAAAATAATACGCCTCTTATCATGGCACAGAAAGCCTCTCTTGGCCCAGTGGAGGAGCAGCCTCTACGCGGTCGATATTGCCTCTGTGTTAAAAATGAAAAGTATTGATCTCTTTTACCTCAAGCCGCTCAGCTGATTGAGCCTGAGAAAATCTGTATCAGCTGCCAACCCTCACAAGCGGGCGTGAGGATGATAAACCAAACGCCTCGAGAGTTCATCTGAGGGAGACGCACTTCCTGTCAATATGATTTCAGAGAGGAGAGAATGTCCCGTCCAGTCCTGTACGTCACACTGATAACAGCTTTATCGCCGTCCTCCATCACACCTGGACATCCTCCAGGTTTTTCAGAGAAGACCTGATGTGACCCCTTGTTTACGCTCCTTGCTGGTGTCCAAATCGAAGCAAAAGGCTGCTCAGTCCCACAGTAATCAGTCTGGGAAACAACTGCAGGGCTATCAGAGTCGGCACAGACACAGTTTGTCATTGAGGGAAAGGTAACGTGGTGACAGACCCAGCTCTGTGCTCTACGGTGCCTTTCATAAACGAGTCTCACAGCTGGATGATTAGATTAGTGTGACCTGTAATGGAATGACAAGGTTTGCCCGGTGACACACAAATAAACATGCTCCATATCACATCACATGGGCATACCAACACTGATATGTGGGATAAATCCACCGCCTGGCATTGGATACTTCTCAACACTGTGTCCATGTGTGTTTGAATGGGAGATAATGAGAAAAGTGGGGAGTGGGACGGAGAGGCACACAGCGATCACCTGCTCCATACTGATGAGGGACGATCGATCGCTGAACGCTACTTGCAATTATTTATTGAGCTAGATGGAGACGTGTCTAGACGATGTGGCTCCTGCTCCTTAAACCCAAGATACCTGCTGCTTGTATTTCTGTTACTAGATTTGTGATATTTTATACTGTTTATTGATTACACTGCCACTATAAAGCCATTATTTCAGTGTAACATCCAGAGACACCTGCGGCCTATGCACGCAGTTAGACGCACACAATCCCTACAAAGTCTATTAATCCTTTATTGAAAATATATTTACTTGTTATGTTTATACCAATATTTTATTCTCACTGTGGCTTGTCAACACACTTTTCTTCTGCACAATAAAGGTATTTTATTACAATCTCAGTGGCTCCTTATTCTTGATTTTGATGCCAGGTGGCTTCCACGAAAGAAAATAAGTGAATATTATCTTTAACAGCATGTTTAAACACTATAACACTATACAAAAGGAAGCCCTGATACAGAAACATTGTAGATGAGTGACTGAGACCATTTGCACGTTGAAGATTTTAGCATTGATTTTTTGTTGACGTTTTTGGTGTCTAAATCCTGTAGTGTGAAACTTGTTCTGACCAGGAAAGAGAGCATTGATGACCTAAGCACAATATATGGGGCGATGGAAATCCTGGGGAGCAGTAGAAAATATATTGTATTGATTTACCTCCCTGCATAAATAGAGACTACCCCATTACTATGCTCCATTAGTTGCTATACATGTGCAGCTGAATTGAAAAATGCCCCTGAAGTAACATTTTGCACCCCTGATGGTAATGTGTGACGGGCTAAGTAAATACCCCCCTTATTGAATGTTCTCACCCTCGTCTGTTTTTAAGTGCGCGTTCGCTACAGGCACTTCAATGATGATGGAGTGAGCCTTAATGCGTGCTATCTAATTAAGTGGGAGAAAGAAGGAGGAAGCGGAGAGGCAGGAGACAAAGGAGAGTGACTGGTGAGAGAGGGAGAGGAATGGCAGGAGAAGGAGCAGCGAAAGGTGAGAGAGGGAGAAGAGAATCAGGGGGAGGAGTGGGAGGTAAATGGTGGGGGGGGGGGGGGGGGAAAGAAAGAGGTTTGTGAAACTCGAGGAGGAGAAGATGGAGAAGCACAGTGGTGTAAAGTAACTAAGTACTCACATTCTGTACATTAGTACAATTTTGAGGTACCATCCCCACTACAATTCTGAGGTAAATATTGTACTTTGACTTCACTACATTTATTTTATACCTTTAGTTACTTTACAGATTTGGATTAATGATGTGGAATATAATCAAGCCTTAAATCAGATTTTAGATCCTGGAGTAAATTCAAAAGCTACCCTGCAGTATCAACACAGTCTCACAGCTATTGATTCGTGTTCACCAACACGATTTCCCCATTTTTTCGTGTCACACAGAACGATTTTAAAAGCAATGTAAATAATAACAAATTAGAAGGAACAAATATTTTTTAAAATACAGATGTCAGTATTCTGAGGCTCTGAGCCCCATTCATTTTCCTCGTGGACGGCAACACAACTCTGACATTATACTATTTAAAATAAAAGGGTTAGGGTTAGGCTTAGGGTAAGATATTGAGTCAGAGAACGTTTTTATGAACCACACAGCTTCCGGTCTTCCAAGAACCGACTGGATTGAAAGATGTTGTGCAGGCACGAAACACACAACCAATAGAAATACATTGCTTTTAAAATTGTTCTGTGTGACACGAAAAAAATGCGAAAATCGTGTTGGTGAACACGAATCAATAGATTAAATTAATTTCGTGACTATAGCACGAAATGCCGTGAGACTGGGTTGGCAGTATACAAAGTCATTCAAACTAGCTGCACCTTTACCAGCTTTGAGAACACTTTAATGATCAATCATTATAAAACATATCATATATATTATTCTGAAATGGACCAATCTGCACAATGGACTGTACTTATATAGTGCTTTATCCAGTCTTTAAGACCCCTCAAAGCGCTTTACATACTTCATGTCGTTCACCCATTCACACCCATTCATACAGAGCAGTCAGCATATGTTACTCTAGGACCTAACATTCACACACATTCACACACCGTTGGCCATGCCATCGGGAGCAACTCAGGGGTATCTTGCCCAAGGATATATCGACATGTTGACTGCACGGGCTGGGATCGAACCCACAACGTTCTGGTTGAAAGACGACCGCACTCCCTCGCAGCCACAGTCGCCTACTGACTACTTTTGGTACTTTGATTATATTTTGATGCTGATACTTTTGTACTTTTACATGAGTCACATTTTGATTGCAGGATTTGTACTTGCTTCCCACACCAGCTCTGAGTACCTCTCCCACCTCTGGAGAAACGTGAGAATTAAGAGAAATGGCAAAAGGAAAGTGTTTGCGAAAGAGGAGGAGAAAAAGAAGGATGAGGAGGAGACGAGTGACGAAGGGTAGGAGGACTGTTTGGATCCTCGGCAGCTCAGCCTCAGGTCATCAGGCCACAGCTGAATCCACAGACGCTCCTCAGTCAGACGATCTGACGGTGACCTCCGTCCTGAAAGAGGAGGTGATTTATCACACAGGCCATAAATCAGCATGTCTGACCTCCCCTGCACACAGTCACGCCCCAAACTGTTTATTCTGCCGCCCCACAGATCCATTATGTGGCGACTGTCAGCAGATACCCTGATGATACTCTTGGAAAAGATGGACTGCTAGATGATCACTGTTTGAGACAACTGCTTTGGGACGTTGATATACAATTTAATGGAGGTCTAATGACTGGTTACTCAGGAAGGGTAAGGGGATGTGAACCTCCCGTCTTTAAAATGTACATCCTGAATGGTTTTGACAAGTTGACGGAAAGCTTTTACGCGAAAACCCTTGATTTTTTGACAATGAAATAAAACGGAAGTCATAAAACAGTTAAACTAAGTGTAGTTCAAGTTGTGTGTGTGTCATTATAGTATTAATTATTTTCCAGAAGTCAAGCTCAAATGGAGGTTTTAGCTTTTTAATAGGGCATCTTAGGCAACGATGTATTTTCTGTTGCAGTTAAGAATTATAATAAGGCAGTATGACATCATATTGGGTGGGGGGCTGGGGGCATAGGTCATCTGAATGTCCTCTGATGGATAGGATGAAGAGATGCAAGATCAATATCCAAGGCCCAAAATGTCTCTGGGAGTTCAGTAAGATTAATTATGAAGAAGAACATTTTAAGACGGAACAAAAATCAAAAGTGTAATTATTTTACATGCTTTGCCAGTTGCCTTTGAATGTTTTCTTTGCTGAAAAGTAGGTTAAACAAAAGAAGCCCAACCTGAGTATGAGAGGTGTGAAAAGGTTTCCACTATGCCCATTTTTATATGCCCAGATTCTCTACGTTAGTCAGGCCACCTGTGTGTAGTTTGCCACAGGGTAAAGCTTTTAACAAGTTGATTTATTTTTAAAGTTATCAATATGATATGGAATGATACATGACATGTATGTTTCCTTTAATACTTATCTGTGCAATACCTTGGTGATTTTCGATAACTCTGATTCTTATTATGGTAATTGTCAATATGTGATAGAGAGGAGGGGGAGGGGCGGGTTCGCTCTTCCTCTTCTTGTGAGGAATGCAATGAACAAAATAAAATTCATCCTAGGAAGAAGAGTTTTATTAGTACAAGGCTGACCGTATATATTTTGCTCCCACTTAAACCTCGTTGGCATGCTTGTGTTTGCTCTGTTCCTGTTAGGATCAGGTTTCAGTGGGAATTTCCCTCACAGGTTTACCTAACATCCATGAATTGTTTTGGCCCAATTAGGAGGGGGCCGAGGGGGGTATATGAAGCCACTAGGCATCAACTGTGTGAGGGTTTTTGTTGGCAGTGCTTGCTGTGAGGCTATTTAAGTTATTTCTAAGCCTATTTGCTCTTTCTTTTATTCTTCTGAGATTGTTTTCCATGACCGTTGTTTTATTTGGACTTTCTGTTGATATAATCACTGCCCTTTCTAAGTAAATACTGGCCTCCTGACCCATTCTTCAATGTAACGTTCATTTTCTACCCTCATCCTTGCCAGTAGTGCTACAAGTTATAGCCTACCGACTTTTCTGCAGCTAGTTCTTCTTTTGAGTTTGTTAATGAATTCAGCCCAAGTGAAAAAAGAAGAGATAATAAACTGCCATTGGATTCCTCTTGCTGTCTCTGCTGGGGTATCAGTGTCTTAGTTTAGATAAGCTAACCTCACACACTTAACCAAATTAACCTTCATTATCAGAAACTGGAGAATGTAAACTTTGAGTTATCTCACGACTGAAGAGGGTCAGATTATATGTCTGTGGCCCTGCTGTCATCAGTTAAAGTGCGCCTATCATGCTATTTTTAGGCAATAGCATACTGTAGGTCTCGGATGTATAACAATATATAAAAAACATGTCTATGAAGTGTTTTGCTCAAAATACCAAACAGATCACCCATTCTAGCCATGCCTCATATCCCTCTATTTCACTTCCTGTTTCAAAAGTGCTGATTTGGGGTATAAAGCTTTAAAAAATTGTTAGAAATTAAAAAGGAGGGGGCTGAGCTCATGCGGGACTCGGCAGCTACTGTCTAAACTAAATACTGCCGTGATGAAACGCCATATCATGGATTATCAAGGATTGTTTCTGAAACAGTATGGAGCTCAAAGGCTTTCTCTCTTGCCGGTTATACCACAAGGTGAGTTCCTTTTTATTTCCTGCTTCTTCACACACATGCTCTCCAGTACAGGTTAGCTCTGAGTGTTAGCGATGCTAATGTAAACACCGACCATATTACGTCCAAAACAGTCGGGCATTGTTTCTGATAGCAACGTTTCTGATAGGGCCGTGGGTCCACATTTCAGATATTACGTCATATCTCTCTTTTCCTCCGTACCCAAATCTCTAAAAACGGGGGTACAACGGAGCTGATCCAGATTTGCTGCTGATATGACGTAATATCGGCAATGTGGGCTTGCTTTAAATCCACGGCCCTATCAGAAACGTTGCTATCAGAAACAACTTTTTTGGACGTAATATGGTCTTTGTTTACATTAGCAAACATCGCTAACACTCAGAGCTAACCTGTACTGGAGAGAGCATGTGTAAAGAAGCAGGAAATAAAAAGTAAAAAAAATAGCATGATAGGTGATCTTTAACACATTTTACCTTGTGGACAACAGAATGATAACGATTTTGCTTAATATGTTTAATTTATAATTCATTTTTTAAAATTATGCTGCTATATATTAAGTCATATTAACCACATACACAACCAGGAATATATGGTGCCATATTTGATGTTTTCTGGCTTTTTTAGTCAAGCATGCAGCATGGATATAATGATAGCAATGTTGGCTGGTAAATAGTTATTTTAATACAGATGGCTTTAATGTTTTGTTTGGTACATCGTGTTTAGCGTGACCCTTCGTTAAGTTTGGACATTTTGAATCTCATTTATTCCTAGAAGAGCCTACACAGTAATATATGTGACATTGAAACCAATTCCCATTGTAACCTCTGACACATACACAAAGGGTCATATGAGGGTTCGTGCCAATTAGCATGACTTTCTTAACCTCTTTCCAGTAAACAGTACATGCTCCATATCTATTTGTTTTGCTGGTGTGTTCATAGTATCATTATTCTTTACTAAAGGGCTGCAAAAATGTTTTTAGTTTCACTATTGAAGGGGCAATAATCAAGAATGTCTTTATTTGTATTTTACCATGGTCAAACTTCTTTTTGTCTTGGGACTGTTTGTTTCTGCCTTAATGCGGGTCATATGTAGTGTCATCTTTCGGCTCATTTCAGCTGTTTACATATCCAGTTTGTCAAGAGGTTAGTTTAAACATTTTCACATCCAGGTTTTCTCTTGCAGACGCCATTGATGATGTTGTCCTTTGAGATTGTGTCACTGGTATTTCTGGTTTCAGAAGGAGAAGCAAATACTAATTTGTGAGAGCTCTTAGTAACTATTTCCTGTCATGAAAAAATGTGTGGCACGTCAATGATATAATAACAGCAGTCTGTTTAGGATAGGATTTTTCATCATTATAACACACAATCAGGGTATTGTTCTCACTTTTATATCCATAATCTCCCTCTTTGCTGTGTGAGCTCTCAAATTACAGCATACATCCATTGGTTTAAGGAGGAATGACATCATCTTTGTCCTATTATATACCTCTTAAGAAGAAATGGACCTTGTATCACCTGTAGGGACTTCTAATGCCCGAATGTCAGCAGCTCAGGATGGGGTGAGTTCACAGGATAATGAATGAACCGTAATCAAATGATCACGATGAGATACTTGGAATCCAGTTTATCTCATATTAGCAGAGACAGTGGCCACATTCAGACGCAGAAAATTCAATCATAACCACACAAGGTCAGGGGCAGTACATGTGGGGGTGTTTGTCCACGCATTTTCACCCTTACGTTAATGCACTCAGAGACACATGTATGAAGAAGATGCACTTGAGCAATAGCATTATGGGTTACGGTTCACCTGCTTGTTTTCCTTTGAGGCTTACCATTAGTTCATAGACACTTTGTATTATTTTTGCCATTTTCACAGGGTGGTAACAAAATACATGAATTGTATGTCAATGTTTGTTTTCCTTACATTATTTCGTATCTTCAGCATATAGTTGAGGTTAAGGCTTACACATGAATTAAATCAAATCAAATCAAGTTTTATTTATATAGCACATTTATAAACGATTTTTGGTCGAGCCAAAGTGCTGTACATATAATAAAAATAGCCTACAGTAGAGACACTTTACAGCAAATACAACAGCACAGATTGTTCAGAATATCAGAATGAGAAAAACGACACCCTCTATCCTTAGACCCTCACATCGTACAAGGAAAAACCCACAGTTTAAAGGGGAAAAATGGGAGAAACCTCAGGGAGAGCAACAGAGGAGGGATCCCTCTCCCAGGACGGACAGACGTGCAATAGATGCCGTGTGTAAATCGAAGAGATAATACATTTTACAGCCTATAGACCGAATGTTAGGAAATGCATGTGTCTGTAATAAGAAGATGAATCCACAAAGATGTCAGCTACAATCCTGTGGGAGCCATCAGGGAAGCAGCACGACAAGACCCAGGCAGGACCGCAGAGACAGGTTCAGCCACGACCCTGAAGCTACAGTAAGATTCATTAAAGTTGTTATAAAAGTATGAGTACTGAATTGGTTCATCCTCTGGGGAACATGCTCATTGGGTTTTGAAATATAATAGTTTTTTTTGCATTTTATGGCTTTTAATAAAGAGTTTTCAATGGTAGATGACAAGAAATGAAGGGAAAAAGATACTTAGGTTATGTCAAGTGATAAAGGTACAGACACAAAATTGAGCAAACGGCTTTATAATTTATGAGGAACATTACTGGCTTAGTGCCATTTCAAGTTTTTTTATTGACATTTAAGGAAGGTGTTGATTGATTTGCGGCGTCTACTCATGCATTGGGTGACATGCAAGAAAATGTTCCGCCTTAAAGTTGTGGTGTGCGAGAAATCTGGACATTCGTTTGAAAAATACCTCGTCAAAGGCGGGTCAAAGATAAATGTTGACCTGATGATGTCACTAGAGGAAAGCTCAGGAGGTCTCCACAAGCCTTTTGAATCATCTGCCGGGAAACTCTACACCAAATGCCATGGAGACGTGGCTAGTAGATTTCCGGCTCTGAATTTTCTAACAATCCTTAAATCGGCTGCTTAATCCACTACTAGTCGAACAGGGTAAACTGAATTCCTAAAAAGCAGAGTTTTGTCAAACGTAATGTCACCTTATCCAACGTCACGAGTGTGTGTGGTGCTAACTTCTCCCCGAGCACATAAGGAGTCCACATTCCACAAACCAAGCTTTCCTGGGACGTCCAGACAGGGGTCCTCATTAGCAATGACCTGCCTGTTAATAGCTCTTAATTTCACATGAATGCGGTGAACTTAAGCACACGAGGGTCAGAGGTCCCAGCCTGGCTCTCGTTAGCTCCGTGAGAGGACACTGGTTACATTTTATATCCTGGCGATTGAACCCCAAGCTGTGGTTCGTCCCCATTTCAAAAGAGTCTTTTCTCTCTGAGAGTTTACGCGACCCTAACACTCAACTCTGTTTAGAGCCAAAGAGCTTTCAGAGAGGAGGGCACGACCCCACGCCTGAGCCGGACGCTTTAGAGAAGATGACGCACTGCTTTTCTTCTTTGACTAATTCATTTATTCCCTCTATTAACCCTTTAACACCCTACCCCCGTGGAGAATGGTGTAGCCACAGCTGTCCATGCTGCAGGGATGGCAGTGTTTGGTAAAGACTAACATTTCATGACAACATATTTTATTCTGAATTGTACATGTGGACAGAAAAGAATGGATATCCATGACATGGTAGTAATAACATTGTGGCATTGACGAGGTAGTGACTAGTCAATCAGGTATTGCCCTAAAGCATACTCTACTTTATTGTCTATTTAACTGTAAATTGGAGGATAATTGACTAAATGAATCATGCTGTTATAAAGAAGCCTTGAAACTAGAAATTGGGAAAGTGTACATTTTCCACTGAAGTAACGGGTCAAGTAAAAGTAAAGGTATTTCTCCCATACACTTCAATAGAATCGGACATCGTTCGAAAATCAAAGCCTGCTGGTTTAATGCACTTTTGCATTCACTCGATGTTAGGGTTAGGATTAGAGGAATGGAGGAGGAGGGTGCGATAGTCCAAACACCAGCCATTGTCACATGTTAAAGCCCTCGTTGCCTCCTCAAATTCTCCCCAGGTCCTATTTATCTTGGCACAAAACAAACGTACTTGCAACAGTGTCTGACCACCTTACCTTAAACTGCTGGCTTGCATAGCGTAGCTCCTCAGTTCCATCCTGTACTCGTCCTTTTGCTGAGGTCAGGTGAAAGGAAGGGTAAGTAAGTAAGTCTTACAAACTTCTGTACAAACTTTGTTCGAAAAACAGTGGAGTTGCCCCTTGCAGATATAATGCACTTCTACATTGGCTTCACTTTTCAGACCCGGAGGTTGTCCCTTGCTTTTGAGATAATTCAGAGTGCTTTTATTTATTTTTTGGTTTCTAGTGAGTCCTGCGGGAAATGTCTGTCTCTTCCAATTCAAAATGTTAGCTTAAGTTAGCAGCTAGATGCTAATTATGTCTTCCTGCTGTTCATTCTTGGTCACATTGTGTACCGTATTACTTTTTAAAGATTTTTCTCATGGAGAAGCTCAAAGTCAAAAGTCAAAGTCAACTTTATTATCAATCTTCCAGTTTGTGTGTACAGACAGAGAGATCGAAATACTGTGTCCCACAATCCCGAATATAAAAACAAATGTATAAAGAATATGAAGAAAGGTGTGCAAATATATATATACAGCTACAACTGAAGCAACACTATGAGGTGAGTTTGAACAAAAACAATAAAGTTACGGGGCAGAAAACTAGTCTGAAAGATGCTCTGATCACATTTCAAGATAGAATAATGAATGAAAAAACACCAGCTTGGCGGATGATTTGCTCTTTGTAACCCACTCAAAATGAAACAGTCAAATAAGAACTTTGTTGACCTTTTGGAGAATGTTTCCTCACCAAGACTTATGACTCTTCAGGTCCGTTGAATACAGCATGACATCTGAGGCCCTGCTTGTGTGTTGTGGACTGTTACGCTTATTTGGAAAGCAAGTTGGGGTTTTTCTAAATGATGTCACCACAAGGCTCAGGGGTGTAACTGCAGAATCTGCAAAGGTGGAGATCAGGCCGAACAGTGCTGTTCACATCCAAGTAATACAAAGAATGTAAACGCAAAGATTGAGTTACTGAAAATAAGCAAGCAACAGGGAACAGGGGTTTGTAAAATAAACCTTCCCTTGGAATTTATTAATGTTTCTGCTTTGATTTGATCAAAATAAATGGAGCTGAGAGTGGAAGACAGTGATGAGAGTCAAGCTGAGTCAAACTTGATTATTACGCTCCTTTAAACAAAGTGAGTTTGTCTTTATGAAGCAAGACAGGACAAGAGACAAAAATAATATTTATGCTACTCTATACTTCTTCTCTAAACTTCAGATATGATTGTCCAGGACGTGATCGACGGGGCGATTTCATTTACTTAAGAATCTTCAAAAAATACATGGGGAATGTACAACTCAGATAACCTAGGTCAAGGAGTCTAGTTTATTTTTAGATTATTTTAAAATTGTGGGAAGAGCAGTATGCATATCGACAAAACACAACAGTTATATAAAGGAGTACATATGCATGCTTTAAACTTAAAATACCATAAAATAAATCTATACAAGCAGGTCAAATGGTAAGTTAAAACCAAAGTCCAGCACAGTAAGGAACCAAATGTATTCAACAGATGGAACAGAGGCTAAAACCAAGGTCCTGTACAGTAGGTTATAGGGTTAGAGGAAAGGAAAAGGAAGAGATCTAGGAGTCCAAGAAGGAGGGGGAATGACTGTCCATGTGTTGCAGCCCTCATTGCCTCCATGTCTTTAAATGTTGCCCGGGTCATCTCCGACAGCTGGTGATATCTGTGAACAAAACAAACGTACTTGTAAGTGTTTCTGAGTTTCATTGTCTTTTCACTGGACTTTCTCCTGTCCCTTGATTCCCAGTTGTGCTTTTGTAGTTTTTGCTCTCATTTGAGCTCTTATCTAGAAACACAGCCCCCAGGAAGAGTGCATGGCTTTGAAGCACATTTCTGTAGTGGCCAAACAGTGGTTTTACAATTTCTGTTTGAGTCATGCAATGCCATCGGGCCTAAAAATACTTTTCCCCATTGACTTACATTGGGAAAGCCAGGTCTGTAATTCAGCTTAATGTATTTTAAGTAAAGGATGATCTGGGTAATTTGTTTTTGAGAGTCTGGCCATTTTTGGCTTCATGCGCCCCTGAGCTACTCTCAAACGGATGAACAGCGCCCCGTCTCCAATGTCCAGTTGTTTTTGATAAATCCAAGGTAGAAATATTTTGTGGCCAGAGAGCGATCCTCCCCTCCTGGCATGCCATTGGTCACTTTTTCTTACCTCCCTGAATTGTGTATAGGTCAAAGATGTCTAAGCTGTTGAAGGGGATTAGTCATGTATTCAGTTTGAAGGACTCAAAGACAGAATAGTTCTCAAATAGGTTTGTTTTAAAACTAAAATATACTAGAACCATACACTGCAAATTAAATAGTTAAAACCTCTCACAAAGTAAACCAAAAAGTACAGTCATCTCCGGTATTAAACTTTTTGCTCCATTACTTTTATTGTACAACTATGGTTGTTTTGCAATTAAGATTGTACATAAAAAACATACCAGCTTGTAAAATCGACTTCATTCCTGTCTTTATTGTCCCACTTGGGAAATTTGGCTCCAGCACATTAAAACAGACTCATCCATCCAATAAAAAAGATCACTTACAGTAGAAATGGCAGTAAAAAACAAATATAAAAAACAAAACAATAAGAGACTTTCTTGCTTGTAACTACAGAGGGTGCGGATTAATTGCTGCAATGCAAATTAAGTGATTTTATTTCACAAACCTAAATGGGATGTTTGAATCTAATTGCATCTAAGCCTGAGAAGTGAATACCTCCACCCTTAATACTGTATGTTTTCACAGAAAACCCTATTACTTAGTATTACAACAAAAAAGATTTGTTTAGGTACTGTATATGATATTTTAAAACGATTTTCTTTATTTTTTAAAGCGTGAAGAAAATAATTATGGCATGAAACATAATTAAATAAAATGAACAAATACAACTGTTTAATGGGTTTAATCTGTATTTATTACAGATGTAAATGTGATTTTTAATGAGCTTTTCTTCAGAATCAGCAATCCTTAAATTGTCCTACTGCAAAAAAAAGACCAAAAGGGACAGTGCAGATAAAAAGGAAAATACAATATTAAAATCAGATAAGTACACGTACATAGTAAGAATTATCATTTATGTGTGCATGTTGTACCTTCAAGAAGTCAGACATCTTGACTACATAGGAATTTGCAAAGTATATTCTGCTTTAAGAATTGTTTTACTGTTGTTTAAAGGTGGGGTAGGTAATTTTGGAGAAACCAGCTCGAGTGCGCTAGAATTTGAAAATACACGGCTGGAAAAAATCTGCTACTTCCTTACAGAGCCCCTCCTCCAACACACGAACGCGCACATGACCAATGAGGGCACGAGATAAGTTTGTGCACAGATGGAAGGCTGACAGGC
>CALSBZ010046909.1:381758-407897 GCA_943591055.1 Gobionotothen gibberifrons | reverse complement strand
CCAGGCATGACTCATAACAGCGTCCCCCTGTCATCCTGTCAGTCACGGCTGACAGAGGTCTCAGCAGGACACAGCATAAAGGGTGAAATGTGAGAGGCCACGTGATGTGTGTGTATGTGTGTGTGTGTGTGTGTGGTCCATTCAGGATGTCGTGTGCGTGACTCAGCGAAGAAGTGTAGCATCATCGCCCGGAGAGAGTGTGTGTTTCCAGACCTGCGGGGCATTATGCTTGTGAAGTACACTATTGATGCGTATCCATGGATGGAGAGAAATTGCCTGGTCATTCTCAGCATGAACAATTGACTCTCCTGCTTTTGTCCTCGGCTCTCTACATTACCAAGCTATTGCTTTAAGGAGGGAATATTAATCTGTGCTGCGGCAAATCTCAGAAAGCAGTTTAATACCTGAATGTCACTGCATTTTACGAACCTTACCAACATTGTTACATTTGGTATTGGATTGTTTTTGTTGCAACTAATGGGCTTTTCAAGGAAATCTGTCACTCAAATTGTTTCATCACGAAAACAGGTCGCAGGCACGGTACAGATATGTTTACTAGTTTGTTCATGGCTTGCCTGTTTATTCCCCCTTTTTTCTTTCAATATATTTGGTCCGTAAAGTATACAGGCATGGGTTCAGACCAGCCTTGTTTAGTCCGGCTCTGGTCCGGTTAAACCACTTGGTGAGAAGTGAAATTGGTCCTTGAAAAGTGATCTATGACATCTTGAAGTGAACTGTGGAAAAGAGCTTAAACATTTTTAAATAGCCAATTGTTGCTGATATTGCAAATTCCGCCTGTTTTAGCTGCAAAAAAAACATTTTGTCGGACTGTTAATGGAAACCTGAACACTTCATCTACTGATTTCTTGTCCCATTGCTTAAGGATTCTGCATTCACGTGCATGTCATCAGTTTATAGAGATTAGGTGTTCCTGTGGCAGGTGATTGTGTGTATGTATAATGTTTTAACCAACCCTTTTCTTTCTTCCTCTCCCACCATACTTCCACTGTCCCGCCAACTTTATCACACCATGTCTCATTCATTGTGTCCAGCCATGTGGAAGTGATGATCTGCGAGCCCACCTCTGAATGCCTTTACTGTGGGAATGAGCCATTATTCCACACTTGGGCAAGCAGCACAAGATCGTATGAATAAAAGGCTTCCCCTGCTGACACTGGTGGTTCACACCTCCTCTTCTTTTTACCCCTTTTTTATTTCCAGTCCCCTTACCTCTCCCAGAACAACTCTATAGAAATCATGTCACTCATGTCTTTATATTAATGCAATTTCCAATAATACAATTAAATGTTGCTTTAAGAGAGATAAGGTGCATTTCTTTCCCTAATGGTAAAATGAAAAACTTTACCGGTTGCTCTTACTGCAGTTGAGTAGCACATAAAATCCAGATGTACATTTTACAACATGCAGTAAAGATGTGATCATCTGGTCCAAAGCTACGGACTTAGTCAATGTGGCTTCATTAACAGAAATGATCTTTGGTGCACAAACCCAAACAGGAAACACAAGCAGCTTATCAGCATCTTAAAGGATTTATAGGGAAAACAAGAGTGCCAAGAAGATATACCAATAAGTCCCAGTATCCCTTGTTTTATTATGTTCCAGTAAAAAGGCCTGTTTAGTTTTCTTATCTGCTTAATGTGATACTTTTAATGCTAACTAAAACCTTCAAATTCAGCCTAATGTACCGTTCCACAGCACTCATTTCCATCAGTTCATAAAAACACACTGGCCCTTCAGCAGTTTCTCTCCTTCAACAAAAAAATACTGTTTTTCTCGATTTGAAAAGTTAAAGCTTCCTTCACAGATGTTTCCCATTGAAAGCCCTCCAACTGTTCAAGTCATGAGACATGACTCCCCTGTATCTGGTAGGTTTTTATTTTCAAACATTTGCAGGAAGTGTTGAGTTTCATTGGCTGTAACATTGGTCTAGCGGTTCACCACTGAAACTCCCAAAAACGTTTTTGGATTGCAATTACATTTTGTGCAGACATTCATGTTCCCCAGAGGATGAATCGTACTGACATCGAGGACTTCCTGTTGCGCCGCCATGGGGTTTACATCTTTGGTTTTTGATATTTATTGAACTGTTGAATGGATGGCTGGATTTGGTGCAGACATGCATGCTCCCCTCAGAAGGAATTTATCACAAAGGCAGTGATCCTTTGACTTTTGTGTAAGGGGTTAGATTACCTAACACCTGTAATCTTAAACCACGACCATAATCCTCAACTGAACATGCTATTGTTAGCCTTTTAGCACCCTATACCAACATGGTAAAACATCACATAAGCTATTCAGAGAAATGTACTGGAACAACATGTTTCATTATGTACGATATGTTACATTCCTCATGTAAACTCTTGGAGAACAGCCTGTTATTGCAATCATCCTTTTTTGTTTTTTGTGTTTCTTTGTGCTGGCTGGTCTTTTTCAGTGCCGAAACATACTGTAACCTAACCTGACACCTTGGATAGTTTGTTCACAAAAATGCATCTGATAAGCCATTGTTGGAAACCGTATCTCAAAAAATACTGGTTAGGTGGTTGGATGAACCATTTGTCAATCAAACTCTCACCACAGCCAAATGTGTTCACTCTTCTCAAAAGTCAGGAGAAGAGTGAAAACATTCTCTGTGCTTTGTTCAATGTAGACATACTCTCCAGTTATAATATAACTGATATTATTGCAGCATCGATACTATCTGCCCTGTTGGTTCAAACAATCACTCACATTGCAGTGTCGTCGAAACACATAAACCATAGCATTGCTTGAAGCCCTAAAGATCAATGTTTGCATGATCTTGAGATATATTGAGAACTTGCAAGGTCAGCTGCCATTTCACCAGTTGCAAACGTCACTTGCTTGATGCAGTGCAAGGCTACACATGCTCTTTGAGGTCAGTATTTCTCAATGTTATCATAGTAGACCAATACTTGACGTGCTTTGACATCACTTCTGTTTAAACTGAAGCATCCAACTGCATGCTTACTCTTGACTAAGTGAGATTTCCTCCTTTCCTTGTAATGTATATTCATTTCCCACTCTACATGAGTTATCCTAGAATTAGACGTATGTGTAACAGTAATACATTTCCCGTCTGATGTACTGTCACACCATCTTATATAAAAGGCTCAGCTGCTTGTTGAGAGGAGCTGCTTGCACCCTTTTTGTTCCTCAAACACTGACCTTATAAACACTCAGTTTTGCTTCATTCGTGTTTTATTGCAACGTGGTTTTTACTTAATATGAAGAGGATGCTTGTAACAGGTGGAAGGAAGACACAGGAGGATGTGAAGGCGTGAGATGGAGAAGAATTTGCTAATAAACTATGGAGAGGGTGCATCCAGCGAAGCTCGAGATGCTAAAAAACAGCCTCCCAATTCATTAGAGGAAAGAAGAAGATGACGAATTTTTTAATGGCCACATAGATGCTCCTCCGACTGCTGTCTAATGTCCTCTTCCTTTCATGCCAGGCTCTTAGACCAGCTAATTCACTTGAGCAGAACATGACAAATCTGCGAGATATACGCCGTCAACGATATATTAAAAAGACATTGGTACATAATCTTCTCAAGGCGTATAAATATAACATATGTAGGCCGGCAGCACACTGATCCCACCCTGAATATTAGAATTCACTACAGCAAGCGATTACAGGGGCTATTAGCATGAAATGTCAATCTAATTACGCTCGGGTACGGCCCATTATCTGCCAGGTAATCCATGAGCGAGGCTCTCCCCACTGAGAGATTCAGAAACGCCACAAAGCACGACAACATACGGCTTGAAGAGTGTTCTTTGTTGCAGTGCTTCATGCAGCTAGAGTGGCTCTCTGGGAAAAGAAGTCGTAATCCTGCGGTGGTCCTTGACAATATAAATGCGCACAAGATGCTCGTTTTCCCCCCTTCTTCAAGCCTCATAGACAGTAAAATTAATTACGAGAGAAAGGTTGTGCTCATTGTACTTTGATTTTATTGTCCTGCGGAGGCTCATTACAGATGAGACAGAAGGAGTCTTGGAATTGCAAATGGAAAAGTAGCTTTGCAGAAAGAAAAAAACATCTGCTTTATTTATGGTCTTCACATGTTATACAGTTAGAGCCTTATTACATCCGCTTAGGAGGTAATGTTTTTGGTTCAGTTTGTTGGTTTGTCTGTTTGTCAGCAGGATTATGAGAAAACGACTGGCCTGATTTTTAGGAAACTTGGCACAAGGGATGTAGCGTGGGCCGTACTTGATCTTTTTCAATCTTGGAACCGGTTTAAATCATGGGGCAGATTCAATCATTGTATTTCACTTATGGAAATATGTTGGCGGAGGTCTTTGCTCTCCGTCTGCCCAACTGGTTTCTAAGATCCCTGGGAACTGAACAGCATGTTTTTAATGTGCACGTGTTGGCATGCTAACTTAAACCTTTATCATGTGAATGCAGCTTTACATGGATGCTAATGTAGCAATGTTGACCACTTACACTCAACAGGTCATGAACAACAGGTCAAGTTAGGACTGTACCACTTTGGAAAGGGTAGCTCAATAATTTTGAAATAACCAATTCAATTAAATGGAAATGCAATATGCAAGCAGAGCCTTGAGAAGAGGCTCACTACTGCACCATTGTCCCACATACAACCCTATAATACCCTATTTTTTAACTAAATCAAACAATGAGAACTGAGCAATATAGCTCAGAATTGTGTTCATAATGTTCTTGCTATATTCGCTTTGCTCTGTATCCAATAACCTTTTATACTTTAAGTAGGAACATCTGGGAATTCTCAGACATACTCCGTGGTCCTTTGTTAAAGTACCTTGCCTTTTCCGATTCCATGATGTGTACGTGAATACTATTCTCTCTTCGTCGGAAAGGTCATCGTGCTGTACCTGCTGACATTAATGTTGTACACGTCAGTTGTCATCTTCCTCACCCGGAGCAATTACACATAGATCTGTGGAGGTGAGGGAGTTTATCTTGATGTACAGGTGGATATATACCACGGTCCAGAGGGAGCCTAAACGCTGCTGCTGGGAGGTGTATCTATCTCCTCCTGACACTGATTTGATCTCATCCAGGAATTCAATTTGATGCACTTAAGATGCATCTTAACCGACCACTCAATACCAGTGAATCGATATCTACGTCCAAAGCAAAACCACATGTGTGTGCAATTGAACCACGCAAACCCCCAGAGGGGTCAGTCGGAAATATATGCATTAAAGCGGTCTCCTCAAGTTTCATCGTGATCATAATTATTTTCAGATCATTTGCTAATTGCCTATATTTACAATAAAAAAAACTAAAATCAGTTTGCATGAAGTGTTCCTTTCAAACAGGCTACTGATCGTTGATGAAGCCTTGGGCTATGTTAATAAATGAAATGGCTTTAGTCATCAATTCAAGTCCTTTCTGGTAGATTAGTGAAAGACTGAGCATTTTTATTTCCAGCATTTGAAGCACTTAACCAGTTAATTTAAGTATTATATTTCATGAAACACCCCAACAGGTCAAGACTAGTTTAGTTCATTTATGTGGGGTTAGTTAACAGGCTACATAGAAGCTAATTTGCTGATATGAAGTACTGAAGGGACATATGACCTCCATAGGTCTGATTGTGCTGTCAGGGTTTGAAAAATGCTCGTTCTAATCCTATTGTCTGCTAAAATGAAGCATTTATGATCCATAAAAAACCCTGCATCGATACCTTACCTATAATTACTCACAGCTTAAGCCACATTCAGACGATTTGAATCAATACAACCTTATCTCAAACATTAAGCCTGGGGCGGCTATTGAAATCAATGAGCCGTATCTCCCAGACGAAGCAGAACACAACAATGGCAAGATTTAATCTCCATTTCCTTTAGTGTACACCCATTACATTATTTAGCTGACCATTTCATCCAAAGCAACCTACATACACTTCAAAACCGTAGACTAGCTGCCTGCAATTTTGAACACTTCAACATGTTGACTGCATTGACTGGGGGTCCAACCACTGAACCTCTATTGGCAGATGCTCATTTATCCCCTGAGCTATCCCCTGCAGACCACCCATGCTTAACTTGACTGCACCCATTGTACAGTTACAACCAACACAGGCAACAAATGATTGATGTAAATGTCAACAAATCGCAAAAAAGAATGGAAAATGTTTGTGACGTGCGATGGCCGCCTGGTCTTTTGATACCAATTTTCGCTTTCGAGGGTTTGCAGAATCAACTTAGCATGAGTTAGCTTGCATTAGCAGAAAGATGTTTACATTTAGACCATTCCTGGTTTTCGTTGAAACAGTTCAGCGATTTATTTTTCGTGATGAAGTTATTCTGATGGCAATGCATTCATTTATTGTCAGTCAAACTCGTTTCCAAGGTCAAAGGTGAACTTTCACACTAAAGGAGAAACTTGATCAGAGCTAGCAACATAAAGGCTTCAAAAGGCTGTAATACGGCATTCTCTTACGGAAACAGACTCACCTTGTAATACAAGAGCTAGTGTGTGCTTTTTTATGTCGATGGCTAGTCCTCAGATGTCTACATCTGTCAGCTACAATGCATAATGCAAATCGAAAATGTATATTAATATGCAAAGAAATGTTTTTTGGCAACCATGATGAATACAACTGTGAACCCCCTCACCTTGAACTTCAGTATTTTGAAAGACTTGCTTCTTTTTGTATTTCATATTACCCATCCACCTTGTGGAGGGCAGAAAATGGCAGACAAGGGAGGGAGTCAATGAGATTTGTTTTTACTGCTTTATTTCTCTTCAAAGGCAGACTGCCCTCGAAGACAGACTGCACATGAGGCGAGGTAAGGGGTCTGTGCTTGTGTATCTCCAAAGAGTTAAAATCAGATTTAAGGTATCATTTCAATTAAGGACAAGGGGGCACTTTCAAAATTCTTTAAAACCACACAAATCAAGCTTAATATGCTACTGTTTAGCCAACCTTTGAACCTCTGTAGTTGCTCTGATATACTTTCCACAGAGAAGTAGTGAACACAGAATGCTATGGTTCTGTATTTCAGCGTCTGTTGCCCAGCTGTGGACTGTTCTACGTGTGAGCTCAACAAATGACCAGGCAGTTCTTAAAAACTAATAGTGGCAATTACTTTTAATGTCTTTTACTTTGGAGTTGGGATGAAAACAAAGAAAGGATACAAGTTGGTTGATTAAAAGGTTATTCAGTCATTTATTCCAGGACAGTCTTAATTTTCAACAGCTATCTACTGTACTCTTGCAGTCAAACTTCGGTCATATTTTTTGGAAGATGGATAAAAGTTTGGAACATTTTTGGAATGCTTAAAAGTTATGGCTAAATGAATAGTAGTGTAAACCATCCTCACAATTACAATGCTAGTGTTTACCATGTTTAGTATGTTCACTATTTAGCTTATTAGCATGCTTACCAACATTTGTCAGAATACAGCTCAAACAAGGCTAAAGCGGAAAACAGCAGTGATCATTTTATCTGACACATTTTGAAAAGATTGTAAGCTGTTCAATGCGTTACAGCTGACAAGCTCATTAGCCATCAAGCAAGTGCATATTTGCCCACTGAATGTTTGTTTGCTAGATTGGGCCAATGGGCAAGACCAGACAAGACCAGATGTTCCCATGCCTAAAGATAAGAAAGGACACATTAGCTTGAATGCTAATGTGTATTACAGCTCATTCTTTGGCCATTATGTGTTGTATCATTTGCTGGTATGTGCAAAGAGAGGATGAGAGAGCTTTAAAAATAAATTCTACCCTTTCTGAACGTTTTTTTCTCACTTCAAAGACAACACTTGGAGACGTAACACACCATACTACTGTTCGATTGGATTCTCTATTTTCAGGCCTGGACAGGGATTGATGGAATCATTAATCATTTTGATTGTGCATTGTTGAGTAATGACTCATATTGAGATAAGGGTTAGTTCATGGCAGGTCCCTATGACGGAGCAAAATCCTCACATGTTGTATCTAACAGCGACAGAAATCTGTTTGTTTGAAAAGCTGGTGGTGATCATAGTGTGTGGGGATTTTGGCAGTCAATGGGTTGCTAATAAAAGTCATCTGTTGGACTGAAATAACCCCACAAGTGTCTGCTGCTGCCTCTACATGAGAGAAATTGAGAGACGTGGTACAAGTATGTATGACAAGAGAATTGTAAATACAGTTAAAATTCATGCCTGGGGATAAAACAAAGTGACATGCTGACAATCGTAGTTTGTTTGCGGTGTGACTTTGCTTGCTTATCACATTATTGTTCACATTTAGCAAATTTCATTACGGCTAATCTTTACACTGCTGGTAACATGAGTGGAAGTATAAAAGTCACAGCTGCAGAAAAGCAGTACTTATTATGATTTTAAAATTAAATTCCTTGAAGAAGTGACAAAACTTCCTTGTATGCTATTTGGAGATCATTGTTGTGGTTTCTAGGATATCTCTTTTGTGTATCCCTTACCTTTAATATAACAGATACAAGACACATAGGAAAGGTGTTTGGCACAAAGTCATGCACATTTTTGGAAGTGACTAGCACAATGTTACACACATCGAGCTACTAGCGAACAGCCACATGTTAGAGGTGGCTAATGTGGTTTCTTTACTTCCAGTGGGGTTTTTTTCTTTTTTTTTATCTTAAAGAATATTTCATCCAAAAACAGCTCTCTGTGGTCCCAGCACAAGCTTTCTATCAAATGTCATTAAGGAGAGTGCCCAAAAAATGCAAGTGATACTGAAATGCTACAGGCCTGATGAGCACCCACTTGTAGGCCTGAAAAAAGTATATCCAATGAGGAAGTGCCTCAAACCTGAATTTCTTCTAATAGCCAGGAGGCGACGAATCTAATAGGTAAAAAAAGGAGGGTGGATTGTATAGAAGTCTATGAAAAAATTACCCTATTTCTCACTTGATTAAGTGAACATAGTAAACATGAACCGAAAGTCTAACAAAGTTTCAAGTCTTCTTTATAACAGCATGATGTTTATTTAGTATATTGTAATCAGACTAGGAGTAACATAGACGTATGTTTGTAAAACTTTGCTACTTTGTGATTGACAAGAAGTTGTTGCCTGTGTTTTAGTCTAAGAACTTTACTCTTTTACAGTTGTTTTTCAATTCCTGACGGCCCGTCCACACAGCGGCTTTGGAAAAAGCTTGCCGGCGGGCGTGTCTGAAGCTTGACCAACAACCAATCACATGAATCTCCCGCCCCTGACACACAAGCAGCGGTTTGATTGGCTAGAGCTTGTACTGGCATATGATTTGATTGGCTGACGCTTCCACCGAAAGCTTCAGAAGCTTCAAAACATTGCTCAACTTTTGAATCCTGAAAATCCTGGAAATCTTCGCTTTGCTTCCCCAGAATGCAGTTCGGAGAAAAGTGAGGTAAAGTGACGTCACCCCATTCAAAGTCAATGGGCAGAAGCGTTGGAAGATTTTTTTAACGCGGCTGTGTGAACGGGCTGTTAAGGTTAATCGTTGGTTGCTTACAAAATGTATGTCTTTCGTCCAAATACAGTCACTTCTATCTACAAAAAAACAAGATGGCGATGGAAAAACTTCCAAACTTGAGGCTTTATAATGGTGGATCACTCATCAATTGTTGTCGTCACATGTCCCCTTCAGTCACTGGTCTGAACTAGCAAGATTTCAGCTGTCACTTTTACCTAATTCTGACTTCAATGGAACATGTTGGAGCACAGAGTCACTATTATATAAAAGGATGCATGTCTGAAAGGGGCTTAAGTGAAAAACATAATGTAACAAAAGAACATATCCTGAATGTGACCCAAGGCTCGATCCTCACAGTGGGGACTCGAGCCTTATTTGCAGCTGCTATGCCTGCATGCTGTCTATTCATCATGTTGCCTTTTTTTTAGTTGTGGGTGTGAAAAGTGGGACCAGGTGTGGCCAAGAATTGTCACGGTATGGAGCCAATTTCGGACTCCTCTTGTGGCCTTTGCTCTTCTCACTTTATCCTAACACAGGTGCTTGTGCAGCTCTCAAAGCCACAGGGCGCCTTTTGAACAGTTTTTTAGTAAATGGATTGGGATGTTGTTCTGTCCAAAAATCAATGTGTCCACTGCTGCTATCCCTGCCATAAATGTACAGTCCCAATTAAACTATGCTTTAACTGTACAGCACTCAATAGTTAGAGTACATGTTAGCAAAAAACGCTATTTTTAAAAGAGGATGATGAAAAGTGTTCATGCCTGGGAAATTATCTGCTTCACTGATTTGCATGTTGTGTTCCCTTGCATGTCACTATCTTTTGTTTCACTGCCTTAAGGTAATTTTCAAATAAGAAAATAAACTATGAAATCATGGTGAGCTTATTTCACATGCAGCATTCACAGATTTCCAGGTTAGAGGAAAAGCCTTTGGCAAACATCTGGCTTTCTGCACAAATCTTTAAAGTTTAAAAGCATGGGGAGTTATTCAAGTACTGTAAGAACTGCATTCTGTATTTTCTGGCAGCGGAGAAAGGAGAAGCGGCCTGCCGCCTTTGTTCGGCGACCAGATTTGAAGCGCATTGTCATTAGGAAAGCACTCTCCTGCACTCTCCTGCACTCTCCTCCCCATCGTAGCCCCCCCCCCCCCCCCCCCCCCCCCCCCCCCCCCCCCCCTGCAGCTGAGGGCGACACATGGGTCCCTCTTTGACATTCCCCGCGAATGCCCGGTACCACAGGTTCTCCAGGCAAGATGGAGGGATAGTGGCAGTGAGGGGAAAGGCTGGGTGACATCAGAAGGAATTACTGAAGGGGAAAAGACAGAGAAAAGGAGTGTTACCTTATTATAACCTGACCCTAGGGGACCGGTTCTCTACCAGCAAGAGCTCGGGAGCTGGTCACTTAAGTGAGGTAACACACACATGCACACACACATGAATCTCTAGGAAAAGAATGTGGGTGGGCAAAGTGAATAGTTGAGCTGCCCTTGGGAAAGGTACTGGAATACACGCACCCCTATTGAAGCTACTCAGACACTGAAAGTTAGAGGAAGGATTCAAATTGAGAAGCACAGCAGGCCCAACAAATTCCCTTATTTAAAGGCGTATTCATCCATGTATTTTATTTCTTTATCATGGTTATCATGGTACCTGTTGGCGTAACTATGGTTAAGGCAACAAAACTAAGTGGTTAGGTTTACTGTAGTTCAATCTCTTGGTTTGGGGTATAATAAGTGTTGTCGTCATGTACTGTATGTTATAGAGTTATGTTGGTGTTGATGTGGCTCAGCACAAAAAGCGTAGCAGATATTCTCATACTCAAGTAGTCAGTTTAATGAATAGCTATTCTTACTGGAGGACATGTTTTAAAAAAAGCTACTCTCACCTCTGAAACTGGATTAAAGGTCCACATTTTAATGTAGCTGCTGATTGAAACTCAAACACGATATTAATCTCTTACACATCAGACAGCATGGACAAGAATGTCCTGGATAAAAACATCAGCCTAAAAATAATAAATGAAAAAGCAGCGGTCCAAGTAATAAGAACTTCACAAGGACTTTTCAAAGGTGAAATTATCCTTGATTATATGAGTGTGGAGCGGGCTTTAAGGATAGAGTGACATTCATCGGCCTGGAGAGCAACCGTGAATGAAGAATGAGAGAAATGCTGGGCGAAAGAGCCGGGCGCAAATCCCTAAAAATACCTGAAAACCCTCCTTTTTCTCTCCTCTCTAATCTCCTCAAACAACAATCTTTTGGGGAAACTGAAACGCAAAGCGCACGTAGACTTTCACACTTGAAAATGCATGAACACAACACTCATACATGTGCAATTTCCTGTCACTTAGCCATGTTTCTCGCTATTAATCTTACCCTGCATGCCTCATCTGTCTCTGCGGCCGCTGTGCCTGAATGACAACCAGCCTGCGTGCTGTGGAAGACGAGGCTTTGAGCCCGGAGGGCCCCGAGCTTTATCTCCGGTCTGAGAGAGACTCAGGCAGCAGAGCTGATAAACCCAGACCTTAAAAGCATGCACGTGCACACAGCTAAGACATGCACGCTCGTGGCAACATAATGGAATAAATTCACCGTGGCTGTGCTGGGCGGAATTATAAAGTAACATCCGTGGCCGAGTGCATGGCTACAGCGAGGGAGATAATAACAGGTTGCTTCTTCTACTCCGATGGTGATTTACGATCGCGTTGCGGAACTATCTCAGGGCCACTGAGGGCAACGGCATGTTTGTGTGACAGCGCTGTTTTATTTTCATTAGACTGTCAAAGCCGAAGAGGACTCCGGACATGTGTTCACGCACTCACAGAATACCAAAAGCGGGCAAACATTCATTTCCATAAAGAAAACTGCATGCACACGGTTTGACATGTTGATGAATTGCATATGAAATAGCCGTGCTGCCGTTTCCAGTCCAAGTGGCTGCGGACGAGGTAAACACTGGGGGGGAAATTCACATTATGTCCACTCATGCACCAACAGAGTCCGTTTGAGTCGTTGCACTGAAATGAGAAAAGAGAAAGTCACTTTTGAAAGGTAAAAAGCTCTTGTTTCCTTCACGTGCACCACATTTCATCAAAAATATTTTTCTTCACCCACAGCACCAAGTGGAGAGAGATCACAGCCCCACGGCTTTCTTCTTCCGCATATCCTGAGGCGCATGTAGGTAATTGCAACTCCATTTCCTGCTTTTATGTGAGTAATAAGAGACTTAAGTAATTTCCGAGCCTCTAACACATTGTTATGAGGGATACAGCAGCTCCTCGTCATTAGTCATGTAACCTGCCCGCCATGGCTGACGGAAATGGAGCAGACTCTTTGGGTTGGGAGAGGACCCAGTGGAGAAGGAGAGCGGGCCAACACCAGCAGGATGTGGACCAGAGTTCATGAGGTGTTGCTGGACAGGGACAACAGGTTTTTCTGTTCATGAGGTCACCACAGCTCTCCTACCCCTTCTCTTCATCACCACAGAAGACTTGGCGAGTGGTTTGTGGTTTCAACTGGTCCTGGTTTCTGGAAACGGGTGCATACATGACTTTTCCACCTTGCTGGTATATCATGATTGAGCTGAAATGCTCCCTTGAGGTTCATGTGGGATAATTTCCCCATGAAGGGTCACTAAGTTATTTTCAGAAAGGTTCTTCAGCAGCCTTTAAAACCACCAGCTTTCAGAGGCGGAGCTACAGGTTGCAGCTGCCAACCCAAAAAATGGGTCACCAATCAGAATCATCCTGCATCTGTTGCCGGGAAGAAACTCCAGTTGGAAATATACAGAGGGCCCTGATTCAATGATTTACTCATAGACCAATTACAATTGACCAATCACTCAACTTTATGACTCGATAAGCACACTATGGAGAACACCAATTACAGGTAAACTCAAATAGCAAAAGGACTACCTAGCTAGCTGGCTCATTGGTTCAGAATTTTAGCCGCAATAGAGAAGTTAACAGTGGTGAGGAAGACTACTTTTCAAATGTGAAGACCCATGTTAAACCAAGGAATAAGTGTACCTCTTGTTCATTCTGAAATCACCTTGACCACCAAAAGCTTCTTTCACCAAAAGCACAAAGCATTGAAATTATGCTTAGAAATGTTTCCCTACAAATTGCTTAATGGTCCTCTTATAAAAGTCCTATTTTAATCATTTTCCTGGCCACACTGCTTATGCAGACAGAGGCAAGTCTTCTGTCAGCTTTCTCATATGCCACAGCGCTGTGTTAAGACATAATATGCACATATGTTTCATCCCTCATAATTTCTCTGACATTCTTCTCCTGATCTACAGTGACATTTTAGCACAAAGAGGGTTGTCACTCCTCTCTGAGCGCTGACTCAAACACTGATGCTTCTGTGTGAAATGTTTTAACCACATACATGCTGCAAACAAATACGCTTTTGTTTTACGCTGCTTCATGTTATCACTCAGGAGACAAAAGGAGAATCCTCATCTTCACAAAAGTCAATACTCAGATGCTGAATAAAACATAAGGGTGAGAAAAACAATGGCAGCGTTCACTGAATAGCAAATCAGAGGAAATTATAATTTATTTCGTAATATGTTTTGTCAGATGTCATTGTGGTGAAATGTGAAAAAACGCCACTAAGGCAACAATCAAATCCCTCAGCATGTGCAGCACAAACTATTTCCTTAATTAGTTATCAGCCAATAAAACAGCGGAGAGATCGAAGAGCAGGAAACATGAAGAGCCAGGGCATATTCTTTATGATAGTAGCTACTGTGAAAGACAGTTATACAAGACGAAGAAGAATAACACGTCTGCAGTGTATTCAAGGGTCCCCGGGAGTGTCCAATTAGACAAATGTGAAGCTGAGCACGTTTAGAGGTAACACTCTGACACTCAGCCACCTTCAGTTTTGTGCAAATGGGAGAAAAGGTGTGAAACAAACAGCCAATTAAATTAATTGGAGCTTTTACTCTGTCAGATCCTAATTTATCCTTGATTTTTTTTTCCATTATGCACGGGTGAAACTTTTGTACTCTTCCTGTACTAACCATAATGGTTTTAATTAAGGTATTAAAGCTATTATCCCTTGTTGCGTTTTGATCTTAACAATGTTTCACATCTTCCCGGTGCTGAACATCAGAATTTCTAAAGGCAATTTGTTGTATATTCTTCACAAGACATGCTTCACTATTTGAATGTTGTGTGTCCTCTGGGTTCAATTTTGTCAGTCCAGCAGAAGTCATTGTTTATGTCAGCTGCAACAGCTTAAATGTATTCTCTCTAATTCACTTGTCCTGTCAGAAAAAGCAAAGGGAAGACCTTTTTTTAATTATTATTATTCACATTGGTGCCCTTAGTGTTGCATTCATTTTACAAAACACCATTCCCGTGTAAGTTCACAATGTAGAAGTTCTCAAAGTTTTAATGACTGAGTCCCAATTAAGCCAAACAGCACTAGCACCTATGACAGAATTTAATTGCTTCTAAACCTGTGATTTTCCACTAGTTGCACGCAACCAGGATTTTTCTACAAGTTGCCATTCCTTATGTGACAAAAGCTTGTTATGGAGGCACAGTTTGATGAAATAGCTGTTGCAAAAGCTGAGCACTCTATTCAATGTATCAGAGGGCAACTATCTTCTTCGTAGATGTAGACTTTATTTCAATACAACCCATCAAACCTTGCATATTTTTACTTAAAAAAAATATATATATTTATTGAACATGTCAGAAACAAAAACATACAACAATAATAAATATATTCTCTTTTTTTTCCTTTTTTTTCTCACTCAAATTAATAATTATAACAAAGTACAAAAAAAGAATAATACAAAAAAAATAAAAATAAAATAAAAAAATAATAATTGGTCCTGGTCCTACCCCCTCTAGCATATATTTTTCTTATAAATAAAATATTAGGTCACCGTCATCAGCGACATGTTTTTCTTGTTAAAAAAATATATATATAGACACTGTGTAAGTGAATAATGCTGTGCTGCAGATATCCGGTCCTTTGTTAAAGTCCTAGCTGACCCACAGAAGATCAAGAATGACAGTCCAAACAACTGTAACATGATTCTGTCTTCAGTGGAAAACAACAAGAGAACAGCTAGAATTATATATATTTTATTGTACTTTTTGCTGTAAAGTGTCTGTAGGCTATTTTTTATATGTACAGCACTTTGGCTTGACCAAAAATCGTTTATAAATGTGCTATATAAATAAAACTTGATTTGATTAGATTTTTCACAACACAAAAGAAGCCAAAGATGCGTACAGTATTACGTTTTATTTTCACTGTCAATCAATTGGAGATATTTAATCTTACTGTTTTATGTTTGAGTCAATAGAGTGGTGCAGGGATGGTGTGTTTGTGTAGGCGGACTCAGAAGCTAACATTGCAAGGTGTAGATAACCCAATTTGTGTTATTTGAGAATGAAGGGGAATTTGCATTGGTTTTGTTGCTTTCGTTGCCGTTTTATATATATAATGTAATTTAGGTGAACTTCCTGTTTCATTTGTATGCTTTTATTTTGAAGGCAAGTTCACGCGGCTGACAGGAAGTTGTTGTGGCATTAGAAACAACGTGACGGAGAAAGTAATATCTTCTATGTAACGGCGGAGAAAGAGAAGAATGGACTATATGTTTAAATGTTAGCACCCCCCGAAGAGGCTCAAGCTCTTACGTTGGGTCTGGAGTTACACATCAATTCTAATTCATCAGTAAAGCAAAGCCTACGACCATTATTCGGAGGGAAATGCTACACAAGGACTCCATCTCCATTGAAAGAAAAAAGAAACAGGCAGAAATAAAACCAGAGTATCTGGCTTTCTCATCAATTGTTTGAAGTCTTTGTGATTGCCCCACAAACTACTAAAAGTAGGAAACTGGTATATTCCATTGATAATATCTTAGTATGTGGTTGTAAAGGTGTTTTCTGTAGTCATTATTTTATTTGAGATAAACCAGTAAAATGTAATTCCAGTGTACGATAACTCAATTCCCAGTAGGTCGGTGCACTGCTCTGTAATAATCTGTTAAAGTGCAGACCTGAGCTCTTTTTTCCACCACATCAGTATCAGATGTTTGAATCAGAGCTCTTTTATTAACCTTTATGGGTCAGCTACATGAATCAATACAAAAAATAGAAAAACTGAGTCGATTAAATCAAGCAGCGGGAAGCATGTGTCAAGTCCTATCATTTCCTGTGGGTGTGAAAGCACAGAGGAAATCACCGCTGTTCGAACACCGCAGTGCCGCTGTCTTCACCTTCTCCCCATGAGGGTAAAAACATGTAAATAAGAAACAAAAGGGGGGGAAATACAAGCGTGTGTCATGACCTTTTTAGATGTCAAAACTACCTTTGACATGTGATGAATGACATTTAAAACACAACGCTCAATGGGGACTTAAAGGGATTTCTTTTATTTTTGCTGGACAAAAGGCATTATTACAATGGGAGTGCTTGGAAAAAAATAATGGAATCTTAATGTCCTCCAAAGAGCCTGTAAATATATAGTAAAACATGAGCCAGATTGGTCAAATAATAATGCTAATGCAAAGGCGTGTGGGTTTATTTATAATAATAATAATACATTTAATTTATATAGTGCTTCTCATCTGCCAAGACAAATCTCGAAGCGCTTCACATCAAAGGACACTGATACAATTTGAAAGATTAAAATAAAAAATAAAAAATAAAAAATAAAAATAAATATATATATAAATAAAATAAAAGTCAGAGATAGCGATACAAATGGCAATACTCCAGGTGTACAGATGAAGCACTTAATTTCGGACTCCAGCTTACCTGTTCCTGCCTACGCCCAGTTTCGAGGAAGGTCAAGCCCTCCCACTATTTTCCAAGAGGGCGTTGCCAGATTTTCAATTTCAGGTTTTCAATGATCCATTGCAGCTGGCTTCATTATAATTACATTTATTTATAACGGGGGCGGTCTCAAGTCAAGCTGGAGGCTTTCCCTTGAGCGAGGGCAGAACACTTACCAATCACTGCCCTTGCGTTTCAAACTGTCCGAAATTAAGTGCTTCATCTGTACCATGCTAAAAGTTTATTGGACTGTTCTAATTTAATTATCTAAGTTTGCCAGTGTGTAGTATTTGGAGGGATATATCAAATGAAATGGAATATAATACGTGTCCATATGTTTTCATTAGTGCATAATAACCTTAATCAAAACAGTTGGGTTTATGTTAAATTAGAATAAGGCCTTCATGTCTACATAGGGAGCTGCTTCTCTGACAAAGAGTCCGCCATGTTTCTACAGTAGCCAAAAGAGGACAAACCAAATCAAGTTTTAAGATAGGGTTTGCATTTTTGCGGCTACTGTAGTTCTCTGACTTATAACATTCTTGTAACGGTAGCCTCTCCCTGAATTAATTGATTCTAAAGTAGTGTTAAGGTAAGGATGGCCTCTCAGTAAAGCAAATGTCTTTAAATACTATGGTGTAACCAGTCTTTTTACACTTGCCATCATTATATAAAAGTCTTGTAAATGTAGGTCTTCTTTTAGATCACTTTGCCCCAGAATGAATATATTTTCGAGATTGCCAAATGCAAGAGGAATATCCCATTTGCTCCACCAACCATTTTTCCAACTTCCAGCATCCAATAAACTGTATTATTTAGATTTGTGACAAAACAGAACGTAGCATCGGAATCCAATACATAGTGAAATGTGCTAGTCCTATTAGCGATATTAGTCTGAGCAAATCTTTGTTGTTTTTTTGCCTGAGCGAATGAGTGACCCTGCTCGCAAATAAAGAAACGTTTAGAGAAAGTATAATGTCTATTTAAAAAACGGCAACGGTTAAAACGTCCCATTTTGGTCTAATACAATCATTTATCACACGTACTACGCAAAACAGAAGAATTTGCTGTGTGAAAAATGTTAAGGTGGAGGGGTTCACACCCAAAATCCATCCCCCTGGCTACGACTTGTAAAGTCCTTGAAACAAGCTCTGGATTTCACTTAAGCAATCATAATCAGATTAGAGCTTGTTCACAATGCATCTTTTCAACAACATGCAAAAAAACAGATGTGTGTTCACACCTCAGGTTCACAGTTTTTTTTTTTTTTCTGGCAACCCTGAACCAATCAACACCTGATCAATGCGACTCCTTCCAGATAATTACGGATTCACATCACCTCAGCACAGGTTGTGTTGCTCTGGTGTTTCTTTACATTCAATGTGTTGATCAGTCAATACTCTTCGTTAATGATGATTTTTAGAATTTTTCACATCATGGCCTGAATCCAAAGACCGAACTTACAGTAGTAAAAAGCAGTAGCATTGTTTAAAATAAAGGAGAAAAACACATTGTTTGAAGATAGTGGATTCAAAAACAAACAAACTGGATTTTATTACGATAAAATGTGAAGCAGTTTCCCAAAGACAAATGTACAGACTCCGAAATAATCCCTTTCAATCATCACATGTGGCCCACCAGAAGTGTGTGGCTCGGTGTGTATCTGCAAGGATCATGTTGTTTTTATTTAGTTGGGTTTGGGATGTTTCTCAACAACAGTTTTTGTACAGCCCATTCTCTCTCTCTTGTGCACAGGCCACACAGCAGGATGACGTGTGCTCTTCCACTGCATGTATTCAACATCTGGCATCCTTGCTAAGGGTCGTGCGAAGTTGTAAGTGATAAGAGCAATAATAAATATGGTCTAATTCTTCTGATTTACTGCTTTATCCTTGAAAATGTTATTTGGATATGTCAAATTTGTCCCATTGATTTTCTCAGTGGTGCTTTTACACGTATTTACTGAAAATACTATAACGGCAATGGATCCTCTGACACCTTGGCTGCTAAATTAAACTACCAACCCAGGGTTAGGGTCTAACAAGAGATTTGACAAACATCAATGCATGATGCTAGTACTGCAGAACACTTTGTGTATAAGACAATGTTTATGTTTATGTTTAATAAGGATCCCCATTAGCTTTTTCTCTCGACAAAAGCTACTCTTCCTGGGGTCGGACACTTAAAACAATACAACAATAATACAGCAACATTTAGGACATAAGTCCTGACATCATTAACAACATTAACAACATTAACAACATCACCAATATCATCAACAACATGCGATCAAATTCAAGTAGGGTTCACAGCTCGCAAGGGTACATGGTCATTAGTAGATGGCCCTTCAATCTCTTCTTGAAAGAGGCTCTGGACTCTATTTCAGCAAGGTAGTTTGGCAATGAGTTCCATTCCTTTATAGCTCTATAAGTCACAGAAGATTTCAGAAGATTTGACCTGTCCGTCGGTCTATACTTGAACTAGCTTACGTGATTTTGAACAACAGAGATACCATTTGCATGGCTGTTCTGATAGAGTAAACCAGACAGAACTATCAATCAAAATGAATGAAAGATGATTATGTCCTTATATTTTGGGATTTGTATACGCATAGACTTTGTAAACACCTGCATTGAGGTGAATTGTTTTGAAAAGACATGCATGGTCCCCAGATGACTTATACCAATAACGTTGTAGTCACTCCAAAACGTTAATATGACGAATATTTTAGTTTATGGAACAAAAAACTACAAAAACAATGCCATTTCCTATGTACTTCGCTATAGTGTTATGTTAGCTCTAGCCTCAAACCACGATTGGTTACAAGTACAGCCCAAACCCCCAAGAAGTGCGGCAGGCCGTAATACCATAGGGCCCAGAGAGAGTTTTTCCTATTGACTTACATTGGGAATCGGGTTCTGGGGAAGTCCATTTCCATAATAAATACATCCATGGTACAACCTCAAAGAACCACTAGCATGGCATTAAACTCTTCATCTCGTTTCTACTTTAAAGTAACATTGCCTTTCACCTAGAGAGATTATATTTTTTGAATCTACCTTGTAACAAATTCTGCAATAAGGTTATCTGGGTCCATGCTCATGACAGTCCTTGATCAGAGCTAATATTCTTCAGATTCACTTGTTTAAAAGACATTCTCAAACATTTGCGGATGTCTTTTTGATTATAAGTTTGCTAATAGGTTAGCTTGCTCGTTGGCGCTTTTCCGACCCTTTGCTCACAATGTCCCCTTTGTACAGATACAGAACAAAGTCCCAGGAATATTTTCTGTGATGCCCCCAAAGATCAACTTAACAGTCGGCATGTGTTCCAGATAGAATCGGTGAAAGACACACACGGTTCAATGGAGATTGAGAAGAGGGCAATTTGGTTTGATATAAGATTGATAATGTGTCAAAGGGGAGATGGGATCCTATCAATCAGAGCCCTTGCCCTTGAATTGCCTGTCATACCTCGATCCTGAACCAGGCTCACACAGCTGCTGAAGTTTAGCTTTCTAATCCCAGATCAGTTGCTGCCAGTTACAGACGGCCTGGCGTGACGCATGACGCATGGACTTCTTTAACTTTAAGCTGCTGATCAATAGTGTTCCTCACTGTTACTGTTGTTGTGTTTTGTTGCAACCTGGGCAGACTTTAATGAGATCAAGTGGGATCATTATGCAGCAGTGGGGAGGATTCAAAGGATAAGGTGTGTGGGCACAAAGCCTTTTTCCCTTCTTTAACTACACATTACGTTAACCCTTTGAAATCACTACTTATTACATGTGATGCAACTTTAATGTTGCCCATGGCGAAACTGAGAGAGTAAAAATGCAAAACATAATTTCCTGCCACTAATCAGGGTGAAACTGTGGAGTAGATGGTGGCTTTAAACAAATCTAAATTAAGTTGGGAACATTTTCATCACCAATGGTAATATGTAACACTTACACTCAGTATTAATCCCAATAAACAGCATTATGTTTATTTGTGTAGAGCTGAGAATATAACTATCCAATGATTCTACTACATTTATAGCCTAAGCTCATTTGCAATGCCAGACTAGGCATTACATACATTCAACTTTAAAAACCTCAAGACAATACCAACAACAAATACAAGACAAAAAATAATCAAATATGCATGACCCAAACCTAACTCTAATCCTTGTATTTAAAGATCCCTCATAAAACACATTCAAAAATGATATCTACTCCGTTTCGCTGATTGAGAAATCCAAAATCTCTGAAATGAAAATCTTGATAAAGTCAACTCACCATAAACTCTGCGGTGTTCTCAGTGTTCATTGTGTGAGCACTCAAGGCATAACCTTTCCTCATCAAACTTGCATGTTGGACCACAGTTGGGTTATGAACTAGTTTTGTAAAAAAAAGTGTCAATCCTGCCTCTATGTACATCTCAAAGCTTCCCCCCTTCAGCTTATGGATGTGAAGACAGACCAGTATAGTGTCAAAATCTGCACATACATCCTTTTCCACAGCTTGATTAATCAAATTAAGTAACAACAAACAAAACACCAACAGCAGTGTGAAAGGGTCTTGAGTGATGACTGATTATCACAGTAATCAGTCAATCTTTAAAGGACACCTATTGTGCAAAATCCACTTGTTCATGTATTTTATACATAAACATGTGTCTCCTCTGTGTAAAGAGATTCCGAAAGTTTCAGGAAAAAAGATTCACTCGTGGGGAGGGGCTCCTTATTTTCATCTAAAGTAACAGACAGAGAATCAGCACTTTTGAAGCAGGGCTGAAACAGAGGGGATTATGGGATGCTACAATGATCAGTTTGGTGTTTCGAGCCAAACAGTTCAGAGACATGTTTTGTATCTGAGAGCTATAATATATTGATGAAAAACAGTATAATAGGTGACCTTTAATATACTTTTTTTTTTTTAGAACGTAGCGACCCCAACATGGCTTTCATTCTGTATCGCTGTAAGAAACACAGTGATGTCAAAGATAACACAAAGAAGTTCAAGGATAATGTATTGTCATTGTCATTCAGTTTAGTGATTGTTGTGGGATGGCACCGTCCGTTCTGTGTCTTTTGCTTGATGAGGATGCCCTTTATAAATAACAGGTCACCCGGGTGCCCCTAAAGCTCAGCAGAAGAATGTGAACACAACTCGAGAATCCTTCTACAATCTGGAGAATTCACAGGCAAAGGCCGAACCTCTCAATGTCTCCCCTGCCGGGTAACATCCCCGACAGCCGACTCTACCCTCGATGACTTCACTTCTGCTTGTTTACGTAACCTCAAGCGAACAACAAGGCGAGAAGGCAAGTGGGGCGTATTAAGGGGATTGTTAGAGAGGCAGTTGGCGCCTAATCCGAGGTAACAACACTTAAACAACACTTCACTTCGACCCATTAGATCCAACAGAACTGTGAAGACCCAGGCCACGTAATGAGAGCAACATTGCGCTCAAGACCTCACACTGTATTTATGGGCAGATCTGTCAAACCAATGAGCAACAGAGCCATTAGCATTTATAGCGAAAGACAGCGCCGCTTCACTGGCCTAATGGCAAAAGCCAATGTGATGTTACATTAGCGTTCTATTTAATAAAGAAGAGCTGTTGAAAGCATTGCCATGTGCCAATTACTCCAAGGCCTGATGGTCAGCTCGCTGTAATTTAGGGTCATTTTGCAGCCTATGGGGACAGTCAGGAAGTGCAAACTGCCATTGGACATCTTTAGATTACTGTCTCCATCCACACAATTTGACAAGAAACATGTCATGTAAATCACTTACTTTGAGTTTCCTTTTTTGGACAGGCTCCACATGTTTTGTTCCACTTAAACCAAATTGGACACGTGTTAGTCCAATGAGAGCTCAGAGTGACGTAAAACGGGGATTTAGGCTCCACAGGGGTCCCTGGTCCAGTCCTGCCTTGCAAATTACGCTCTCTGCTTGTCTCTTCCTCCTCTGGCTTCCTCCTCTCCATCTCTGTAATTTCTCCCTTAATGTGTTTTCTTCACTCCTTTTCTTTCCTCTGCCCAGTGCCCATGCCTCTATTTGTCCTTCCATCCTGCCTCTTTATTTCCCCTCCTGCTGCACCATGGCAACCTCTCATCCCCCCGACCTTCCTCTTTTTTGTCCCGCTGTCTTGCTCTTTCAAACATTCAATATCTGCTCCTCCTCGTGACTTTCTTCTTGCTTCTGATCATCTAATTCCTTTCCATTTCCAACGGCGGATATATACACCTCCTGCTGGTAGACGATAATTACAGAGTGTGTCTCTTGAGCCACACCAAGGGTCGAGCATGTGATCTTCAGAGAGAGCACATTGATTTTAAGAAGGGGTGTATTTCAGGCTCTCAGGATCTTCCTTTTTGTACCTTTGTACCCATTATGAGAAAAACATGACGTTGCCTTTTAGCTCTGGTCTGGTTCACATCACTTTTGACAAACCAATAGAGACTTGTTTAGATCAGTGGTTCTCAACTGGTCAGGCCTCTGGACCCACTTTTTACTTTGTCAATAAATCGCGACCCACCATTTTGAACCACTCAAATCTATTCAACAAAAAATCGTGCTGTAATATATACACCTTTCAGCAGACAATATTAATTAAAGTGAAATACAGTGCATATATCCCTTATATCCCTTCCCAGAACCAAAGTATGCTTTTTAAAAAGGTGTAATGAGATGATGGAATCAAAGCTGAACTGTATAACATAAAAAGGCCCACATGCTGAAAACACCAGAAGGGGGGTCTGGGGGGATTCTCCCCAGGAGATTTTTTGAAATACTAACATATACGCATTCTGGTACACTCTGAGAAGAAAATAAATACATCTATTACTACCCGACATATTAATAATATTTTCTGCCATTGTTTGTTTTTCACGGGCCTTCAAAATAAAAGTTTGACATTTTTTTTAAAAATATATTTTTTTTTTTCTTCACTCACACATCTGCGACCCACTCGAAACGGATCCGCGACCCACTTTTGGGTCGCGACCCACCAGCTGAGAACCACTGGTTTAGATGTCTTACTGACTCATTGACTGGACAGTTTTGGCAACTGTCCGCCTGCATCATCAACATGTCATTAGGACCTAAATGGGGATATCTAATTCAGGTGACTGTCAGCAGGTCATACAGAATGTATTAAAACATTTGATAAAGTTGCCGTGACATCAATGCTTATTTTGTGGAACATGGTTTTGAACCCTTGCGATTGTTTTTTGAGCCTAGCTCTCTTTACTGAAAACATTTCCCACCAACTCCTTGCAGTACAACCAAACGCTGGACAACAATAGTGGCGATGCTGTTGTAGGGACTTGTCAATCACAAGGTAGCCACCCCTCAAGTATACCCTGTTTATTGTGTTATCTTACTTTAATAGGACCATCATCTACTAAATGAATATTGTGCTGTATTGGAGAAAACCAACTAACGATATATAAACTAAGTAGAATTGTTTTTACTGAGGTCATACATCAAGTGAGGAGACTTGATAAACTTGTATACAATCCAACTTCTTTTGAAACCAATGAGGTCCCACCTTTTGGCCAGTAAAAGAAATGCCAGTTTACGACATTTCCACATTAGCTTCACTTTTCAGACCAATTGTTTACCATTTGGTCATTCATCAGTAAGACTCTGATATCATGAAATCTCACAAAGACTATTAGTAACATTAGAGGACAATTTGACCTAATTATAAACAATGGCAAACAACTAGATAGAGCACAAAAAGGAGGCATCTTGCACAACATCGTTAACAAAGGGTATTTCTTGGCTCACAAACGTTCTATTTACTGAGCCTGATCAAAGAACATCATTGTACTAGTTTGCTGACCTGTTTACATGTTGCTGAAAGATAATTTGCATAGATCATTGCAAAGTGTGTGATACAGATCAATCCTGAACAGTTAACAAATAGTATTTGGCTTACACGATGTTAAGATTGGTTGATCCTTATTGCCTGTCAGTTGAGTCTGAGAATATGCATTTCTGCAACACAATTGAGCTGCGGCTACCCCAAGAGATTCAGTTGAAGTATCTATGTGTCTTGTGTATGAGTAGTACCGTCATGGTGACGCTCAAAGGTCACCCCTTACCAGTAGATATTCTTTAGTTCATTCCCCAAAGGTAAGAGAACGTATGAGGATACAAACAACTGAAATGAGTTTCCTTTACAGTGCCTCCAGTCTCACCCTCAGGGACAGGGTCAGGAGCTCAGAGTAGAAGTCCTGCATACTACATCGAGTCTGAAGAGGTTCAGGCATCTAATTAGGATGCTTCCCTCTGGAGGCATTTCAGGCCAACTGGGACGAGAGCCAATAAAACGCTGATGCTATTATACACGTCCGGGAAATACCTTGAGGTCCCGCAGGATGAGCTGAAGGATGACTGGGCTGTTTTGTTTAGTATTCTAACATTAAGGCCCAGACCGATAAGCAGCAGAAAATAGATTGAAGGAAAGTTGGATGGATGGAGCTGTGGCAAACGCAATGGCTGACTGTTTATGATTGTAACACCTGTCAATCAAGCATAACCCTAAAAAACATCCCACTGTTTTTCTGACAGATTTGTCTTTATCACCCAAGCAGTAGAGAATGACAGGAACAAGAGAGGTGACATCCATCAAAAGTCCCCAGACAGAATTGACCTAGGAAGAAGACTTTTTAACACCTATAATAATAAAACATTTGCGACATCAACAACAACAAAAGTAGCAGTATTTTCAACGGCTTGCCCCTCGTTGCCTTATGATTTGATTGCTTTTGCCCCAGAGGATGTGATGGGTCTACTTTCTTTATCTTAAAGGTGACCTATTGTCAAGTCCTTCAGGTTTTTGGCCTGTAACAGTAATTCAGCCTGAC
>CALSBZ010046909.1:357831-375563 GCA_943591055.1 Gobionotothen gibberifrons | reverse complement strand
ACATACTGTAAAATGACTACAATGAGACAAAATGATCACAAATCTCTCCAAAAAGAAACTGTGACAGAGAGACAACAGAAAGAGGTTTCTACCACTATAAGGTTTATATCTGTTGCTCCTTCGTTAGAGAGCAAGAGGGGCCTTTTGCATGTCTGTGCCCAGGGCCTCTTTGTTTCATATTCTACCCATACATTCGTACACATTTGAATGACAAAAGGTATAAACCACAAGTGGATTGTGAAAGAGGCTCAGATTTGTCCTATTCACTACTTAAATTGTGCAAACAAATATATATCCGACAGAGAAAAAGGCCAGGTTAAAATAAAAAGCGCCAACTGTAATTCATCTCTGTGTCTTTATATATAATATAAACAATATATGTAATTCTAGAAACGTGGTGATGAAGCAGCCTGCTCGTGCTGGGTTCTCTTTTCTCCTTACTGTGCCGTTTGCTCCACTGGGAATTTTGTTATCAGAATTGTATATAAATGTGCTCAATACAGTCTTTTATTGAAGATGGAAGAGAAGCTCGTTCCTTTGCTAACGGGTGAATAAGTTCACACAGTTTATTCAAATAGGAGACTCTGCCAAGGTTGTGTCTGTTGTGAAGGAGTTTATACTGTGACACAGAGGTTACATACATGTGGAAGGTCAAACACAGCTGGCGAAATACATTTTCGTTAAGGGTCAACATAACAGACAAGATTACTTTGTATTGAGTATCTGCGAAAATGTAACAGTAACAGAAATAACAACTTTTACTTTTGCCTAAAAAAAAAACATGGCAGCACAAGGATAGCTTTCGGAACTGGGCAAGCAAAGAGGCGTTTGCTGCGTTATACAAAACATTAAAAAGAGGAATACCTCACCACACATTTTGAGCATATTTCTTGGCAATAACCTTGTCTTGTTTATAATAATAGTAATAATAATGATATCATATATAAGACATTTTAGTAAGTAATTTCCTCATAACCAAAACAAATGTAGGCTCGCAAACCTTCAACAGTAAGTGTAACCACTGAAAATTCAATATCAGAAAACTTTACAAACCACTCAAATATAATTCCCTTCCTTTTTGTTCTGTCGTTCATGCTTTGTCTATACGTCGCAAGGCAAGTTTATTTATATATATAGCACCTTTCAAGACAAGAAAATTCAAAGTGCTTAACAAAAATGAAAGACAAACAAAGCAAAACGATCATATTTTACTACACCTAAACCAAGATGTCTTGCTGCCTAAAGCAAATCAGGCAGTTTTGTTTGATTCCCAACCACTTGTTTGAAGAAAAAAAAAAAAGTTTACTACGTGATCTTTCTCTGGAACCCTGTGATGGTCAAATGGGAGTCATTGGTGAACAACATGTTCTGTACTTAAAGGTGGGGTAGGTAATTTTGGAGAAACCAGCTTGAGTGCGCTAGAATTTGAAAATACACAACCGGAACAAATCTGCCACTTCCTCACAGAGCCCCTCCTCCAACACACACGAACGCGCACATGACCAATGAGGGCACGAGATAAGTTTGTGCACAGATGGAAGGCTGACAGGCAGGTAGGCCATCCAGTTACTTTAGCCGGGGCGGCTCAGATGATTGGTCGTGCTTTTTACAGCACCACGGCTTCCACAGATTACATTTTTTTATGGATTTTTTGTCAAAGCATTTAATATATTCATTGCTATCGGGATGTTAAGAGCATTCCATGGAATATAACAAAAAGTGTATCTCGAGCCGGTTTCTCAAACGTACCTACCCCACCTTTAAGGGATGATGATGTGATGAATGAAGCGCAAATTTGTTTGAAAAGTTTGCATTAGTTTTAAGAATATTTTTATTTTTGATATCTCAAACCATTTTGCAGTTTATTTCTTTACTTGGTGTGATTGCATGTGGGAAAGACCAAATGAAGCCTCAGATCGACACACACACACAGACAGACAGAAGACCTTTCACCTTTGTTATTCTGCGGAAGAGCTAAGACCATGACCAGCAGAGGAGTTACACTGTTTCCCCCTGACCATCTAACCCGTCTGGGTATAAATAAATAATGCTGAAATCAAACAGAGAGAAATGGCGGGGGGAAAAAAGAAAATGCAGCGAGGCAGAAAGTCAGAAGACGGAGAGAAAGAAAAGGGAGAGCCTGTCTATGAAATCGTATAATTGCACTGCAGGGAATTTGAATCAATTAGAACCGCAGAGCTAATTAAAGGCGGCATTGTGTTTACTGACTCAGAGCGGCGAGCTCAGGGGGGAACAGAGTACACACACACACACACTTCCTGTTGACACCAATGTGACACCAAACCATGTTGTGTCATGGGTTTAATCCTGACTCACGCTATTCTGTCATTTCTGCCCCCATCTTCCCATTAGAGGAGCTTTAATAATGTTTAAAAGCACATGCCGCACACACTCACCTGTGTATCTACGGGCATCTGGATCCATCCATGAGCACAACGCCCCGTCACGCTTTATCTGTCAGCGTGGAGCCGAGAGAGTTGACCCTCTGGAGCGGCCGGGCGCTGAATGTCTAATGGTGTTTGACAGTGTCCAAATGGACTCCCATACAGTTCACAGAAGGTCATTTACATCATTTAGTGCCACTGATGAGATGAATAATAAATGAATTACTGTGAGAAAGGAAAGGGGGGAAAAAAAGAGTTGATTAAGGCAGGAAGCTCTGTGAATCAACGCGATGCAAACAGGTGCTGTGTTTACTGCACACGCTCACTGAGGGGCCCCCTCTCCAGCTGTAACATTTTCCTGACATCCTCCAGAGTCGGGGTAATTTCATTACCCGGCATCCAAACTCTGCATGCTTGACTAGTCGAGGAGAGAAAGGAAATCAATAGACACCATTACCATGCTTCTCAGTCGAGGTGTAATAGATATGCGCTCGGCCAGTTTTGTGTGTGTGTGTGTGTGTGTGTGTGAGTGTGTGTCTTAGTCCGCATGTGTGTGTGTTGCAGTGTAAAACAAACCTCATTTGCTGTTGACTAATGAAGATTTAAGAACCTACTGTTTGTCTTTTTCGGAGCATCTGTCAGGGGTTGATTACATCGTCACATCATAGAGGACTCCTCGCCCGAGTATAACGGCGGAGTCTTACGTTTCGCGCTGTCGCTCCTCCGCACGCGACCTCGTGACCCCGCGGGTTGATGGGAGAGAGGAAGGACGGGGAGGTGTTGACGGAGGAGTGGAGGAGTCGGGTGAGTCACTGGAGTGAATCGCGCCACGTCGGGCCTTCAGACTCCTCCATCTGCTATCGGAGGTACGCCTGTCTGCTCGCTAATTAAAATAAATTACCAGAAATTAACCGAGGCCTGTTTTCTCTCTGTGAGTCCTCCCCACACACATGCAGAGATTCATCAGCACATACACAGAATATCCAAATAACGTGCTTTGGCCAGATCTCTGAAAGCGCTCCAGTAATGATACCGTCCTCCATCAGAGACATCATGATGGACGGATTAATGAACGGGCCAACTGGGAACCGGCCCCTAGGCCAGAGCCTCTGTTTGTTGCAGATAAGAAACAACCAAAATGAGAGAGAATATGAACAACAACAAGAAAAGCGAGAAACAAAAGGAACAAAAAAGGACGGAAAGACCGCAAAGACACACATAGCTACCAAAAGGAGACAGAATATGACCATAAAGAGGATAAACCAGTGCAAAGATGTGCAGAAATACAAAAATAGACCAAAAAGAGAAACAAAAGAACAACAAAAGAGAAAGAATGCAACTGAAAAGGGACAGAATATGACCAAAAATCGATACAAATGTCTTCAAAGAAAGAAAAAACTGCAAAGAGACACAGAACTACCATAAAGAGACAACAAAACTGCAAAAAGAGACATTAAATCCACAAAACAAAAATAAAAGGACATGATAGGACCACAAGGAGACAAAAACATCTAAAAATGGACACAAAGAGACAATGTCTCCTTGAGGGTGTTGGGGGGCCCATCACGTGTCTGTGCCCAGGGGCCCATAGTCCCGTTATCCGCCCCTGTACATCCTGCTCCCTCTGTAGTTATCCACAAAGCTTATCATAACAAATGTACTGAGCCGCCGCTGTTTTTGTTTAACGGGCTTACAGTATCCAGCTCCTGCTAAGGCACCGACTCTGTCTTTTAATTTTGAGACGACATCACTTTGCATCTCTCATTTCAGAGACAGCAGGACACTTGCTTTGCCTCTCCCGACGCTCGCAGCCGCATTCACGTCCCACTGTGATCTAGGGATTAACAAAAGCCATCCCAACAGTCAGAGAGACGGAGAGACCAAACATCCTCATGAATCCACTCACCACATGCTGGTCCCTGGGAAAATACAAAAAACAATGTCCATAAAGTAGGGATGAATCTCTTCTCTTTTTATTACATCACGCGACACATCTCATTTACTTTTTATTTGGTGCAGATAACTTTTTCCTAAGATCATCTGGATAGTGAGAGTCCAGTAGTCAGGACTTTATTCTTTAAATGATGTATATGTAAAACTGCTGGCTTTGCAGAACTGCAATATGGATTGTTTTATGATCGATTCATATATTGATTTGAATTCTGACCTCATTAAATTCATAATAAGAATAAAGCTTATTTTGAGAAGGAATATGCAGCATTTTTATCAACGACTTGAAACAATATATAAATAAGCAACGTATCAGCCATATAGCTATGCATAGTTTACATACTTATTTATACACTTCCTAACCTGCAAGGAAGTCTAAAGCTGGGCTGGACTGTAGTCAACTAAAAGCCGTACTCAAACAGGATTAACTAGTTTAGGAGTATTTTCAACTGTGGATTAGAACACATTTGGTCCACTGCAGCAGGACAGTGTGTGTTTTTAAGAGTTTTGGGGAAATAGTGGAGCTAGAGGGAGAAGATACTGTATATTTAATACTTTCCAATGGCATCAGGTCATTATTTATTTTCAGGGTTAGGGTTAGGGTTAAGTAGAATATTGACAGCCTTCAAGTTTGTAATCCTTTGAGTTTCAGTCATGATGAATTTGGGGACCCCTGTTGATGATGATAACAGAAAGTTAAAGTACATACACGTATAGGTTTACATTTTTTAAATGGATGGGCATAGGACAACAGAGGCCGCTAAGACACGTAAACATTTTAAGTAAGTAAGTAAGTAAAGTTTATTTAAAAAGCGCTTTTCACAGACAGAGTCACAAAGTGTTTGACAAAACAATTAGACGTCCATATAGGAGGTGTACAATGATCAATGACCCACATGTTAAGAAGTCGTAAAAGCACCAAAGCATAATTTAATTGTTTATTGTCATACAACATTACTACTAAAGTGATAATCCAGGATTTCCCAATTTATTCGGAGGAGCCCTATTTTCCTGGGTTGAAGGTGGAGAAGGTACTTTACACAATGCTTAAATGCAACTGCCTTAAGGTAAAATATACTGTCATTACATGTTAATTCATAAATATTATATTAAAATTTAAAAATGACATACAGTATGACCTGCAACAATGACTTATATGGACAACAAATATATAATAATCAAGTTTAAGGCATAAATGTTAGTCAACTTGCCTTTTCATTTACTGTTCACTGTTCTAGCTTACAGTGCTCTTTCGTGCAAAACCATAATTGATCTGTAGCAATGTAAAAAATTAATTAAACTGCTAATTAGTTCATGCTGCTTTATGTTGCTAACAGTTGTATTGGTTGTAATCTAATTCAAGCAGTAAAATCCTTCATTCCTCACAACCTCATGTATCATTATTTTATTACTCGTTAAAGTGACAGTCACCAATCATTCTGATCCCTGGCAATAGTTATTGTTATTGATATTATTTTTATAGTTATGTAGTCAACATCATTGACAGTGATGCAAAGTGTGTTGCATAAGAAGGATTAAAGGAAATGTAAACTTGTACAATTATTATGCGGATAAAGTCAGTGGTGAAGGATGAATTGAAAGGTTAAGATATATAGCCGAGCCATTTTCCAGTCTTCTCTCTTTATTTATTATGGGAAATTTGAAAAGCTCTGGTCCAGCGCTTCATCTTGGCAAATGGTTCACCCCATGAATCAGCAGAGATTACATCAAATAAATCCAGTTAGACAGCAATCTGTGTGTTGAGCGTGGTGTGTTGAGCTGCTGCTGTGATTCAGATGTTGGCAGATCTGTTTGAAAAGGTAAAGCATTCATCACATTGCTTAAAGGAAAAATGACTATAGGTACTAAGCAGACCATGATAACAGGACACTATTCATCGAAGCGCATAACAACACATTTGACTGTGTAAAAAAAACAACACTTTAAGATATAATGCTTTGGACTTTATTTTGATGTGACGGTGTTGCTGCAGAGGACCAAGGCCCGGCATTAGCTTATTTAGCTAGGTGCAACTTGAATTAACTTTAGCCGTGATTTTCATTAGGATGCTTATTTTTGGTAGCAAAAACCATACTAATTTACTATTAAACAGCACAGATAGCCTGGCTAGCATAGTTCATCTTTAATTACCATCGACTGTGTTATTCATTGGGATATGATGCTAATTTTGGCTATCGAAAACCACACTTTAATCAAAACAGACTTCTGGAAACTATTTGGACCTGGGGCCAGGTACGACTAGCTAGCTTGGCTAGCAAAAAACGTGCTTAAATAAATATTACTATCTAGAAAAAGCATTCTTTGCTTTATTTTATATTCTAATCTAAATGGGAAGTAAGCAAAGGAGTAGGCCTACTAAGTAGCCGGCAGGTGCTGTGGAGAAGAAAATAAACGTGTGTGTACAGATGAGTCAATTGTCCCCTTGAAATAATGAATCATTTGCAATTTCCAGTAAGTAATTCCTGATTCCCTAAAGGTGTCACCTAATGTATTTAAAATGTTTCTAAGGTATGTCAAAGTGAATCAAAAAGACCTAAGATTTTCACCATCTTAACTACACTGTAGCTATGTACGTATGACTAATAAAAGCCTTAAACCTTGATTTAAGGGCTGTATTGTGACCATAAAGTGTGAGCGTGCAGAAGAAACCTGGATAAATACTGTGTGAACTCGGTATACAATACAATTCTCCATCTCTTTTTAGCTTTGCGCCCCTGAGCTGTTCACCAGGACTCAAGGCTGCTGACAGCTTCGCCCCACAGTCTAAATCAATACAACAGCTATAGCCTCACACACACCTGCCGTTAAAGGATAACCTTGAGACAGGTCCCACAATGGTGCAGAATGAACGTATGTGTGAGGAAAATAAAATAAGTGTGTCTGTGAGAGAGAGTTTGGGAACGATATAAGGAAGGTAGAGAGCGTTCTCCAGGCTACAGAGTTCTTTAAAGAACAGCTGGTCGATTGTGACCATGGAGAGTCCTGCAGATTATAATGAACCCTGACTCTAGGGTGGAGAGAAGGGAACTAGACTAAGAGTCTTCAGCCATAGTTGCTCTGAAATATTGTATTTGGCACAACCGTGCACCTGGCAAAATGCTATCTTTTGCATGCTAGCACACTGAGAATTTAATTTGCAATTCTTACAGTTGAATCCTCCCAGTTGCAGTGAAATGTGATTATTAAACAAATATGTTTTCCATTTGACTATGGGGTCTGTGAATGTCTGATTTGACATTTAATTGTTTGATTTCTCACAATAAATCATTGTAAATATCCTATTTTGGTTCAAATATCAGCCTTTCAACAAAACTGTTGACTTGCTTTTAAAAGTGTGCGAAATTAAACCACAATGTAATCTATATAGCACAAAGAAAATGTGGATTGGAGCAGCCTCAGAAAGGCTTAAGAAAAACAACATAAAGGTACTGGTACATAACTAAAGTGTCAATCAATGAGCAAAAAAAAACGTTGACTTGACTCAACAAACGCTTTATAATTTTTGGTCCGAAGATGGATCTTAATACAACAATAACCACAATCCTTGGCTGCCTTTTTTGCGGGGGACACAAAAGCATTGTACACAATTTAAACCAATCAATATTGTGTAATTAACAAGGATAAACTGATGTTTTTTAGTGGATGAGTAATGCAGATATCACTGTGTAATCATTTGACAGTGAGGGGTGTAAGCGAAACTTCTGCAGCAATGGAGAGTCAGGACTCAGAGAGACACGAGGAGAGTTGGAGCTTTGATGTCAAACAATGATATTTAATACAAGTATCGGCCGGAGAAATTCACATCACAAGTCACAGCAGCCAGAGGTTCTGACTGCACGGGTGGGTTGCCATGTCAATTCTGATCAGCCTCTCATCTTGGTAGACCATTTAACTAGTTTACAGAGAGTCAAATCAACATATTGGGGGATGGGCATTGATACCTGGAAACTGTCTCTGACCCCTGTGGTGCTTTGAAGCCAGCGTTCTCAGAGTCGTATAACTCCCTACGTCCGCCAGATCAAGTCATAAAACTTATAGTATCAACATGCGGCTACATTATCACGTTCCTTACAGGAGATAAGGAGCAGGGCTGATCGTAAATGTCAACACACAGGAAAGGGTTAAATTCTTGGAGTGAAGACAGAATTATTCCCTCACAAGGGGAATATATCCGGTTTTATTATGAAAACTTCGAGACCGGAAAAGCTGTTTTCACCCACGCTAACTTTACATGGAAGCTGCATACACGTTATCCTCATCTTCGTAAATATCTATCAAACTAGATCCTACACATCCACTGGACGTGGATTCTAAGAGTACAATATACACTTCTCGCTAGAAATCTAATCAAAAAGCATTTTAATGGCCAAACTATTCTACAATTTAGGATTTTCCAGAGAGGGTTATTTGTGAATAAACGGGAGCATGTTGTTTCTTACACAACCACTAGGGGCTACACGTTAAAACGTGGCTATGGGTTGTAATGTCGTAATCTAAGCTGCTTAAACAATCAACCTATTTGGTCGTTTTTTGTAGGAGGACAGGCTGTAAGATATTCATTGCTATCGGGATGTTAAGAGCATTCCATGGAATATAACAAAAAGTGTATCTCGAGCCGGTTTCTCAAACTTACCTACCCTACCTTTAACTTCTCTCAGGGACTTTTTTATTTTCAATGAACAATTTGACTCCAATTAAAGAAACTGACATTTTCTAAAATAGTCGTCGATCCTCTTTTACTGGTGGAAGACTTTCATGTCCACTGAAGCCTTTAGGTGCTTAAACTGTCAGTCCCCTAAAATTGTCAAAGAAAATGAATAAAACTTCCAGAACATTTGCCAGATTAACATTTTAGCGAAATGCAAAATCACAGTAATTTTTAGTGCAACATTTTCCTCATGGGATTCGAAAAACCCATTTGCAAAAGAAAATTAACATGAACTTGTAGTGAACTTGTTAATTGTGCTTTGCCAAATGTCATACTCTGATTCTCGGAAACACCTCTAATAGATGATTTTCTACCGAGAGCGGATATTTCCTGCATGCTGAAAGCGAAGGCTTTGGTTGTCCATGAAGAGAGAGTCTTAATTGTTTCCTTGGAGACGGGCAGCAGAGAGTGCACATGAGTTCAGGCTCTGACATCCACGTTTTTCTCATTAATGGAGTACCTGACATTCTGAGCTGGAAAAAGAAAGAAAACAAGACCCTCCAGTGACTCTCATTTCACCTCTAAAGCAGGTCCACAGTCAGACTGACAGACACAAACAGCTTCTTCATCATGTTTTTCTAGTTCTTGTGAATCAACTTAATCTCTCCATAAAATTGGTCTTGTATGTATCATCTATACATTTCACCTGTCGGAAGAAAATCATCAAAGGGTACACCAACTGATATTTCTCTATTCAAACCATATGCTTCTGAACCATGACACTTGTTGCAGTATGCCTTCAATACAATGCTTATCAGAATTTTTTCGATTGTGTCAAATATCTGACCTTTTTTATTACTTTCAGCAAAGGGTAATCCAAAAATCACACCCACTTTGGGCAATTCAAACTCACTTTGACATCACACAATCGCATCCATCAATACTCTACAAGTTGTGGAACACAATTAAGTCCTTTTAGGAGACTTTATTGCACCCCGTTATCTTTATACGATCATTGCATTGAAACTAGATGGACCAAAAGTTTCCACTTTGTCTTTGAGCCTTGGCATTTATAAATAGCATAAACACTTTTGTCGTAAGGTGTGGTCAGAAGATACATTATGTTGTTCAACAAAAAGTAATATTAAGCAAACTTTGGCCTTCATTTTGTAACAAGCCAATTACAACTTCCAAAAACCTGCCATGTGTCTGAATTTTGCGACCTAAGTTTCCCTTTTATTTTAAACGATTGCAGATGTATGATGCTTAAAACGGTTACATCGTATCAGATACATAATAATCCTTATATTTATTATAGCGCTTTTCCAATGACTCTCAAAGGATATACATGTAATGGTCATGTACTGTGGGCAATACCCACAGGAGCAAATTTGAAGTGTCTTGCCCAAGGAAGGCCACAACGGCTTGACAGACGCAGCGGCGGCAGGAGCGGGTTTCGAACTGGAGTTCCCCAATGCCCCCTTGATCTGATGATCAAACGCATAGCCCACTGCGCTACTCCACGCCACATGTTTTACAACTACTAATGCTGTGATCCACTACAAGCTAACAAGCAACATAGAGAAATATAAAGATGCCAGCACACTCCTCATCTGAAGGATGTATGGTTGTAAGTATGTAAGGCAAGGCAAGGCAAGTTTATTTATATAGCACCTTTCAACACAAGGCAACTCAAGGTAAGTATTTTTACATTTTAAAACATGCTTAAGCTACATGAAAACGTTGAAAACAGAGTAGCTTCTGTACACAGAGAACATTGCAGAAGGTATACAACAAACTTGTAATCTTCTTTGTTCTTTTTCTTCTGACAGGGCCAGATATTTCTAAATTACCTTTGCACTTTCAGCCATTTTTCTTGTTCCATCACTGAAGATAAAACCATGCAACACTCAACTTCAATATGATCGGTGCGAGATTACTGGCGCCTCTCCACTCTCCTCCACCAGCTTCCACGTGTCCATGGCAACATTTCAGTTTAGTATTGATTTTACCATTTGAACACTTTGCAGATCTTGTTATGCCTTATTATCGCTTGGGCGAAATGTCCTTCTCCAGCCACTGGACTGTGCTTTCGGTTTGGAGCCGCGCAGTCTCCATTAAGACCAGGCCTCAGCCTATTTGGGCCCCAATGAAACACTCTAATGGTGCCATTAGAGCAGGTAGATTAGTCACACATAAAGGCACACTCACATGCGCTCGCACTAAAGTACACGTCATGATTTGGATGCAGAGAGAAAGAAAAGTAATATGAGAACTTTGGAAAGAAACTCTAAAGAAAGTGTAGGAGAAGATAATGTGTTATCACTGTGTAATATATGGCTTATTTCTTACTAACCTGAAACCTGATGATGGTAATCCTGAGAAGCCTTCCTCCCCAGGGTGTGCTTTCAAGAGACTTTCAATGAGTGCAAAAAAGCCTAACCTACTTCCATTTTGAGTTACAAAGACTTATGCAGGTGACTCGCTGCAATATGAACCAATGACACAGGCCTGAACATCAAAGGTCAGTCATTATCAAAGATGGTGATTACAGTACAGTGGGGCTTACTACGGCTGGCTAAAGAAGCCCTTAAAATAATGTCTCCAAGTATGATTTTCATGCTTTTACTGGGTTGATAATGGATTGTCCTTGGCCCCTAAAAAACCACTCAGAGACACAGACATCATAAAGCTGTCCCACTTACACCTGGAAGAGGAATGGTGACAGATTATATAAGTAGCAATTTATGGCAGGAGATTTTCCTGATTTCTCTGTAAGTAACGCTGCTCATGGAGAGTGCTAAACTTCTGTCAAAGGAGAAATAAGGTATATTGATAGCGGTAAAAAATCAGATATCCTCTGCTATAAGTATGATGTAAGCATTCTTACTGTATAAGTGGGTTTTACTGACGTATGTAATGTCGTAGAAAAAGTGAAGTTCTCTAAAGCTTGTGGTAACAACAGATCTTATTTCAGGTTTTAACTAAAAACACTTTAAAAAAACAGTTGACTTTGACATGAGGGAGGCGTAAGTGGTAAAATGTCAACCCATTTCCGTGGTTTAGGTATATCAATGCCATCAGCCTCAACTGTTGGTTTTATACTGATTAGCAAATGTTAGCATGCTAAACACACTTACCAAGATGGCACACAAGGAACATTACATTTTAACCGAGATGGCAAAAGTAAACACATTCTTTACTCAAGTAGAAGTACAGATACTCGTGTTTAAAAATACTCTGGTAAAAGTAGAAGTACTGACTAAACTTCTTTACTCAAGTAAAAGTAAAGAAATATGGGCTTTAAAATGTACTTAAGTAAAAAGTACCCATAACTACCAGCTGTTTTAAAGAGTACCTGACCTCCCTTTATATGAATAGAACAAGAATGTCATTGTTAGCTAATGAATGTTTCCATGCTGAACAACGGCAACATGACAACGTTTTCATTGATCCCTCTTCTTTAGAGAAGACCAGGAAATGATGGCTACACGGATCGTGTTCAAATCAATAGGCACGCAATGACTAATAATAATAATGATCACGCCACCAAACGAAGATTAAAACTAAAGTAACAAACCTGTTTTGAATGATGTAAATAGTAGAAAGTACAGGTATTTGTGTTAAAAAATGTAAGAAGTAAAAGTAAAAAGTCATCAGAAAAATAAGTAGTGGAGTAAAGTACTGACACCAGAAAAATGTACTTAAAGGTGGGGTAGGTAAGTTTGAGAAACCGGCTCGAGATACACTTTTTGTTATATTCCATGGAATGCTCTTAACATCCCTATAGCAATGAATATCTTAAGTGCTTTGACAAAAAATCCATACAAAAATGTCATCTGTGGAAGCCGTAGTACTGTAAAAAGCACGACCAATCATTTTAGCCGGCCCGGCTAAAGTAACTGGATGGCCAACCTGCCTGTCAGCCTTCCATCTGTGCACAAACTTATCTCGTGCCCTCATTGGTCATGTGTACGTTCGTGTGTGTTGGAGGAGGGGCTCTGTAAGGAAGTGGCAGATTTTTTCCGGTTGTGTATTTTCAAATTCTAGCGCACTCGAGCTGGTTTCTCCAAAATTACCTACCCCACCTTTAAGTACAGCAACGAAGTATTTGTACTCCACTACTTCCCCCCTCTCCATTTTAACCATAATCATGTTAGCATTGTTGATGGTTGTATGCTAAAAATGTCTCAGAGGGTAACCATCCACTTGAAAAATTCCAGTTGAGTTGTGGCATGACCACGAAGAGTAAAGATAAGAATAGGTTGTCGTGCAAAGAGTTTCTACAATTCTAGGAATAGTTTTGCAAATTAAGGGTTACTATCTAGACACGACCTGTTGAAGTAAACAATCTATTTTTAAATATCTGTCAGATGTTTTCAGCTTTTTCACTCTTCCAGGAGTCGACTCTTGGTTTTCAGCAAATGTTAGCTTTGTTTTCATGTTAAATTATTCGTAAGTACTTCTTTGGTTTTAAAGATTAGGGTCTTTAGGAAAGAAAGTGAAATAGTTTGTTGAATGTGAAGCTCAATACATATCAGGCTGCATAATATGGCTGGCAAGTGATCATAACATATTATGAGACATGTTATTGTGCTTTATTATTTAGTAATGTTGGCCTCCTATGGATTGCATGTGTGGTTATTTATATAATTCATAGTTTTTGTATTAAAAAGTATGCTCATTTTAATCTATTTTTACTCAAGGCGTTCTTAGAGATAGGTTGCCATGTGCTACTTAATAAATGTTTACTCTTTTTTAATATTGAATTTAATTAAAATACAACCAAATTAGTCTGTGTTGAAAGAACTTCCTTTAGTTATTAATCTGCCTCGTAGGTAATCAGCTAAATGACCTTTTCCAGCTTTTCCTAATGGAGTTAACTCCATTTTTTTCTTCTTCTCCTTTCAACAGTGCAGCTGGGTGTCCGTTCCCTTTAGAGGCCATGTTTGGCTTTCTTCACAACAAATATCACTCCATCTTTAAGGGCTTGGGGGTCGGCATTCCCCCACTCTGACCTTTTCCTGTCTGTCAATAAAATGAGCCATCCTTTCATCAGGAGGCCCCGCAGGAAAAATTAATGCGTCCATTGCCGCCGCTGCACATTTGCTATAAAACTATTGATTCAGGACAGCTTCATCACCGACATGCTGTTGTTATTGGCTTTACTGGTGCATGCAAGTCAAGTAAAGGCAATTTTATTCATGCAGCCCCATATCACAAATCACACATTTGCCTCAAGGGGCTTTGCAATCTTCTAGATGTTTGAAACCCTTTTTCCCTTGGACCATTGATTTGTATAAAGAAATACTCCCTATGAATGAACCTTATGAGGAAAAGGAGCTAAAGGAGAATAGAAAGTTAAGTAACAATGTGTTTTTATTTTATAAAACTAGGTTGTTAATATCATTTGTATTTATATATTGCATTGGCGTGGAGGCAGATTATGTGTTAATGTGATAATTGCACTGTGTCATTTCACAGCTGGGAAGTAACGTTTTGACACGGTGGTAACTGAAGTGAAATATTTTCCCTTTGAGAGTCTTTATAATTTCCATCCACTGCATTTCGGAAGGATATAACTTATTAATAAGAGCTGTCAGATACTTTTTATTGTATCTGACAGCTCTTATTCCCAATAAAACTAATCGAAAAACATGTTTTGTTTCAGTGACTGATTTTCTTTTTTTATTAAATGCCTTTTTGTATTCGTTATTCTTTTTACTTTCTTCAACTCCTAATTTATTTCCTTCTTTTACTAATGAGGTAGCATTACATTCACCCAAGGTTTCCATATCTTCTCTATCAACATTTGATATTTTATTAAATCACACCGATAGCATCCAATACATAGTTGAATTACAGCATGGTCTCACCAGGCACAGGTCCAAGGGCCCCAGGGGGTTAGGGGCCCCTAAACCAGAGAGGTGTGCTAATATTGCTTATTGGTAAAGTCAAAGGGCGAAGCCAATGATCCTAATCCAAGTCCTTTATTATTGGAGATATTTCCATCCACTGACAGATTCAGCCTGATCTATCGGATGCTATCTTCTTTACCTCAGCAAGAAGCCAATGTTTTCGACAAATCTATACTGATTTCGACAAAAAATACTTGTCTCATTTTATTGAGACTTGGTGAAAGGATGTAACATAGGTGAAAACATATCATTATTATGTTGTTAACATTGCAACATAGAGCATGTGGCCTTGGTAGAGGTCTACAGTCTCTGAGTTCTCCTCTAGCTGTGACTGAATGTTGTGATCATATTCCTTACAAGATAAAGCTTCAACACACATGAGACTACATTAACATTAGTTCATTTAAAGAGGACCTGTTGTGCTAATTTTCAGGTTCATATTTGTATTTTGTTCCTCTACTGGGTCTCCATGCTTTAATGTTCAAAAATATCTTTATTTTTCTCATCCTGCCTGTGCTGCAGCACCTCTTTTCACCCTCTGTTTGAAACCAGAGCCCAGTCTGCTCTGATTGGTTAGCTGGCCGGCTCTGTTGTGATTGGTCAACCGCTTAACAATGTGTTGGATTTCTAACCAATAGAAGCTCGGATGTCACTATGTCGCCAAAATAAAAAAGGAATCCAATGGAGGCTTCAGGCAGGGTAACTTTGGGATTTTAGCCTTTGCAGACCATTTACATGAACAAAAACCTATATAACACACTACAGGAAATGAAAACCCCCAAAAATCTTAATAGGGCCTCTTTAAAGTGTGGTAGAAAAACACAGCAAGAAAAGCATATCCTGTATCAAAGTGTTACTTTGGTGATTTTCAATGGTGTCATGTAGATTTTTGCATTTAAAGTTATTACTTTAAGGCCTGTGCAAACCTTTATTTCCTGCATAAGCTGACAGCCATGTGTAAAAACATCCAGTTTCTTAGACTGCGAGGCTTTGTTGTTCAGCGCCACATTTGGATGATTTTTTTTCTCACTTCCTGCAGACTCAGCATTGATGTGATGTATGTCGTCCACATCGTCTCTGACACCTTTTCTGCTCTGCTGCTCACAATGCGACCCACATATGTTTGGATCACGTTGCATAATGCAGTGATGTAAGCGTGCTGAACACTCACATTATCCGATCGCTGCTGACTGACTGATGGCCCGTCCACATGAGGGGGGGGGGGGCAGCCAGTGATAAAGAGCTCGACAGAGTTTTAATTAATGGCGTCTATCCAAGGTCAGAGTCATCATGTCACTGAGCTGTGGACCCTGAATTGATTGATCACATTCTGCTCTCACACTCTCAGTCACATGTCCAGTCAGGTGACATTGATCGGGTTCTGTGGCCTGTGATAATGCTCCAGATACAAGATCTAGCCCGCCTTTAATTGTTTATCCATCCAGCCACTTATTATCACCCCATTCATTCATTATCCGTCCATTAATGCATCTGTTTTTGTACCATCTATCCATGCATACATACGTCCTTTCACTCACTCGTCCATTGTTTTGAACATTCAACGATCTATCCTTTCATTATCATCCATCCATCCATGCATACATACTGTATGTTACATATGTCATTTGACCCATTCTACCATTCATCGACATCCTAGTATCCATTTAACTATCCATCCATCAACTATTATGCATCCATTTAACCATCCATCCATCCATCATATAACACATTCAACCATCCATTCATACATGCATACAGTATATCCTTATACCATTCGACCATTGGTCCATCCAACCATTGGTCATTTTACCCATATAACCATCCGTTATTGGTTTTAAACATTCTAGCATCAATTTAACCATCCAATCAATCATTTGAATCCGTCCATCCATGTAATACATACATACTTTTACACATTCAACCATCTATTCATGCATACATATATCATTTTAACCATTCTACTATTCATCCATCCAACCATTGATCATTTAACCCATTTTACCATTCATTATTGGTTTTAAACATACAAGCATTCACCCATCCATCCACCTATCTATCCATTTATCCTTAATTGTACCCATCTGTAATACATCCATCCAACATCCTTTAACCCATAAACCATTATCCATTCAACTTTCCATTCACCCTTTTACCCCAACTAGCATTAAATAGCCACCCCCTATTTTACCTATTCTAACATTTACACATCAATTCAACCACCTATTGATGGTCCTACCCAATACTCCCTTCCATTAGATCACTCATCCATCCACCCAGTTATCCATCATTCATTCAGTCATCTATTTATCGATTATCAATCCTTTCACCCCTCTATCATTCATTCAACCATCCAATAATTAATGGGTTTACGCATTCATCTATCAACCCACCAGTTCAACCAATATACCTTTCATCCATCCATCCTTTTACCCACCATTCACCCATCTATTTATTCACCCTGTTGAAGCCATTTTGCATTTCTATCTTATTTATATTTATAATGAAATATTATGAATGTTTTGTATATGATGTTCTATTATTTATATGTATTATTGTTTTTGATTGATGCCGACTATCAATGTATTATTATGGTGAGGTCACATAGGCCTGATTTTGGCCATTTAATAGACGACAGGTGACAGGTGCTCACGATGAGTGGAAGGCAAACTATTTATTAACCGTACGATAGAGACTGCATGGTGAATGAGAAAATGTACCCAAGATACGCCGTATGGCTTTGAATTTTTTGTTTAATAGTTTAGAGTTGTGTCTGTTTTTCTTTAAATAAAC
>CALSBZ010046909.1:323271-351450 GCA_943591055.1 Gobionotothen gibberifrons | reverse complement strand
TACCTCCGGCTCTGTTACCTCTTGCTCCGTTACCTCCGGCTCTGTTATCTCTTGCTCCGGTACCTCTTGCTCCGTTACCTCCGGCTCTGAGGCGGCTCCAGGTTCAGACGGGGTCCCAGAGTTACTCTCATGTGTGTCTGAATCTGCTGCAAAAAATAAACTGACATCAATTTAAACGATCCAATCCAATGTACACAAAGTGCTTTTGGTTATTTAGGAAAAAGGTTGTTTGTAAGACGAGGAAATATGTTTCACAATTGTAAAATAGAATTTTTAAATCAATTACAAGCTCTTTACTAACTGCTACAACTGCTTACTTTACCACAAAAGACTTTAAAGAAAACTGAAACGGTTATCAAACTAGATAACTTAGGTCAGTTCTTTCAGTTAGTAAACTGAAGGCAGCTGATTTATCTTATGGATATCTCATGTTATATTCAATTCATAGCAATAGCAGTACAGAACAACTGATGAACTGTACATTTAACCCAAACAGTGAACGCAATAACGGCTGAAGATTGTGTAAAACTAGATGTATCTGAATGAATTTAGATCACGTTATTTCCTGTAAACAATGCAATCCCTCTTAACCCTTATGTTGTGTTCGGGTCTCCCGTGACCCGTTTAAAGTTCAAATTATATAATAACTACGCTCTAGTTTTTTTTATCGGAACAAGGCTTCATGATATCCTCCACAACAGCTATATAAACACTACAAAACTGATTTTGACCATTTTAGCCAAGGCTGAAGGTCTATAAGTGTATAATTTGGTGTTCGGGTCAAATTTGGCCCAATCAAGATTCATCTTTGACTTTAGACACCCCACCCCCTTCATCCACTGTAACAATATTTTTTTGCAACATGCACCTGGTCTTCCATCGCTTTGCCCCCCCTCCCCCCACGAGAACTCAACCTTTCACAAAGAATATGTACACTAACACTTGAACCTGAACACACACATGCACGTGGGCAATATGTGGTGTAATTACAACAGGATTGTATGGTTATGAATGCATAATAAGTTAGTTATGATGTAGTTAAAACAATATTGGATGATAGTCATTTTTAGTGTGTGTTTTGGACTGAAATAAATCATGGGTCAAAATTGACCCGCGAACACCATGAACGGTAACAGCTTTCGAATACAACACAAGGGTTAAAGGGACTTTGATGTGATAATCTCCAAAATGCTCTGGTTCAATCAAAAAATGTGTTGGCATTCAGCTTTAAAAATACAATATTTGTCTGTTGTGGGAGGAGAATTATAGTGGTTCAGTTTGAATAGAATTCAAAGTCCAACTAATACTGACCCTACGAAGCAGTCTTCACCCAGTCAGTGAGAGGGCAAGTGCTTTTTGTCAGTATTTCATATGGATTTAAAGAAACCATATGAAATAGTATCTTGCTTAATACCATTGTTATACATGTGGTCATTGTCCTTTCTTTTATTAACAAAGAACTGTAACATAAACCTTGTTTTATGTGCAAAAAAAGTATGTGAACAGACAAAGCCTCTACACAGATACTGAATCTGTTAACTGACTCACGCTTTTTGGGCGCAGCCACTTGCCCTGCTTTCCGCTTCTTGTTATTTTTCTGCTTCTTCTCGTCCTTCCTCCCAGCCCTCTGCTCTGCCGCTTCACACAGAGACACTTTCAGCAGCGTCAGGATCTTCTCTACAGCAGCTCTGGTCCGTGCTTCCATGAGGGATGCAAACCGGTTCTGTATAGTTACAAGATATAAAGAATGAAGAGCCACGAGAGGAGTTAGCTATAGAACTAAATCATATATATCATTATATTAAGAAAGGTCAGGTGTTTTGAAATGTAAAAAGTAGCTGGTAATATGAGTATTAAAGAAATGTAGTACAGTAAAAGTACACTGTTTTTCTTCAAAATGTTGAGTAGAAGAACTAAGTAGCATACAATGGAAACACTCAAGTTAAGATACAGCATGATAAAGTAAGTATTTTACAAGTACAAAATACAGTAGTATTTAAGTACAGTACCTGAGTACATGTAGTTACATTTAACTTATTGTTAGCCAAGTTGAATGTGTATAACATTGGTGCAAAGGTGGAAGAAGTACTCAGACACTGTACTTAAGTGAAAGTATAAATACTACAGTGAAGGAATACTCTGTTACAAGTCCGTAAAACAAGTACAATTTGATATATGTGCAGACAGGATGTGTAGTTTTGAGCAAACTCAAGGAGTAAAATCTGCATTTAGGGGAATTGTTTTGGGAATTTTGAATATAGTAGACACAGTGTATGTAGTATTGAGCCAGTGTGTGTTACCGTTATAGTGTTATCATCACACAGGTGTCTCCCCCCCGGTGGAGTCAACTCGCGCTCTTCCTCCTCGCTCTTCACCGCACAGACTGTAGCCGGCGAAGAGCACTGCTGAGCGGCCAGGAGTCTGCCGAGCTCCGCCACCGCTTCCTCCACCACGGTGTCCATTAGAGCACATATCTGAGACTCTAAAGTCTCCAGACTGGACATGTTTGTGAGTAACGTCACGCTGTAATGTACATTTAAATCTTTATTGTCTGCACTGAGCACGTCGCCGAAGTGTTCTTGTTGTTGTTCCGCATTCTCTTCTTCTCTTCTTCGTGTGGCACCCTTTAGGAACACGCCCGCCCTCTAGAGGTCAGAAACTAGTACTACATCATTACTACGTCATTACCTTTTTTTGATATTTTTCCTCCATAAATTGATTTCCTTATTAATTTAAAAAGCAATAACCAGTTAACACCCCCTAGTAGATATACAAATGGCCTTATATGTACAGATGAAGCACTTAATTTCGGGCAGTGATTGGTAAGTGGTCTGCCCTCGCTCAAGGGAAAGCCTCCAGCTTGATTTGAGACCGCCCCCGTTATAAATACATGTAATTATAATGAAGCCAGCTGCAATGGATCATTGAAAACCTGAAATTGAAAATCTGGCAACGCCCTCTTGGAAAAGAGTGGGAGGGCTTGACCTTCCTCGAAACTGGTCGTAGGCAGGAACAGGTAAGCTGGAGTCCGAAATTAAGAGCTTCATCTGTAGTGCCTCAAGTGATGTTGAACATAGATTTTGGAATGCAAATCTACGATATGTATACTATACATAGCCTATAGGAAATGTTCTTGATAGAAAATATTCATTGTATTTATTGTAGCAAGAGGAGAATATTAGGCCAGGTTTGGTATGTAAATTACTTCAAATATTTCTTTGTTTAAACACATTTTCTTAGGTTAAATAGCAAGAACAATTTGTGGGAAAATATCTAGTTTGTTGTATTATTTAATGTATTTTAATAACGTTTAGATGATCTTTTAAGTGTGAATTATCTTAGAGAGCTCACAATCTTATGATATATTAACCTGAAATATATAATACAGTACTGTATGGACAACATCTACCAATACCAAGCAAAGAAGTACTTAGAGAACTTTTGAAGAAAAGAAAAACATTTTGCTAACTTAACTAGTATTATGCTAACTGACCAAATGAGATCCCACATGATCCCTGTACTTTTCCTCCCTGAATGTGACCACAGATCATTGGCTCGACATTCCGGACAAAACGTTGTGTGTTGACGTGACTCCTGTTCCTGCTGAACTGAGCCAGTGTGTGAGATCTAACTGCGCTCAGCTCAGAAGGCACCAGAGGGAGGCCAGATGTTTCCTGGGAGTAATCCACATGTGGCCCCTGGTGGCACCGTGCAAAGCCTCTGAGAAGTGTCAAATTCTGCACATTAAACAAGACATGGCAGGAATTCAACCCTCATGCAAAACACATTTCCTTTATTGTCATTGTCACAGGCAACTAAACACTGGACACTTGTTCCAATACACTTTGATGTATATGATGATATTATCTTATCAGTTATCTGTTCTTAGAAAAAGTAAAACCATTTAAAATATAATTGCAGGTTCAATTGGCAACATTGCAAAGTACAGTCCATTTACCATTGCAAATTGTCAGTCATTCCCCACAACACAGGAAAGGAAACAACTTATGATTACATCTGATAATGCATGCCGGTGCAAATGTTATTCTTCTCCAAGACAATCTATGTCTATGTCGCATGTACAAAGACAGAGGGAGACAAAGAGACAATAGAGCCTTTGATGGCTGAGATCACAATCTCAAAGTTTATCCTGAATATTTCTTTGTGAGAACTTCCTGTATTTCAAAGATACTTTTCTTTTTGTCTTGTTTTTGTCTTCGAGAGCTTCATTGACACAAATGAATTACGTTCAATTAATGTTTCATTAATAATAAAGTAGATGTTATTCAACATAAATTATAAAAACAAATAATATTGTAGCTTGATTTTTGAATAATTATGGCTGTGTTAATGCATGTTGGTTATGGTGTTAATTACACAAATAATTGTGAATAGCAATTTTGTATGTTAACAAATCCCCCGAAAAAGACCAAATCCAACTATTTATGAATCTGTACCTCAATATTTTGTGACTATCCTTCCATGTCAATAGCACTCAATGCCTTTCCCATTTAACCCTTCACCAATATACATTTATATAAAGAGCCCAATGTGCTATAACATCCAGGATGTGTCGTTTTTAGAAACTACACAAACAGGTAAACTCAAACTCAAACAATCATGCATTTCTTATGGAGTATTTTCAGGCTTGCACAAATGTAAAAGTAGCAAACTGTGTATCAACACCCGACATGTCTTCTTCCTCTGTGCCATAGAGCTCATGTTATCTATTACAAAACATATAAGGGAGCTACACTGTTGCTCCTTCATTACCATGAACACACTCACTGTAGTTTATTTTGACTTACTTCTACTAACATTGTTTTGCTACAAATTCATTGTTGGTTTTGGTATTTTTGATCAGACTTTAAATATCTACTTAATAACCTACTTTTTTACAGTTTGAGCACAACATCTTCAGATTCCCTTTTTTGTGGGAGACTTTTCAAAATCATTCACATTTTTGGAAAACATTATTTACATTAAAGTGAGTAATACGCTTTTCTGTCATACATCACCTCTGCACAAGTGAAGAACTTAGCCACTGTGAACAAATTGCTGAGACTCCCTGTCCAGCAGTCGACTAAGCTCTGCACCTGATCAGAAACAGCAGATACACAGCACACAAACAAACTGATCCGCTGATCTTGCCTCAAAAAATGTTTACTCTCAGAGTTATCCACACCGTGAAGAACTCCTCTTGCAGAAATATGATTAAAAAAGAAGAAAGTGTGACTCTCCTTGTATGAAATCCCAGATATCCTCCTCCAGAAGCAGCCGTAGAGGACACTGCAGCAGTGTAGTAATCCCTGGCAATGTGATTTTCATTTTCTGTCCCAAATCATCATGCCAGAGACCCTCACAGCCACAGCAGAGACGCCTCTCCGTCCTCCCGGCATCCCTCTCTCTTTCTCCTGATACTTTTTCTCTCACGTTCCAGCCCCCCCCCCCCCCCCCTCTCCCCCCTCTCAGGCTTCCATGCTCGGTTTAACGTTGGGTATTTCCCTCATTAACTGCTACGCCTATATCAGGAACTCCGGCGAGGCCCGAGGAAGTCTGGCTCTGAGATTAAATGACAGCGTGCTCCTCTGATAGAAACTAATGATAATCACGCCCTCGCTCTGATGGGTGGGCCCGCCTCATGGCAGGTGTTAGGGAAGAACAGTACACAGCCATTGATTGGACGAAATGAGAAAAAACATTTCTGAGTCCATCTGTTGTGTTTTTGTTGAATTTACTCATACCTTTTCAACTGTTTTAATACAGAAAGGTGGGCGATTTAGACCTTTAAATGATGTTCATACGGAGTTATATAGAAGATTAAAATGGACATGTTACAGGAATAGTTCCTTGAAATCTATGTTCTGAGCATCAAGCAATTCCCCTTATGTATACATTTTAAATGTGGCTTTAAACAGTGTGTAGCCAGCCTGCATCTATAGTCAAATGGTGCTGTCATATACCTACGTTATATGTTTGATAAGCATAAGATTTACAACATTCATAGCAACACTTCAATATTAGGTGGAATTATGAAAAGTAATCAGGTTGTGTTTTACTTGTAATACATCTTCCCTGTTAAGGTGAGACAGTACAGGGAAAAACATGCACTTTTAACATTTGAGTTTAAGCTATTTTGCTTTCTACTTAAAGAGTGGTGAAAAGAAAACCTCCAAATTACACATTTAGGTGTTTATTTTTCTAAATGTGTCTATTTCTTCTGCAGATTTCTTCTAAATGTGCTAAAAGTTAGCATAGAGCCACATTTAAATATTTAACAGCATATATATTGTAATACCAAAAATATGTGGTATATTCTTTATGTAAGAAATCAACTGGCAAAGTCAATACTATGGTCGATGGTGATATCTATTGCTTAGAAATATTACACTATTTACCTCTAGTGTCGTCCAAAGAATGTGTTTTTGTTAACTGAAGCTACATCCAAGTACTTCTAATGTCTTTTTGCCGTTTAATGACGTCGCTTTATATTGCATTCACTCTCAACAATCGCCACCCAGGTATAACACTTAAAGTATAGGAAGAAACACAGGTAGTCAATCACAATCCATGCAATCTCCTTGTGGTATTTCTGTAACCGCCATAGCACTGATGTTTAATGTATGAAGAGGTTCGAATTAGCAACAAGGTGGCCAACCACGTACATCAGATTCTTGTTCAAATATCATGTTAATACAGGTGATTTTCCAATAATAGCTTGTGCTCAAAATTAGCTTCCCATGTGTCTCATTGAAGTTCAGTCGAGATGGAATCTATGGTCCCTTCATAAACCCTGGTTTAATGGAGGCGAGGATACAAAGCAGATTCCGTACATTGACTAAGTTGTAGCACTAAGAAGAGGAGAATAATAATGTCATCAGGTTCATCAGGCGCAACCTCCCCACCTCCGATAAAGTGCAGCACACAGCAGCATTCCCAAGCTTTCATTGGTAGAACTTGTCTTACCTAATGACAAACAGAACAAGGTGCATTGTTATGCCAAATGATACAGCTGCCACATACCAGAAATACCTACAGAGTTTCATCATCGAGCCAAATCCATCTGTGGTTTCTCCTGCAGTGAGAACACAGGCAGTGTGGCCTGTCAGAGCCTTGGTTCAGAAAAGGGGACTCTGTGCATTGGAGCTCAGCTCAGCTTTACGTTTTACTCGTTACTTAAATTTAAGATTTTCTAAACCCAACAGACCTGCCGTTGGACGTAGTTACAATAAAAGCCTGCTAAATGTGTCGATATTTTGCAGTAAAGAAAAGGTAATGACATTGATGCTACCTACATCTTCTGAAAATGTATTTCAAGTTTGCAGATGGGACTTGGACAAGTTAAACAAGAAAGAGGAAAGAAAGGGAGGTGATAGAAAACTATTTCTGCTAAAAAGTTAGCAATGATTGAGAGTCAGACCTAAACATTTCAGATGTGTGTATCTCACACTGCCCTGTAACTTTTATTCATGTATCTTTGCTTAAATGAGTGTTTTTAAATGTCATTTTATATCATTGCTTTTAAATGAGTGTTTTTAGATATCATTTTATAATATGTTTCTTAATCCTATTAATGTCTTTCATTTTTGTAAAGCACTTTGAATTGCCTTGCGTTGAAATGTGCTATATAAATAAACGTGCCTTTCCTTAATACAACAAAAATCAATAATCATGTTGTCTGGTCCACAGTGATGCGTGCTAGCTACAGTAGCTGGGACTTAGTTACAGCAGTTATTTGAGCTAAATGCTAACATTACCCTCCTAACAAGCTCATAACAGCAATGCTAACATTGTCCAGTTTGGCGACAACCTCAGCCTTCTCCCTGAGATTCCACATTTTTATGAAGCATCGTTAATGATTTGGAGTCATATTTCTGACAACCTTATCAAGTCAAATGTTTGGGCTTTACTTTAGCTCAGGGTTGGTATCTCCCTACTTCTGAGCCAATGTATCCATCACCTAAGAGAGCCAGGGAGAACAATGTAGTTGTTTTCAGGAGTTTGTTTAAATTGTGAAAGTTTTCATTGTTCTTTCGTGTCAGCTATATAGCCATGTTAATGCTTACGAATATATTTGAAGACGCAACTGATTCGAAGTAAGGGCAAGACAGAAACTGGTGATCAGTATTTAAAGTTATATGTTCACTATACGTCAGAACAACATTCTTTGCTATACTAAAGAAGTTTTTTTGAAATGGGCCTTTCACATAATGCTCAAACTAATGAGCTTGAAGGCCGTCAAATGCAGACTCTTAATCATTTGATCAAATATGATACCATAAGCAACAGACACACTGTAAATAATTTTCTTCTACAGCTTGCCCCTGGTCTTATATATATATATTGCATATGTCATGCATTCATGTCACTTGTAAAGGCTCATATCAAATGCAGACAGAGACTAATGTACATGTCCACATTTATGGTGTTGTGCATGTTGCATGTGAGAACACGATCCTGCAGCGCTGATCATGATCTCTATGATCTTATCATCTTTTCAGTTTGAGCCTGGAGCTAAATATCAGAAACGTTTGCATAACAACCTCCTCGGGGTAACGTTCATATATATGTTTGGCACATTTATGTCAAGATTGCGTCTGAATGCATGCATGTTAAGGGTTATTGAAATACAGGAGAATAAATGATCCTGTCAACCAATCAGTAATGAGTTATGGTTTGTGGCTAATCTCCACATCTCTTAAAGCTGTCAATCATCCCAGTTTCACATATCACATCAATTATTTCCATTATAAATCTCGAGTTCTTACTCAATACCTGCGAGACATTGGAATCGGAGGTTAAGCGTCAAGCTAAAAATGAACCCGATATGTATATTTATACTTTTCCCGGTTTGGGATCAATAAAGTATATCTAATCTAAGAAACTAATCTAAAATAGCAAACAAAAACGTTCTTCTTTTTATATTACCTGTATATAAATGTCTTTCCTCATTATGAGCAAGTATAACCTACTGTATGTACATTGTTTTAGTATCCTTTATGGTTAATACAAAATTGTATTTCATCTATTGGAATGCAATAGGCGATGGGAACTTGCTGCTGTAACAAAACCATTTTAACGTATTTGGGATCAAAAAAGTTTATAAAAAAGCAAAATATCCTTTCTTCATTCCTCTTGTGATATTTGTTGCCTCTTGTTTTGTGTTTTTACATAAGTATTACTTAAGTTTGTTGTAAATATGTAACGCGACCTTGCTGTATGTGGAGTGTTCTGCGGTGCGTGTGACTGCTGGAGCGCACCTAATGTGAATCACACTACAATAACACGCTCCATGGGGTTTCAGGTTTTACATGTTTGATCCACAGGCAGAAGCGTGATCTTGGCATGTGACCCCCGCCAGCTGTTCAGTCAGCGTACCTCTGCCCCACAAACCCCTGGGAGTCAGCCCCATCATGCTTGACTTGGCGGGGCCTTTGTGAAAGGTGGAGGCCCGCTGACTGGGGGGGGGGGGGCATTAGAGAAGCATTAGAGCAAGAACAGGTTTACATTCCTGCGATCACCACAACACATGCCAACATTAAGAAGTAGTGTGTCAATTGATTAAACATGTTTATTACGTAGCTCACATTAATAATCTCTGACTAATCATGCTCAATCACAATTTTTTTAAATAGTAAAGTAACTAGTATTTACTTGTATTTTTTAAGGGGAGAAACAAAATTACACATGAGGTGCTGGTAAGAGAAAACAGAGGGTATTTTACCTGATTACAACTGATGATTTATGAGTTATTGGCATGAAGTACGACCATTTTCCAACCGTTAGCTGAAGCATCAAACACACTGCTGTCAAAGAGACCGCTGTGATCACCCTCTGTATAATGTTCGTCTATGAGGGATGATATTTTTTCACTAGGCAAACACCAACAAAAAAGCTCACCAACATGAATCAAAGTCCATGTGAGTTAATTTATTAATACCATGTTTGTTGCCTTGATTGTTGAAATGAAATCTGTGGTCATTAAGTACGTCCTGAGAAGATTGAGACTCTATACAAAGGTTCTTGTCTGTTCAAAATAGATGCTTGTGGTATTGTTTTATTAATGCTTAAATATATGCCTTAAATATACCTTAAATATAAGGTTCAAAGTTAGAAACCAGTCCACCAACAACTAGTCCAACTCACTGGATGTAGACTAGGTATAAGCCTAAGATTTGCCATCTTTTCCAGCTTGCATTCTCCTGTATTTCCATTATCTTAGCTATCCTTTTTTCCAAGGGCACCATCACTGTGTCTTGTTCAAGAAGATCATGATTGGTTTTACGAAATACAAACAAGTGCAGACAGCACTGAAGACAAAGGTCTGGCAATGTGAGAATCACCTGAACTCTACAGCTACCTGCACACCTGCTTGCCAATGTAGCAACAGTTGCGTCTTTTGACTGTTGCCAAACTCATTTACGACTGACTTATCTGTGCAATCTTCCCCAGCCCTATTTCCCACAATACAGTCGCCGGAGCCAAGCCAACAAATAAAGATATTTAATGGTATGTGCTGAAAGGCAGTTTGATAAGTAGTAAAAGCGCTTGTGAAACAATTGAGCTGTGTTTGTGGTAATCCCAGGACACCTACAACTTTCTCTCAGAGTACAAGTGTGTCACAATTAAAAATTAGGATCATAAAAAGTGCTGAAAGTATTTCGCAAGCTTAGCTACGAATATGAAACATAATTCTCTATTTACAGCACTAGTGTGTTTATATGCTCAATAATCCAGACATTAAAAGAGTATAAGCTACGACAACCTTATGTTGATGAGAAAGTTGCTAATTTAAGGGCCCCAAACAAATGGTAGAAGATGTTAAAGAGGCCCTGTTATGCTTTTGGGGATTTTCCCTTTCCTCTATTAGGTTTTTGTGCATGTAAATGGTTTGCTAAAGATCCCAAAGTTTCTCTCACACACATTAAAACATGGAGACATGTCACATTAACCTGAACATTAGAATAATAGGTTTCCTTTAAACATAAGCTGTTCTAAAATCCTAAGAGGACAAACTTTTATTCTTCTGTATACTAAATGTCAGGGGATTTTTTCCCTCAGCCTGGTTAATGATTTACAACAACATTGATTGTAATCGTTTGTGCAGGAAACCAGAAAAATAGTCTCAGTCTGGTGGGAAAAATATACAAGTACGTACAATTGTAACCAGGCCTGTAGATATAAAGACTGATATAAAATAATGCAACGGTTTATGCTTTAATGGCCGTGGGATCAAAATCGTTTTTAATGAGTTTCAATGGGGACATTGAGCTAACCCTTAAGGCTTTGACTGTCTGTGTTTTGGCTACATAGTTTATTATATACTTATTATAGCAGGCTACACTTCCATATGTGTGAGGAAAGATAACTTAAAGTGGAAACAAGTTGGGGGAAATGTACACTCACAGCACCTTCTCTCCTATACCTATAGTATGTTAACTAACTATATAGACCAAAGACTGGCCCTTTCCTTCTCATGGCCCCGGCAGGCTGAAATTCTTTCCCCACTTATTTCTATGGGGAGCGGCGCGACACACATTCCCTTCTAGTCATGAATTGACCCGTGAATTCATCTGATTGAACTTTGACTCACAAAGTCACGGGGCTCACCTTTATTCTTGTTTCACAACTGCATGGCCAAACACTACAACCAGCAGAGAAGAATATAAGATGCTGACTGTGTGCAGTGAGAGCTCACCAGTGACAGAGGACCTTATCTGCTCAGGTTACATTTCATGTTACTTGTTAGATGCTTTTATCCAAAGCTACTTACATACTCAATACTGTGGGCAATCCCAACAGGAGCAATTTGGGGTGAAGTGTCTCAGGGACACAACGACATGCTGACTGCAGTGGGGTTTGAACCTGTGGTCCGCTGATCCGAACACCAACGCACTAGTCCACTGCGCTACAGCCTCCCTACCATAGGTTACCATAGGATGAGCTAGCCTGCAGAACAACAAAACAAACATTGATATAGCAATTTATTAAATATAAACACACAGTTTCACTCGTAAACTCAAAAAAAGTCAACTTTGTGAGTTGTTCAATTAAATAAATGCAACTATACTCTATTTAATTGATATCTGTTAGGCAAGGCAAGGCAACATAAATAAATATAATATGTTTTACTTGAACAACAGACTTGTAAAATGCCACTATAGCAATATGATATGAGAGTTATTTGCACAATCAAAATCCGGTACATTAAGGATGTCCTATGAGTATCCATAGGACAATTGTTGCACATGTTCAGAAGCAGAAATTAAAAGAATGATAAGGCTATAAGTTGTGGTAGGTGCAGCGCAAGAACCCAAGAATGCTGGGAAATCAATACTGGAAAATTCAGGGACATCTAAACAGTTCAGAAGCTTCAAATCGAATAGACATAATGCTAGTGAGCAGAAATATCTACGGGTAGCACTAGCAACTAAATTGGTATGAACTTAAACTAGATTCATGAATTTATAAGCCAAAATTGTCGTAATGTCGCAAATAGGGCCTCACACTCCTCTCCATACACTTAGAGCTACAACCTTAACGCATGGACCCCAGCAGTCCCTGCCTGCAGCACAATGACATCATGTGACTGCTCTTTGATCAGCTAGATGCTTGCGTGCATCACGGCTCTGTGCTCCCATCTCACTTTCATGTTCAACACACAGCTAAGACACACACACATGTAGATATGCAGACACCAGGGGTAACAAGATATTCATGTGCACTCTTATTACAAAGTGTCACACCCAGAAACAAAGCAGTCATCCGGTGTTTATTTGTCAAATTGGGGGGTTACAAATCAAATATGGAGTATTTAAAACCAGATCATCACCAATACTGAATGTAAACACCTGCAGCAATTCTCCATTCATTCATACTTTTCGACAAGACTTTTAAATACAATTAATTGTCTAAAATCGTATTACTTTATAAACCTGCATTATTGGACATTTTGGCCACTTGGGGGCAGCAGAGCAAACTGAGACACACAGCATTTGATGTATAAATAAAGTTGGTGTGGCAAACAACCACCAAGTGTGTCTGCTGTCTGGGCACTGAAAACTTTTTTTCTCATAGCTTGGTATTTTTAACACTTTTTTCCTCAAGAGTAAAAGCATTTGTTATTAACCCCATCTTCACACTTGCAATTTTAATCTCCTTGTCACTTTTGTTGATTCAATTGGATTACAAGCAGTCAAAGAGTTGAGACATGTCTAGTAAATGAAATGAATGTAATGGAGCAAACAACTATGAGAATTAGAAACCAAATGCATATCTTTGAGGAAAGGTGGTTAGAACAATATAATGAATATAATGAATGTATACCTGAGTATTAATAATGTATCCATTCTTTTATTTGTGATATTATTATTACTATTATTGTATTACTTCTTTTCGGATTTCTCATCTGTTATGTTAATCTGTGTTTATTTTGTTACGAATGCTTTGTGAATATTTTCTTAAAATGCAAATAAAAAAAAGAGTTTAGACATTTCTTCACTGCATCGGCTTAAACGAAAACATTGACTGGATACACAAAAAGGTTACATTTCGAAGACTCAACGTATTTCATGTGACAAGTATCTTCAAAGATGGATGCATTTCTGATACCATAGAATCTTTAATCCTCATCAGAAATGTTTAAAATGTCTGTTAAAATGATAAAAAAAAAACATTTGAACTCACTGCATATTGTGTCCGGTCCGCAGCCTCAAAGTCTCAGTGATGCTGCCTCCCTGCAGCTTTCTGTGAATCCTGAATGCCAGGAAGCAGTGGGCAGACTGACGCTTTCTCTCCTTTATAAATCAGGCTTTATGAGTACACATAGTGTTGTTTGTGCATTAGGGCTGCTAGACTCCAAAACAATTCAAAGAACAGTTTGTTGGTCTGGCTCTCCTTGGTACAAAGCATTACATTCAGAGGCTGAGTGTAGGAAGTGAACAAAGCCAAAAAAGCTCTGATACACTCACTCACATCAGAATGCATCGGCAAAAAACAATTGAATCCCACTGTAATATTATATCTACATGTCTCCTCTCTTTTTTAGTGTCAAAATAAAAAATAAATAAACGTCTGTAGGCGGCAAATGAGGCAGGGCCAAAAAGAGAGTGGTGGGTTAGTGACACGACAGCACGCTTTCTAGCATGCAGGGCAGCCTAAATATGTGTTTTTGGATTTAAAGGTCTAGATAGACATTTTTAACACTTTATTTACTGTTAGGTTACCATAGAAAACGCTTTATCGTGTGTTCTCCACTGCAAGGTTACCTTGATGCGCATTGAATCAACATTTTCAGGCCAATGCTTCATGTTTTCTCCCCTGGAAGGGCACTGACTCTATAGGTCACTTTATTACAGTGTATCCAATACAAGGACACCCTACACAGGCATATCATGAATTCTCCACTCTTTATTTGCACATTATACATGTATTATAAGAACCTCTAAGCAAATGGTTCCTGAGCAAATTATAGGTTGACAACATAGGCCAGGTGGAGTTGAAAATATGGATGTGTTTATTTATACTTGTAAAACAGTCCCCTCTAGGCTTCCTTAGTTACAGTACAAATACCCAAATGTCACATAACAAATTCAAACAGCAAAAACACAAAAAACGAATTATTTTCTTGGATTACAGTAAACTTGAGACCCTTCTCAAGAAGCTAACTCAAGTTCCTCAGACAGCCAGCAGAGGTCTCTCTTGGTGTACTAAAATGCTATAATCACACAGGCTCATTTGCCTGAGGAGCAAGGTGTCCAAAGTTCATCAACGTTGACTACAGTAAACCTGCAGCTTAATATTATGCACTTAATTAGCATGTTTTGTAAACCCTTCATAAAGGCATCCATTTGTGCTAATTCTGGATAGGATTTTTTATAGAATACTCCCAGTGCAGTCCAGTTACATGATTTTACTTTATAGTCCATGCGTGAGTCTGGGAACTCCCCCCTTGTCTTCGTCTGGCTGTCCTCCCTCTGCTCATCTGTACATCCCTCATTGCTCTCAAAGCTCCAGACCTCCTGGGGGAACGTTTGAGGCTCATTAGGACACTTGGGCTCAGCAGATGTAGCTTATTCTCCTGAGCTTGAAGGAGCCCCTGTCTGAAGCCACATATCTGGGATGCTAATCAGATCTGGTTTCGGACACTCAATATTAAGGATCTAGATTTTAGAAGGGGGCATAGAGGCTTCAACGGATGAAATCCTGGAATATGAGGGTCACCCGAGTGCTACAGCTGTCTGTTTTGTTGGTGGGGCTCTGCCAGGCCCAGCGAGCCCCTCCACCCTCCACCTCAGAGGAGGCAGGGGGGGTCCCCGTGTCGCAGCTGAAGATGCTGGCGCTGGGCCTGGCTCACCTGTTGCAAGGCGTGGAGGAGAACGCCCGGCAGCTGGAGCAGAGGGGCGAGCAGGCGGAGGCCAAGCTGGATGGGGCCACGAGGAACCTGGAGAGCCTCAGGAAGCAGAGTCTAAAGGCCGGACGGAATCACAGGCAGGTGAGGAAGGGTACCACCCTACAGAGCAAAAGAAACACAGTTTCCCTGTTCTCTGACCCACAACATTTTGTGGGACTTTTATCTTTTTTTGGAAGTTGTAGGGCTCAAACTGACAACAGTTTTCATGATCAAATCTGCCATTTATTCTCTTGATTGAACCATTATTCATTACGTCTCAAATGTCACATACAGGGAATGTGAGAAAGCCCAAGATGATGTCATGATATTCCTTATGTTGTCTGACTGCAACAAAAAAATATATAAAATACAAATCTGTTCGTCAACCACAATATTTTTTTTAAATCATCGCAGCTGAGAACCTGGAAATGAAAAATGTAAGGGTTAATTTTTCAGTGTTTTTATCCTGTCTTTTTTATTTATGTATTTATTATCCTGTATTATTATAATTAAAGTTTATTAATACAATTTGTTTGTCTTTTTTTAAAGAATAAAGACTTAAAACACCTTCATCCACGTATGTATTAATAATTTAACTATAAAGTAATTTTCAACTTTAGTTGGACTTCAAAAGTTACGAATTCAGACTGTTATTGAGTTTGGTGTAGCTTTTAGACTTGCTTCACACATAAATTGTTGATATATTAATTTTAAACCTGCATTTTCATACAGTCACTGTCTATAAATATTGTACAATGATGTGGTTTTGAGGTGAGGAAGGACCTGCAGATCCTGAGCGCCCGGGGGGACCGGCTGTGGAAGGCAGCCAGAGATCTGCAGAAGGTTCTGGAGGACGTGGAGACGGAGCAGGGAGCCATGCAGCAGCGGATCAACCGGGTCCTCCAGAGAATAAAGAGCCTGACGGAGCCCAAGTCCAGGGGGAAAACACAGCTGGACATGGGCTCTGTGAAGGTGAGCCGAAACCAATAACTTAAAGATCACCTATTATGCAAAATCCACTTGTTCGTGTCTTGTATATGAACAAGACATGTTGTCTTGTTCATATGCAAGACAACACAGTCCCCTCTGTGTAAATAGATTCTGAAAGTTTCAGGAAAAAAAGATTCTCTCACTTTTTGTCCTGATCCATTTATATAAAAACCTGTCTGAAAATGAGCTGATCAGATGTTGGCCACTTTATGATGTCATAACCAAATATCTCTCAGAGGGGCGTGGGGAGGGGCTCCTTATTTTCATCTAAAGTAACAGACAGAGAATCAGCACTTTTGAAACAGGGCTGAAACAGAGGGGATTATGGGATGCTGCAATGATCTGTTTGGTATTTGGAGCCAAACACTTCAGAGACATGTTTTGTATATATCTGAGACCTATAATATATTGATGAAAAACAGCATAATATAGGGACCTTTAATGAATAAACAAACACATATTTAACATGTGACGGATTCGATTTTTCTTGCCATTTATTATCGTTGATGTGTTGTAGGTTGTGATGGATAAACAGGCCCGAAAGCTAGCCAGTCTAAACTCAGAGTTTTCAGCCCGGGACAGAATGATTGACAGACGCCGGCGGCACATTGATCACCTGGAGATACAGGTACATTAGAGAGTTATAGTAATATTATTCTAAATACGATGTTTGATTTGTTTTACATTTTTTTTCTTTCAGGCTGAAAATTAGGTGTGTAACCTGTAAAAAAGTGGAACAAAATGATTAAAAAGAAGGAATATGATATATGATTATGATGTAATGTCATATCACTGTTTTGGTTAATGCCAAGGATGCTCTCTCGATTCAAGATTTAAGGCTTTATTGTCATATGCACATGGCAATTAAAAACATAAGTCACAGGCTCCTCCAACAGTGCAACATGTAAATATAAAGGACATCAAATAGTGCAAGAGAATGTTATGAGATGTGCAAGTAAATACAAATAAAATAGAAATAGTGCAAGAGAGCAGGATACTGACTCTAGTTTACTTCACGGCCTCTGGTGTCTTAACAACAAGGAATTCCCTTATAGTATCATTAAGATATAAGTAAAGCACATTGGCAGCGAGTGGACATATTCCATTGTGATGGTGATATCTGTGCTACACTGTGTTTTTGTAAGGGTCCTCGCCGCAGTTTTTTGAGTGATGAGCCCTAATGGCCTTGTTACATAGTAGTACATTAGTCTTGTAGTTTACCATGGTTGAACATTAATGCATTTCATTATTTCCGACCTGTCTCTGTGTGTTTGCTCTAGATATCTGAGAGCCTCCCAGCAGCACTGAGGGCAGATTCTCTCTCCGACTGTGTGTGATGAGCACAGCTGCATCAACACAGCCTCTCTGAGCCAATACACCTGCACACTGCCATTATGAAGCTAAGAAAATGAACTGCTCTGAAACTTTAAAAAAACATGTGTCACATTTAACAAATGTGTAGATAAGTACACATTTGGGTTAGTCGTCTGTGTTGTCCTCAACAAAACACGCCTACACTATGTTCAAAAATAGTTACGAAATAAAGCTTTCCTTTTCCTGCAACGTCATTTTGTGGTTCTGACTTCAGCTAAATTGTGGTCGAAACGCCTTGTGAAGATATACTTGTCTCACACACCCAACAAAAACATGCATAATTAAGTCACAGCTGACAGTTATGTCCTTTATTCAAGTTGTTGATTCATTTTGAAGGGCTATACTCAAAGAATACAGACGTATGAGAGTTTTACAATGTACAACTGTTACATAACTTTAACAACCTAATGTCCTTATATATATAGTTTTTCACCTTAAAGTCAAAGCTCTTAGTGCTATAAGACAAGGATCCGGAGCAGTGCAGAAAAAAGGCAATCTTTGCAAGTCATTTCCTCTTATATTCAACTAAAAGTATAATATGATATATATTTTAAAAACAAGGCTGTTGTATACTGTTTTTTATCCTGTTTTCACAACAGTGGAATGAGGATTGACATCAGACAGCAGAATATTGCATTGATGTACTTGCATTATTCTTGAATTGTTTAGGTTGTATACACATGGTTAAATGCAAAGACCTATTTGAACAGTAAAACATGTAAAAGTGTTGCATTAGAGGCTCTGAATACAAAAAGGAACCTCAAAATGAGTATAATATGTCCTCTTTAAAATAACTAGATTAGGATCAAGAGAAAAAAGGTGACACTTCCTAACTTTAAAAATCACTATTGATTCAGCTTGCTCATAAAGGTACAATCCTTACATAGTCACTCATTCTCTATTCACTCGGGGGTTTTCCCTGAGAAATCCAGACAGTCTTAGTCCAGTGCCCGAACAGGAAATATTACCAGCAGCTCCGCAACCCTCACAGCTGTCTCGCTGCCAAATGTGCCAAAGGTCATGTGTTGGATCTTCATATATTTTGGCCTGAAGTCACGGTCTTGAGGGCCGACATGCAGGCAGAGCGTCTCCTCTGGTGTTCCCAAACAAACCTCTAACAACTCGAACTATGTCCCACTTAGAGGGGGGGGGGAGAAGAAAAAGACAGAGGTTAAAGAAGATATTTTTCTTGAGTAGAAGTTTAAATTCTACAGTCAAAATAGCCAAATTAATTTCTGAATTCAAGTTGTTAAAAATACAAAAGTATAATCAGGTAACTCGAAGTATAAAAAGTAAAAGTATTCATTATTCAGAATGGCACTGTTCACAGTATTATATAAAAAATTAAAAATAGATAATATCAAGTTTTTATCACTAACTAATGAATGTAAGACCATTTTAGTACTTTAGTTTGTCTATGTGGAGCCACTTCAAGAGACTGGTAAGATTAGCAGTACAGTACTGCATCATATCATGTCTTTTTAAATGTAAAAAGTAACTAGTAACGGTGGTAAATAAATGTAGTTGAGTGAAAACGACATTATTTGCCCCTGAAATGTTAGGGATTACAAGTATAAAGTAGAATAAAATGGAAATAATCAAGTAAATTACAAGGATGTCCTAATAGTTCTTGAGTGCAGTACTACTTTCAACAATAAGTTAGAGAGGGTCAGAAATAGAGAGCTGTTTACAGGGTTAAATAACAAAGGAACAACTTGAGGAAGGGACTAGCACAAACAACTAAGTGTGGGAAGAATAATTAAGATATCTGAATACAGGAGGATAGTAAAGATTATATAATGTTACGGTATATGTGAGAAGATGACGTTGTACATTAGGAATCGGAGGGTTTGAGCTGCAGCACCCCCTAGAGGTCAGAGGGAAACACTGACATGTTTGTTCTCAAAGTAGGACTACTAAAACTCCTGAAGTCCTCACATATCCTACAAAACAAATGTTACATTATTTGTGTTCTATTGTGTAATCATTCCTGCACTTCTTAAGTTGTACCAAATACGCAGGGTCTCTCAATACGCAAAATGTCAGTGAGTATTTCAGTGTGTTCTTACATTTCTAGATGCTTTTGTGTGAGACTTATGTATGCATATTGTAAATAATAATAAGACGACATACTCTGTAGAAAAAGCACCTCCCACTCCAACCTTCCTCTACCTGCGATGTACCATCCTGAAGGGGCGGGGCTAAGTAATCGATAAGGAAGAACAGCTCACCTGTAGCCAAGCCTTTTCCTCAACAAAAGAGCTGGCTTCCCTCATGTTGTCTGCATACAGTAAATGATACGTGAGTTTCCTTTGCTTTAATGTATAACAGCATAAGAGGTTTATATATATAGGCCTACTGTTCGTCTTATGTTATTAAGCTTGATTATGTTTGAATATAACTGCCTTTGCTCAAATGTTATTTGAATCATACGTATTTTGTGCAATCTAACAGTGATTTATTATCCACTTTTCTGCCAGATCAACAGCAAATAATCTGAATCAGATAATGAGACAATAAATGAATTATCTGAAACTCCCGCTTGTTATCTTTTAATCAATAACCTCTTGTCCTTCAACCAATCTAACTTTACCCAAAATGAATACACATAATCACTCCGTGAAATCCGTTTTTTTTCTGTTTGTGACTTCAGACGGCTTGTAAACAAACTAAATGTTTGCCAGGTTAATCTCGCAAAGTGTTGTCAGGTAGTTTGTATTCATTTGTTTTAGCTTGAACACTTATTAATGTTACATCACTTACTAGTTTAGTTTGAAGAGAGAAATTCAAATTAAACCGGAAGAAAATAAATATGTTAGTCTGTCAAATGGAGTAGTGGTGCACTTCAGCCTCTTGTGGACAAAATTAGTATTACAACAGCAACAACATTCATACCATAAAAATCGTAATGACTGCCTGATAAATCATCCCTTACCACTTCCAAAGTACTATGGTATTTTACCTCTCAATTTACTATCAACTGACTTTAATCTACTTCTTACAGTGATTCACGCCGGCATCAATCATTAATACAACAACTTAAATATTATTTTCCTACAAAAAAGAAAATGCAAATTGAATTATAGTGTTTTAATGAATTCTCATACAACATGCAGATATACTAATATCATATAACATATAATGCAATTGTCACCTATGGGCTTCATTATTCTTCATTATAATGATTGTATTCATTGACTTTTAAATATTGGAACAAGAACAAAAAAAACGTTAATAAAGTCAAGCCCTACTTAGATGTGACAAAATAAAAAATAAATAATAACTAATATCTATTCAAGGAATATACTTGTATATATGTAATGGGTGTAACACAACATGTAGTTAGCATTTCACTAATAGATGTATTAGGTTAGATCAGTGGTTCTCAAAGTGGGGGGCGAGGCATGCCAGGGGGGGCGCGAGAGACCAGGAGGAAAAATGATTATTTAAAAAAAAAAAAAAAAAATCATAATTTTAAAAATTATTGATTCGAAAATAATATGATACAGTACTATTACGCCTGGGTCTCTGTGTTTCATTAAAGCTCGGCTCTGTGTGTGTGTGAAACGAGCCATTTTGTGTGCGCGAGCAAGAGAGAGAGAGCGCACCGGTACCGGAGATCGTTGTTGTTAGCTTATGGTGCTAGCGAGCTACACTAACGGATATAAGGAGTTTTTTCAACAACAAAGTGGAGGAGAGTCCTCTCCTGTCAGACTGAGAGACTCAGTGAACTAAAGGACTCTCAGTTTTATCTCAGTGGGTCTCAAATGTTTTGGTCACCATTAATGTAAACAATTATTTCCGAGGCACACATTTATATGATCATTATAGTTATAAAAAAATAAGAGAATAAATGAAAAACAGGTATGAAATACTATATGACAGTAAAACAAGAATAAAGTTTAAAAGGGTGATTTGTAAAATATCCATAAAGAAAAAGTAAATCTGTTTACAGTTCTGTTTCATATGGGTGTTGAGAGATGTATCCATAGATCTCTTAATGTTGCTCTCAAAGTGCACCAGATTGATGCATTTACCTTCAATATTTAAAAATAAATCTTCCCTATGTAAGGTCCACACACCACCTATAAAAATAGCACTGTACCCCTGCTTACACCTATATGCCGTGAGCTGATTATCAAGCCTTCATTGTAACAGTTGCGGGTACGTTGTGTATATGCGGGAGGATTGTTGCAGTAGAAAATTCCACTGTAGCGCCCGGTACATTAATGGGAAACCCTAAATGTTTGAGCACCCTCTATGAAACGTCAAGCTACCCCACAGCACCCCCAAAATAAATCTCTGGCGCCGCCACTGAGCCTGACTATTTGTGTTGGGGGGGCCCGACTTTTTTTTTTCTCCAAAGGGGGTCCCGACAGAAAAAGTTTGAGAACCACTGTAACAAAATTGATGTACTTAGTTTTAGTTGGAGCTACATATATTCTTTGAATTGATTTCATCCAATGAGTTTTTTAAGTAAACTCAGTCTGACTCATCTTCTAGGAAATAAAACAACAGGTAGGTGGAGAGAGAGAGAGAGAGAGAGAGAGAGAGAGAGAGAGAGAGAGAGAGATATATACAGGAAGTGGTGAGGATGCTCTCCAGTCGCTGCAGCTCTCTGCTCTTCACCACGGTCTGCCACAGAGTTCAGATCACACAGTGCAGTATTATTTCACTGTCCTGCATTCATCTCGTCATCATACAGTACGACCATGCTAATTAAGGTAAGAAGCCAAAGAGTGTTTATTCTTTCTAAAACATCAACTTTTATTTTTTAGTGAGGACTGAGCCACTTCTTTGACTTGTATGTCTGTTTAACACTAAGCTGTAACTTGATATGATTAACTGTGTAACTTGATGTTGATTAACTGAATGATAATCAATATTAGAATAAGCTTTATTATAGTGTCACGCAGTCTGTATGTGTGTGTTATTCAAGAGGAAGATGAACTAAGTGTGTCAAGAGGAAATGTGCTAGACTTCCCTTCAATCAGACAGAAAGTAAAATGTCGGCAGTGAGCTGGACGGGGTTGTCATCGTTTACATGTATGCAAAAGAGCTGCAGTGTGCTGGTTGCGTGAGGATGTGCAGGGTTTAAATATTCATCTGCCAAATAAGTTACACCATATACACCATACAGCTAAACTCTTAGCTTTAACTAATGCAGTCTAACACAATAAACTTCTACATTTTTCTGTAAACTGTTTTCAAAAGTTACTTGTTATTTTGGAGGCATTATGTGGTGCTTTTAAGTGTTTTGTGTTACACTGAGAGATGTCCAACATTTTGTCTATCCACATTGATTGAAAGATCACTTTAAACAGGTGGATATCAACATTTGACTGTGGTCTCCAATGAGGATGGATCATATTCTAGTCTAGGCCGATTTTATTGCAGGTTGCATAGACTTTTTTTGCATATAACCCACACGATTATTTGTATTCGTATGGAAATCCCGGTTGATGTATTTTTAAAGTCTAAAGATCATTCAGTCATTATTTAAAAATAGGTAGAATGACACATGCTGTGCCAACCATGAAAACCATTTTGCCAAAGCTAATGGAAAGTCTAATGAATCTAGGAAAGCTATGAAAAGTAATATTAGCATTTGTGGCGCCAAGAGGATGAATCCTCATGACTGTGGAAATCCCTAGATCTCTATAAACATATCTGCATAAACGCATCTTTAATTATTTGCAACATGACAATATTTTGCCATCAGAAAAATTCTGGTGTCCTTTGTACAAGCAGTAGACCTACTAATCATCTTTTGGCAAACTTTGGTTACATGAAAGCAAACGATCTATGTGGATATCAATAGAAGCCTACAGGTACTTCATTCACAATCATCCTGCTTTTCTTGTATTGTATTTTATATGTTGTCATACTTCTGACTAATGCTCTGTTAAAGGTGCCTAATACAACATGTTTTCAGCCATGTTTGGCTGTTACATCACTCTGTGTGATTTTAATATGTAAAGTGCTGCAGAGGAAACCCTAAATGAACTGCCAAATACTCTATGTACAGTACATATAATAAAACCCATTCACTACTCTAAGCACTAATCACATCAAGTCTCTTTAAGAAAAGGAATGATCCTTAGCCATTTTGTTGATCTATACAGCCTCTGTAATTGAAACCTATAGACATTTATGAAACAGTTTCATTCTTCCTGAGTCCGACCACAACACCACATCCTGAGGCAGTGCTTAAAATAAACAGGGGCTTGTGATAGGATCTGTGCCGGTTCGTTTAAGACACAAAAACATGTTGCGATTGGAATTTTGTTTTGTACGCTAATATTTACACTTCAAACAAGAATAGGGCCTAAAGTAAAACAAACAACTCCAAGATTTCAGAATGTCAGGACACTCTCTACTATCCAGGTGAACATCCCTGTGTTCGTAGTTAAATGGAAAATAGCTATAAACATCTTCAGAAAAATAATAATAATACAAAGAAATTGAATGCTAGAGTTCCTCAAGGCTCAGTGTTTGGCCCATCATGGTTTTAATTTAATGTAACTCAAACTTTAAAATGAGAAGAAGTCAATATGATTTGAGACGAAATACATTTGTTTGTGTTACAAAATGTTTTGAATAATGCTGACTACATGCCAATGTTGCGGCAGTGTTTGTTTTTTAATATATAAGTCTATAACTGGCTGATCCTTCACCACACATGGTCGTTTTTATTTAATTTGCCGACCAATATGACATGATATTCTAAGAAGTAGACTTAGCTTTTTATATACAACAAATACAAAGGTGATATTTTTAATTATTAAATGTTACAATGAAACTTGCCCAGCTGATTGCTTACAGCAGGGGTGTCAAACTCAAATTCACAGTGGGCCAAAATAATAATACATTTTTGGTGAAAATAGTAAATATACTGATGAAAACAAATATCTGTTGTTGCCGTTTCCAAAATAAGCCTTTATAGGGTCAGATATACTTAAAGCACTGAGCCCTGTTTGTGTACAGTTATAAAACAGGGGCGTTTTCCAATCCTTCCTAATAAGGATCAAGGGTTGTTGTGAGGGATTCTGGACTTTAAAGACTTTAATAAACACTGGTGGTCCCTCAGATCTCAGCGGTGCCCTGGACAGAGAGGTCTAGACGTTTCTTTGTAAGTCATATGGAAAGACTCACGTAAATCTATACCGTCAAACTTTAGAAGTTGTTATAGTCGGTGAAATTCTTATGCTACTCGTGCAACCAGCTTTGCATTGACTTTCATGCAAATGTGGCACAGTGTGTAACTCTTTTTCTTTCTACCTCAGGAGTGGTGCACCTGGAAAATGCATTTTCGGTAAAGCCCATGTGAGGTTTAATCCCTGCATTCATCATTGAGCGTAAAGAAGGAACTCAGACAGCGACAGTTGGAGGAAGGACGGCCGAGCTTCCCTCTCATCAACTTCCATCTGCCCAAAAGATGTCAACCGCCACGGTAGACAGCGCAGGAAGTGGAACTAAACTCTACAAACACAAGGTAGGCAGGCTTCATTGTTCTTCATGTGATGCTTTCAAAGGAAGATCGCTAACATCCTCATTTTGGAAGACAGCCACACCAGGGATGTGCGTAGAAATGTTGAGGGTTGTTGCTCTATCCTGAAGATGGGGTACCCCAAGTGCATACATGGGCATTTAAATAACCAAAAATAAATGTTGTATTCAATTTGAATGATTAACAACATTTAAAATAATAGAAATTCCAAATGTTTTGTACCATTAAACATTGATATTTACTAGTGTTTATTATGTTTCCGTCAGTCAGCTATATGTTATTTAATAACTGTTTAGCGGTGGCGGTAATAGAGCAAAGGGCAAGAGGATTAGTTTGATCAGCTTCACACAGAGCTTTCACTGCAGCTCAGTTTGTTGGAGGAAAATAAGAGCTCAATGAAAAAAATGGTATTTGTCAAGTTAGATTTTCTATATATTAAGGCTGATTAGGTACTGGTGTGGGACTTTGTCGGTAGCCTCATCAAAGTCAAATATAATGTATTGTTTGTTGCTGTCCATCAATGTTTATGGTTTTGTATAAATCCTGGCTGCAAATCAGTTTCCTTGTTAGGAACATTTAAGATTAAAGACTTAGATTTTGATTAGTTTGGTTATAGGGAAGTCAATGCTTGTTCATCGGTATAGATCCAATACTGTGGTCAAGACTAAGCAAGCAATATTTTTTCATCAAATGTGATATGTGCTAATGGACTTGTTGGCATGCTAACACGCATAATTAAAAGGGTTAACATTATGGAGATTGAGAATTGTAATTTGAAAAACTGGTTGATTTATTTCTGTTTTTGAAACAAGTATCTTTTTTTCTTCCCTGTTCTGGTGAGTTAGCCCACGGCAGCAGCTCTGAAGGGAGCCATCCAGCTGGGCATCGGTTACGCTGTGGGAAACCTCAGCTCCAAACCAGACAGAGATGTTCTCATGCAGGACTTCTCCGTGGTGGAGAGCGCTTTTCTGCCCAGGTACTCTCCACTTCCTTATTTTAGTTGACATGCATATAATAAATGTGCAGATGAATTACCATAAAGGATATTTTCTCTCAAATCACAAAGGTGATTATTTTCTTTTTGAATGAGTTCAAACCTGCTTGCTGTGTTAACCAATTTCTCTGTCTTTAAACTTGGATTTCCAAATCCTTTCAGGCCCCCCCAAAAGCAAATTATAATTGTTTTGTGTACAAAGGTAATGGATAACCTTAAACTACTTCAATCTACTCAGTATTGGTAGGAGTCTGATACTGGCTTGAATCACTGGATATCTGAACAAAATTAAATCCAGTAAAATCCATCAGTTTAAACTGTCAACAACTGTCATTCAGGTATACTGTAGGCTTCAGAGTTATACCCGGTATTATACACTGGAATTATATGTATTGATTTATTTTTGGCATTCCTAAATTTCACTTTTAAACTTTCGCACAAATCTGCACTATGGATTTCTTTTTCAATGTTTGAATCGGTTCTGACCAATCAGATATGCTGCTTAAAGTTGTGTGCGTGTGGAAAAGTTTAAACAACAAGTTGTATTAGTTTTGAGTAACTGAGTATTGTGAGCTATGTATTTCTTCTTTAGGGAAGTAGAATATTAATTTCACAGTTTGAGCACGAGGTTTTTTAGATGGCTTCAGTAGATAAAGCAACACGCACCCATAGTTGTTTAGGATAGGGGAAAAAGACAGATATAGAGCATAAGTGTAACAGCAGATACACAAAGTGTCAGTATCAGTCAGAGATGAAAATAACTAGACATTTCAACTGTCAAATAAATAACAGATACTGTAGCATATATTCATATTTATATATGAAGATTAAGGAAGTCACTTTTGGATGTTTACAACCTCAAACTCATTGTGGTTTGGTCGAAACCACAGCAATATTGCTTTTTCACAGAAAACATTTTAACATTTATAAAAGCACAGGTGTTACAAATGACACTATTGTATTGAAGTGTCCTTTTAACCCACAATAGCGTGACACTGAACTGGCATGATCAAAACCAGGACCCTGAAATACTTCTTGTTTTTTGCACCTATGCTTTACTTACGGTGACACAAAATGTTTTGACAGCATGTTGGAACAGCTACTGTTTTATCGTTGTACATTTACTTTTTTCTTATCCTAACTTAAATGCATTTTGTTTGTTCTCCAGTGAGGGCAGCAACATGACTCCAGCACATCACTACCCAGATTTCCGTCTGAAAACGTACGCACCACTGGCCTTTCGTTACTTCAGAGAGCTGTTCGGCATCAAACCAGACGACTATCTGGTCAGTGTGGAAATCCACCTCGTCATTCTGATGCAGCATGATGGTTGATTCGATTGCAACACTTTCTCACTCTAACTCTGTTGCATCATTCTGAATTGCAGTACTCCATCTGCAACGAGCCTCTGATCGAGCTGAGCAACCCCGGAGCCAGCAGCTCCTGGTTCTACCTCACCAGCGACGATGAGTTCATCATTAAGACGGTGCAGCACAAAGAGGCAGAGTTCCTGCAGAAGCTGCTTCCTGGATACTACATGGTGAGCTCCTTCATCGAAAACAAACTCTTGTTGTGCTTACATGCACACCAGATCACATATTTAGCAAAAACTGTTCAATGTGAAATGTTGGACCTAAAGGTTCCCTGCAGATTCAAATAATTCATTGTTACTCATCAAAAGAATAATTTTATATCCTTAAAGTAAAGGTCCAGTTTGGTGCAGTTCTTTCGTTATTAACTGATTTCTGAATGTTTTAAATGTTGCATTTGTCGTACTGTTTTGCTCCCACACTAGAAAAGCAAAAAGCTATCTCTATAATGTCAAAAAAGTTACTTGGTAAATTGTTATACCAAGATATTTTCATTTTATTTCATGAAAATTTGATAATAAACAATAAATGTGTCAAGTAAAAAAAAAAA
>CALSBZ010046909.1:304350-318271 GCA_943591055.1 Gobionotothen gibberifrons | reverse complement strand
CAAGCAGCCGGATCTCCTTCCGAGAGTTTCTTTCAAGACAAATGATGAAGAGGAAATTGTTAACAGGTACTTTACTTAAGCAGCACTCATAACTGAACTCTGTGGTTTTAAAAAGTCTGCCTTCCCCAATTGATCACTTAAAAGACTATGCAAATACACTTAACTGAGCAGAACCAATACAAAAGATGTGAAATACAAAAGAAAATCAGTTCTGTATTTATTTTACAGTATGGAGTTTTTTCAAAATGAAACATGGAGAATCTGAACATGTGTGAGCTTTAAATATTAGAAAAACTTAAGTATTCTGAAATGTAAGTTTATTTAATTCCTTGTTTTAGTTTTAGGGTGACTTAAGTTGTTCAAGTTGTTGAAAATCACATTGGCATCAAAACTTTTGAATTAACAAAATGACCTCTATTTACACTTTTCTGATGTAAAATGTCATCAAAAGAGGAGCTATGAGCAACATTTTGTGTGCTCACTTACCTCATTACACAACAACACATTCTCCTGTATTTTTCCTTAGCAGTGAAGAGCGCCGAGCCTCCAGTTCGACCATCGCTCTGGACGATCCTCTGCCGTCTCTCAGCAGGAGTCAGTCGGACTCTGAACTGGACGTCTACTTGGTAGGAAATGTTTATTTTGTACCTACATTTTGCGTGAAAAACATTTCAGTTATAGGGGCTTGAAAGAAATACCAAAACCAAAGACCCTAATCTAAAAGCCTGTATTTCTGCTTCTGCATCAACAAACGGTGCTCACGATGACTCAGATGTGCCTAAGCAGAAGACACTGAATAATCTATATAGAAACATAGACCAAGAGACGTTACTATTCATCACCTGCTTACATATTCTGGCCTATCATTTGCTGCTTTTCCAACACGCAATTTCTTACATTTTCCTCAAGCTTTCTTCTCCTGTGGTAGTCGAGCCCCAGAGGCCCCTGTGACGTCTGTACAGCATGACTCAGCCAAACACTTCTCTTACATAACAATAAATCCTCGTTCAGGCTTATGAAGCTGTTCTTCGGCCCACATTAAGCAGTCTGTTAGGCTCTGTTGGAAGCCTGGAGACGTTGGACTTAATCTGATCTTAAAACCTCTGACAGAAGACAGAGGGATTCAAATCTATAGCGAGGGTCAAAAGGAAATATGTAGGCTTTGGATTTCTCTGACAGCCATTTTGCCCTATTTTCTTTAACTGGTTGCTCAGAGACATGATGTGCACTTTCCAAGATGTTCTACCTAAAAACATCCATAATATTGTTTTTGCAGGCTTTACACAATGAATTACGTCTGTACACACTTCACATTACTGCTGACCATTATCCAAAGCTGATTTAATGTTTTAAATATTGGAATATGTGCTTCCTTCTTTGCAGGGGGCAACTGGTTTTCAGTCATTTCAGTAAGGTATGAAAATCATTATGTAGATACATATAATTGCCTGAGCATTATAATACATACTATATTATCTTTTAAAGACAGCCTATAGGGAACATTATTTGTGAACCATGCATCACCCGAAGGGTACAAAAGAAATGCATTCAAATAAATGTATGTCTTGCGCTTGTTCTGAATAATTTAGCAACAAGTCAATTTACAATAAACATGAATTTCCTACCAAAATGTCACTTTAACATTTTATCCTATCAGACATGTTTGCAAAATTGTCGTAATTAGCCCAAAAGGTGTTTTCTGAGGTCACAGTGACCCTGGCCTTACGTCCATATGTACGAGATGTTGGTGAAAAACTTAATTTCATGAGCCGAGGCAGGCCTGTGGAATATAAAGAGGAAACACTGCAGGATGTCTTGGAAAGTGGTCAGCAGTAATGTCGCACAAATTGGGAAAAGGAAGGTTTTCAACACACTGAATATAACAACCTTACAAACGTTAAAAAAGGCAACAATTGGAAAAGGGCAATTTGGGAAGGTATCCATTTCAAGAAGAGACAGGCTCCACAGTACATCAAAACATAATGATTCTATATACAACAAGGAATTAATTGGAAAACACCTAATTATCCCACAAGTAGGCCATATAAAAACACAAAGAACTCAATAAACTAATACAAAAAAAAGGGTATCCATAATGTATTGAGGTGTAAGCATACAGACATGCATACCCAGGTTTTAAGAACAGGCCAGACTAAATCTAGCTGCTAAAGTTAAGACCAGAACATGATCCGAAGCCCAAAGCTATATTTCTGCTTTAATTAATTTACTATATAACTGACCATTAGCATACCAGGCTAACACTATGTTTTCACTTACACACAGACGTCTGTGACAGTCAAGACAGAGGGGGGGGATTTCTTTTTTAATAACTAAACTTCTCATCAATAAACACTGGTGACAAAACATTTTGACAAGTGAAGGTGATTTGGGGTAGTGGGGAAGCCTCTTGTGGCCAACGGGAGTGTTACAATGAACTATTATGATAGTACAACTTAGTACAACTATAATAATAATACTAATAATAATAACAATAAACAGGACACAAAAATAATTTGAACATTTTTCACCAACCCTTTTGTCTTATTTGCCTCTCAGGGCTTCCGTAGGTTTGTATGATTTTGCAGCCAAGTTAATTAATAGAATAGAATAGAATAGAATATATCTTTATTGTCTTCCAATGACATTTCTTTGGCAACTCTCACTGCAGTAAAAAATAGACACAATAAATAAATAAATAAGAATGGTGAAAGCAGAGGTAGTAGCAATGACAATGCAACGAGATAAAATGCAATGTCAATGTGCATATTTACACTTACAGTCAAAATATATATTAGTAAAATAACCATAAGTATGTCTAAATAGTAGTGATGCAGTAAAGCACTGGATTTAGGTGTGCAACCACAGTGACATGCAAATGATAAAAACGAATTGCATATAGCTAGATTACAAAAGTTAAACAGCAACATTTGGACAAGGCCAAATTGGGAAAACATAAATTGAAAGAAGAAAAACCCCATTATCTCACAAGAAGGTCACTGGCATAACAACGCACAATAATCACAACAGTGGAAGCAGATTGTGAGCAACTCAAATCACAGTTGGGTGCAAGTGTGGAACTAGAAAAGGGATATTGATAAGTTCTCACAGCCTCTATGGGCTTCTGTACAAAAAACAAGCAAACGGGAAGTTATAATCTTATTATTGTACATTTGGTTATGCGTACTATAAGCGGGACAAATAAAAATGAAAATGAAATGAAATAATGTAACGTTTGAACCCTAACCTTTTGCCCGGTATGCGTGTTCAGTCGTCCTTCTATGGCTATTTTGTAAATGTTCGACTCTTACTTAGTTCGAAAATGACAGGGGGAAATAATCGTGTTTTTCTTTTTCTTGTAGTGAGGATCAACCTGGACTTCTGAATGTTGACCTCCCAGTCCTACAATGTCACATCAGGACCTCACAACAGTGTAAATGTGTCACCAACTCTGTGCCTTTCCTTTTTTAGTCAAAGTTGATGTGCCTAATCGCTGGCTCTTTTGTAGGCATCCCCTACTTTACAGATACAGTCATTGATCCACTGTGTCACTGCTAAACACTATGAAGCTGTTTCTTCTCCTGTTATTTGCACTCTGCTGCTAATTTTACAACAGTGCTAACAAGAAAATTGACTTTGACTTCTACTTTTGGACGTCTGAATTTCTGTGCAAATCTTTGAATATTCTCAGCGGCTGGATCCCTGAGGAAACAGATTTTCTTAAAAATCAAATGCAGGGAAAATAATTATGTTATTTTAAAATTATATTATTATAAAGAGCCGTGTTGTCTGTGGAATCTGAAAGGAAAATGAATCTATTGATACATTCGGTAACACTTTATTTTGATAGTCCATAGTTAACACTCATAATTCATCAGTTGACATTCAACAACACTGTTTCAACAGACAAGTAACATGCATTCAACTAACTGCCAGTAGAATATACATTAACCATTAGTTGATGATCAACAGATAAGCAACTAAACTTTAGTTGACTATTACATTAAGCATTAATTGATGATCAACAGATAAGCAACTTTAGAGTTTAGTTGACTATTACATTAAGCATTAGTTAATGATCATATGTGTTCTGTTGATAGGTTATAGACTTTCTACTGTTCTCACTTTAATTGGATAGTCCTAACACATGCCTACAAACGCTTAGTGGAGAACCTACTAAAAGTATACTAATAGTCAACTCTAGATTAGTTGACGATCAACAGATAGTCAACTAAACTCTAAAGTTGCTTATCTGTTGATCATCAACTAATGCTTAATGTAATATTCAACTAAACTCTAAAGTTGCTTATCTGTTGATCATCAACTAATGCTTAATGTAATAGTCAACTGAAGTTTAGTTGCTTATCTGTTGATCATCAACTAATGCTTAGTTACTTGTCGGTTTGAACGGTGCTGTTGAATGTCAACTGACACATGTCAACTGATGCACTGTTGATATGCTACTAAATGTCAACTGATGACTTATAGAGTGTTAACTATGGACTATCAAAATAAAGTGTTACCATACATTCAAATGTGTGTTATAGTGTGTATACCCTTATAAACATCATGTATATGTGATTTTATAATCCCAATTTGCTTAGGTCAATATTAGCCTATATACTTATTATATATTCTATATGTTGTGTGCATTCTTTTCTTCAAATATGCAGAATCTGCTGCCACGTTGACAAACAAGTATTTACTTATTTTGTGGTTAGAACAAGATGTTTTAATTTAATATCATATAGATGACAAAAACAAATAACATAGTACTATGTTATTTGTTTTGTCATCTTTTTGCTTTTAAAAGAGTGCTTTTATGTGATTTATAGGACTACAACTGTATTATAGCAATACTTCCAACTTGTGTTTGTGAAATAAATCCAATGTCCTAAAAAAGTCACTGTCTGTTGCAAATTATAATTTAGTATTTGATTTCTTTAAACGAACTGCCCCTCCATATTTTCCGCACACTTGTGTTTACGGAAGTAAATAAATATCTAGGCTGTGATTGGATGTTCCTCGTCACATGACAAGCGGTGCGCGCTACTCCCTTCCAAAAGTGTAACGTTGTTCAACCAGGGCCTGGCGTCCCTCTCCCGTCTCAATCAAGCCCCCAGGAAGTGCGCCGGACTCAAATGAAAATATTCGTGGTGGCCAAACGGCGGTACTACACTTCCGTTTGGTTGCCAGGCCCGGAAACACTCTTTTCCATGGACTTACATGGGGAAAGAGTGGTCTGTAAATCGTTGGATAATTTTTTTTAAACTGAATAAACTACCCAGTATGAACACTTGTATAGCCCTTATTAAAAACATTCGTTCCTCAAGTTGTAAAAATGTGCTAATAACGTTATTCTGAGAGTTATTTCCCTCTGCATTATGAACGTGCATCTAACCCATGGGACCGCGCCGCCCGGCACGTTCATGTTACGTGTTCAGCACTACATGCGTTTATCTTTACCCATGGATGCACAATAAGAACGGACCCATATCGTCTTACTGCCATCCCACGGAGCTGTAATAATGGATATATTGCACATGTTTGCTGTAATTCATCATTTGTAAAATATTATACTACATCGGCTGTATTAAATCTTGTACCGTAAATGTTGTATTAAATAAAGTTAATATTACCGATGTTAGATTAACGTCCCTGTAGCTTCTTATTGCACTAAGAAGCTTATTGCACTGTATATATATATATATATATATATATATACATATATACAGTGCAATAATTATTTCATGCTAAATGAAGCTCTGTTGCTTGGATATCACTAGATCCTGTTACAGCGTAATATAAGTACATAACGATTGATGTGTACATTAGCATAATTACTAGCTAGCCGCTAGCTGCTAACTGCCGCCTCGTTAATATCAAATCCATCATAATAACAATCCATTACCATGCTGTCATGAACGCGCGGTGCTGTTACGTGTACGCAAATTGACGTGCTTGATGTGAACGAGCATTTTGGTTAAAGTTGCGCATGCGCTATGAGCGCACATACGGGTACTTCTCAAACTTCTACAGTTTGTCGTCTCACCACAGTGGTAATACGTCTTGGTATTTAACTCTTATCAAAACGTAATCAATCAATCAATCAATCAATCAATCAATCAATCAATGTTTATTTATATAGTCCAATATCACAACTGTTACATTTGTCTCAGTGGACTGCACAGTTTGTACAGAATATCAGTATGACAATACGACACCCTCTGTCGTTAGACCCTCACATCGTACAAGGAAAAACTTCCGGAGAAAACCCACAGTTTAAAGGGAAAAATGGGAGAAACCTCAGGGAGAGCAACAGAGGAGGGATCCCTCTCCCAGGACGGACAGACGTGCAATAGATGCCGTGTGTAAATTGAAAAGATAATACATTTGCAACATAGGTAGTCCAAATGTTTGGAAATGCATGTGTGTATAATAGGAAGATGAATCCACAAGGATATCCATCCAGGACTTATGATCCAGGACCACAGCAACAGGCACAGCCACGACTCAAGATTCTGGGCTCGAGATCCAGGACACAGGACCGCAGCAACAGGATCATCCATGACTCCGGATCCCGGCGTATATAGACACCAAAAAGAAAGACATTTGGGGAAGCTGGGTTAATCGGAACATGAGAGTACACAGGTACAGACAGAGAGAAGGAAGAAATAAGATGTCCCCCGACAAACTAAGCATATATCAGCAAAACTAGGGGCTGAATCTAATCAGCCCTAACTATAAGCTTTATCAAAAAGGAAGGTCTTAAGCGCACTCTTAAAAACGGATAGGGTGTCTGCCGCCCGAACACAAACTGGAAGCTGATTCCACAAATGTGGAGCTTGATAAGAAAAGGCTCTGGCTCCCATTGTACTTTTAGAGACTCTAGGAACAACCAAAAACCCTGCATTCTTGGAACGCAATGCCCTACAACCCTGTCTCCTAATAATTACGTTCCCACAGAACTAAACTGCATTCTCAATTACGTTTAGCTAGAAACTTATTTTCTCCGACGTTACGTTCGTTATGAACGTATCTCAAATACATTTATTTTCTACATATCTTCTAGAAACATATTTTCTCCCACGTTACATTTCTTATGAACGTATCTAAATATGTTTATTTTCTATATATCTTTGCCATTTATTGTCTTGCTTATAATAATGATAATAGTCATTTATAAATATCATTTTAGAGCACACAGTAGGCGAGGCTGTAATTTCGCCAGCTGTTACTGTCCTGAGCGAGTCAGAAAATGGTAATGCCAAAAAGCTGCTGTGTCGTTTATTGCACCTCAAACATTAAAACAAATCCAGAGTTACGTGTTTCTGTACTTCCTCTAAGAAGAAAGGACAGTAACAGAAGATCTCTGTGACGCCAGATGTGGTGTTGTTAATGCGATATGATATCCGAAAAGAAATTCAGTTAGGATGGCCGATGGCACTACACTACCCATAAGCCCCAGCTATTGTTTGGGCCGGACCGGTCCGGCTAAAATAATTGGTCGTAGTTTTTACAGTATTACGGCTTCCACAGATGAATTTCTTTTATGGATTTTTTTTCAAAGCACTTAGAATATTCATTGCTATCAGGGTCCATGGAATATAACAAAAAGTGTATCTCGAGCCGGTTTCTCAAACTTACCTACCCCACCTTTAACATGAGACTCATAAATCTAAATCTTTTTAAGATAAAAGCTGTGAAACAATCTCAATAATTGGCAGCAAAAATGTAAGGTTTTTAATTTGGAATAAAAGGATACATGTTGAGATAGGAAGTTTTAATATTTTAAGAGAAGAGCTTGAATATTAAAAGATATAAAATACAAAATACAAACTCTTTTGGCTCCTTCCTGTCTTTCTACTGGACCTTTCTTGGCTATCTTCTAGCTCTATTCAGGTTTTTGGAGTTTTTTTCTAGCTCTATCCCAGGGGCCGTATTCACAAAGCATTTTATCTTACCGCTAGGAGTGCTCCTAACTCGCGCTAAAACATTTTACGTAGGAGTTTTTTCTTAAAAGTTATTCACAAAGCCGCTGAGACCTACTCATACTAAGGATAAATCACTAAGAGTGAACTAAGAGTGACGCGCCGTTGCTATGGATGACGTCGATTCTCGTGCATGAGTTTCGAAGCGGTCAGTACGGTGATTGGTTGTTCAGAGCAGGCGGTCTCGGTGAAACTCATCCGCAACATCCCACAAACGAGCCCACTAAATCACCGAAAAACAAGGAAATAGCCTCGGCTAGAAATGTATTCCTATCAAATAGTTATGGACAGTGCAGTTAGCAGAATACACGCATGATGACAAGTTTGTGCAGACCACGATAATGACGTTGTATATGCACGTTAAAGAGAGAGAGCAAACAATAAAAATACGTAAATTGCATTAAATCAAGGAGGCAATTAAAAGCACCCTGCAAACTATTATACAATGAGCATATTTCCAGCACTTAAACACTTTCAATAACAGCCCATACCGCCGTTCAAGTCCCCCTATCATGATGAATGAAAGTGAAGACAAAGTTAAACGCAAGCGAAAGCCCAATTGGTCCCAGGACCAATTGTTACTGCTGGCCCAGTTTGTGCTGGAGAGGAGGGGAATAATAAAGGGGAAATTTGGCTCTGGAGTGACCAGTAAGAAGAAGCGGGAGGCATGGGAAGAAATATGCTTAAACATCAATGCTTCCTTCCCTGCGGTGTGTCGCTCTACCGACGACTGCGAAAAGAGGTGGTATGCGCTGCAATCACAGTGTAGGTCGGAGATTGCCGACTATAAAAGAGCCGTCGCGGCTACAGGTAAGTCCATTATTAACATTGCTTGCATTCATTTGGGAAATGCATTTGCATGATTTAAATGTACAATTAACAAAGGCTACAGTGATATGAAACGTTGTGAATGAAAAAGGAGATTGAGGGGTATGCATGCAATAATTGCAATAGGCTACATGAAAAACCTTTCTGTTTAATATTTACAGAAGAATTACAATGTGCAACTGTTCAACCCGCTTCCCAAAAATGTGTTACAAATTATATATATATCTTCCCCACAGGAGAAATCAAGATGAAAGTCCAGCTGCAGCATCACATCACACAGCTCTTCCTCTTCTGAGTTTTTGTGAATAGGTCTTACTGAGTTAGGAGTCCTCTCGAGGACTTTTAAGCTCTCCTAAACTTAGGTGCTACTTTTAGGCCTAAAATACTTTGTGAATTGCTCTTAGTGAAAAAAATTAGGAGTCCTAAATTTAAGACTGACACGCCCATTATGTTTAGGAGTTTCTCCTAAATTCGTCAGTTAGGAGCTACTTTTAGCCCTAAGATCCTTTGTGAATACGGCCCCTGATCATTTTCAGAACCTGAAGGCTCTATACGGACTATCTTGGTTCTTTTCTGGATCCACCCACTATCTCTTGTCTCTGTCTAGTGAATTACACTTTTGTTACTGGAGCAGGTAAAGCATACAACCTATACTTTCAGCATTATCGGAGCACGAAGTGGAAGCTTAGATGAAACACAACAGACTTCTAAACAAAGAACACCCGCAACTTAGAAGAAATAAAGTTGGGTTTTATGCGTTCTAATATTGCAATACAAACCCATGATGTATCGACAGTAATTAAGAATAATTTAGTCATTGAATGCTCATTTCAGTAGATTTAATCAAACAAAACATAAACATATTGGAAATGGCCTAAACACTGTAACCTCTTAACATTCTGTTGAAATAGTCAATTACTAGCCATATCTTACACATTGCTGTTTTAAATCATTAATATGTGGATGACAGTTGAACTAGATGATGTAACATGTATGCCACCTGCTGGAAAGAAGACATATCGCTCTGTTGGCGTCGTTTGGACAACAAAAACAGAGTGAAGCTCTAATTTCATAAACAATCTTTGAGTACAGACACCGTCCTGCAGAGAGCACACAATCCAACAGCACGTTTTTAGTCTAGCACAGGAGTGGCCAACCCGCGGTTCTCGAGCCGCATGCGGCTCTTTGCCCAGTCTCATGCGGTTCCTCAGTTCATATCGAATTTTAATTGTTTGGTTTTTTTTTGTGCATATGTATCCCAGTTCACAAAGGGTTAACAACACACAAGTTCCAGCCCAATCGTTACACAGAGTTTAACAAAAAAGTGCTTTAGCCAATCGGAATGCAGATCCTGCAGTACTGGAGGCGGGCTTTACTGCACTCGCGATGTGACAGTGGCTGCTTCTCAGGTCGATTAAATGGAATCCTTGCGTCCCTCACTTGCGTTGTTTCCCTGAGTTTAGTCCCTCCCACCAGGGAAGCATGGAGGGATGCAAGGAAACCACGAGAAGTAGGGAAATTAGTTTTAAGAGCCATGGGACGTCCTTTGTGATGCACAGCTGATCGCAAGGCTGATCGTCTGACAGCAGCCAGCTCTGTCCCCGTTATTTCCACACACACACACCTGCCTCTGTTAGTACACATTTACTGGCAAAAACATGTGTATCATCTGTTGTAGACCCAAATACATTAAATAAAATAAGAACTCATTCTCAAAAAGATAAACGCCATTCTTAAAATGTATAAACGAAAAAAGCGATCATCAAAATGTTTCCAATAAATGAATACAATTATTTTTGCCACTTTGTGGTTCAGATATATCACATATTTGTAACTAAATGATACATTAATTTAAACAAAACACTGTATAAACTGAGGAGTGACTCCCGTGAGGTTCATATATTTTCTTCACTCCGCTGGAAAACCGCTCTCATGTCAAGAAGCATCAGATCAGTGCATGCACTGCCTCGTCCAATCAGTGAGCGATACACAGTAAGGGGGCGGGGCGAGTGTCTGAGGATTTCATCGGTGGATGGTCTGGTGGTTCCTCGATTATCGCTCCTCGCTCCTCGCTCCTCGCTCCTCCAGCAGAAATAAGAGCCATGGGACGGTACTCAAGATGGCGCAGACAAATCAACTTCCGGTGAGACCGAGGACCGAGGAGCGGGGAAATGAAAATAGTCGACCTGAGAAGCAGCCAGTGAAGGGAGAGATCTGCTTCCGATCGGGAAATATAACTCAGATAAAACCGTAATAACTCAATATAATGTTGTCAAATCAAAATGGTAACAATTTGCAGTTGTATATGTGTATGTGAGAAGGCCTGCTCTCGGAAAGCTGGCTACTGACACAGAAGGGCTCCCGAATTTGGTGATTCGCGGTAAAGAAATAAACGAGAGAGAAAGTGCATCTCTGTCAGCAGAGCTTCTGTCAGTCAGAGGGTTAGGTAAAAGTTGAGATGTCATGTGAGGAGAATTAACAAAAATACACTTTATTTATTTACATTTATTTTTAAATAACTGTCATGAATCTGTGTGAGAGATACAGACAGGGAGAAAAAAGTTCAGGCATATTTTTATTAAATTATTAACAAAGATCGCAAATGTGCCCTTTCATGCATTTGAGCCCCGTCCACATCCTCTGCACGTTTCAAGAAGCAACATGCATAGTAAGATGACAACTTTTTTTCAAATGTTTTGAACTGAGAGTTTGTGTGTGAGACACAATATTAATGGTTGACTATAACTGGCCTCTGGTCTTAATGGTAGGAGAGGTTTAAGTCAATTTCTGTCAATATCATGGACTGACATTTATAGGAAATCTGGCTGAGCGGAGGTATGTGTTTCTGTATGTGAGAGGGTGTGTGTGTGTCTATGGGAGGGTGTGTCTTTGAGTGCGAGTGTGTGTGTCAATTATTGTTTATTTTTAGATTTTCATTTTGTATGTGTGAGAGATAGAGGGGCACATAGAGGAAGAGACTGAGGGAGCACACAGAAAGGCTGAGAGCAAAAGAGAGAAGGAGAGAGGTCGGGGACATACACCCAGCATGTGTGCCTGTGTGTATGATGTGGCTCTTTGCAGTAACACAGTAAAATGATTGGCTCTTTACCTCTGATTGGTTGGCCACCCCTGGGCCCTGTGCTACGAAGCTGTTTCAACCTAACCTGGATATGTTTGAGTTAGCCGGTTGGCCTAATCCAAAACATACGGCCTCTCGCTAAACGGCACTACGACGCGGGTTATCAAGTGGATCGCTCAAGCCAGCCGTGTCCTATCTAGTTAGGTGCGCGTTCACATGAAAGGGGTGGTATTTGGAGCATTCGACCAATCACAAACATGGAGAAGCGTACTGACAGCGCAGGGTCATACTTCCTCAATGAAAAGTCTATATAATTAGACAAATATGAAGACGTTAAACTTTAAACATCCATGACTTAAACACTTTATCCAGGATAAAAGCCACATAGTTGCACCTGCAAGGTGAATACAGCTGGTAAAAGAAAAAGTGTTTGAATGCGTACATTAACAGGTTTATGATATCACTGCCCGTAACACACGATCTGACTTTAATTAATGATTGACTCGAGTGTTTCGTCAACTTAATGTGTTGCTTAAAATAATACTTCTGCATACAGTATGTGGCACTGAGTGTTGCACGGCCAGATACGGCTCAGCTGACTGACGTGCAATATATTCCGTGTGTAAATCGAAGAGATAATACATTTTACAGCATATAGACCGTAACTTTGATCCAGTTACTTATGTTGCGGCAGATATTTAAGTAAGCTTTCTTAACGCTAATGTTATAATAGTCAGATTGCTCTGAAGATGGGAGGTGATATTCTATTAATGTTCACGTTCACACAGTCGGTGATTTTTGCCGGCCGGCTTTCCTGCAACGGCAGTTTTTCTGTATTTCCTTTCTCCTGTAATGTGACTTGATCGCTTTAAACTCTGCACCCCGCTCCGCACACGGAGCTCTGATTGGTCAGCAGGCAGTGCTTTCACTGAGTTTAGCTCTTAGCCTGCAACCTGACCTGGTCCCGACCAGGTTAGCTGCTAAGCATAAGTTACCATGGAAATCTAGCGTGCTAAAAAGAGAACCAGCTTCGTACGACCGGAAAGCCGGAGTTTTCCCTGAATTTAGCCGGCTAAGCGAAAATCCTGCTTCGTCGTACAGGGCCCTGGTCTAGCATCACTTTACAGAACGTTTGCATTAAGACACTAAGACTAGCTGGTCCATTGTAAAGGTCAGTCCACCTTAAATGAGCAGTGGGTGATCAGCACGTGAAAGGCAGGACACAGGAACTTGGTCCTGAGGAGATGTAACGATAATTAAACAAGAAAGTTGTCAAGTCAAGGGGTCAAAGAAATGAACATTTGTGACTATTAGCTAATCGGTTGCAGGTTGGTGAAATCAGGCTTAGGGAGTAACGTATTACATGTAACGGCATTAGGTCATCAGGATACAAAATAGGCAAATGTATTTCCTTACAGTTGCAGCAGCAAAAACAATCAGATAACAGGTACATTTATGTAAAACAGGGCTCATTAACAGGATAGCAATGATACAAAAACATTTAGAAATAAACAATACATCAAATCAAGGGGTTTTAAGGACCCCCTTGAAAACGAGATGGTGCATCTCAAGGGGTTTATCCTAATTAATATATTTCTATATATAAATCATCCTATATCTCCATATGGAAAGTTGGAGCCCTCAATCCACAATAAAATGGTCAACGGTCAGTGGTTAACATATTAATCAGAGAATCAGTATGATAAAAACATTAAACATATTTTCCACTTATGGTGATAAAGATGGTGTTCATTTAAGCCTTATATGAATGTTGTGCAACAATGTTGATCCAGTCAGGCAGATTTTTCTCACGTGTGAAGTTGAACCGTCATAAGACTTATTCATTGTCCTCCATCAGCTTCTGTTTCCATATGTTCATCTGAGCTGCTTATTGGAGGCTCTGCCTCTCAGTTATCCTCAGTTTGAATTTCATTAGGCTGTGAGGACTGACGACCAACACATTTGTGTTTATTGAAATTATTACGCCATTTAAATATTTGGTCACAAACATTGCAGCTGAATATTT
>CALSBZ010046909.1:273657-294350 GCA_943591055.1 Gobionotothen gibberifrons | reverse complement strand
ATTACGCCATTTAAATATTTGGTCACAAACATTGCAGCTGAATATTTCCTCTCCTGTGTGGACTCTCATGTGTACCTTTAAACTTCCACTCTGTGAAAAAGCTTTCTTACAGACTGAGCAGCTGTGTGCTTTCTCTCCTGTGTGGATTATCATGCGTTTCTTACAGAGTGAGCAGCTGTTTAGTTTCTCTCCTGTGTGGCTGTTTAGTTTCTTTCCTGTGTGGATTCTCATGTGTGTTATTACATTTCCACTATGTGAAAAAGCTTTCTCACAAACTGAACAGCTAAAGGGTTTCTCTCCTGTGTGGACTCTCATGTGTTCCTTTAACTGTCCATTCCGTGAAAAAGCTTTCTCACAAACTGAGCAGCTAAAGGGTTTCTCTCCTGTGTGGATTCTCATGTGTTCCTTTAAATGTCCACTCAGTGAAAAAGCTCTCTCACAAACTGAGCAGCGAAAGGGTTTCTTTCCTGTGTGGACTCTCATGTGTGCCTTTAAACTTCCACTCTGTGAAAAAGCTTTCTTACAGACTGAGCAGCTGTGTGCTTTCTCTCCTGTGTGGACTCTCATGTGTCTCTTTAAATGTGTATTCTGTGAAAAAGCTTTCTTACAGACTGAGCAGCTGAATGGTTTCTTTTCAGCACTACGTAGTGGAGCACTGACAGATTCATGTCTATTTTTCAGTGAGTTTGAGCCTGATGCAGGTTCTCTGGTCTCCTTCCAATCAGCACTGTCTTCAGTGTCAGGTTCAGAAGAGTCTTCAGTGTCCAATTCAGAAGAGTCTCCAGTGTTGTCCTCAGTCTTTAGTTGTAAACTGCTGTCTGGATCGGAGTTCCTGGCTGGTTCTGGTCCTCGACAGTCATCTCCATCAGCTTCTGTTTCCATGTGTTCAGTTTGTCTTTGATGAGGCTTTGAGGACTGAGCTTTCTCTTTATCATCTTCACTCTTCACGGGGTCAGGAGTGAAAGTGGACTTGTTGATATCAGTCTCCTCCAGCTCCTGAAGCTGTTCTCCCTCCTGACTGATCCTGAGTTCCTCCTGTTCCTGCTTAATGTGTGGGGGGGGCTCTGGGTCCTCCTGGTCCAGACTGGTGCTCCACTCCTGCTGGTCAGGGAGAACCTCTTCTTTAACCACCACCAGCTGCTGGACGTCTGCAGGAAACAGGAAATACACAGTCAGAAAAAACTGTTAAGTGTTAGCATTTAAAATTCTAATCACCATTAAACTGGGAGACATTTTGCAGCCCTACTTAATGCCTTTGTTTTTATACTTTATTATCTTTCTTAGTCCCACCTATTGTGTATTTTTGTTGGCTCAATTCACCTTATATAGCCCACCTTTTCCACTTCGAGTTAAAAATGTTTTTAAAACTTTTTTCTTCTGATTTAGCACTAGCTGCAATGGAAACAATGAATTGTATTTGGGATCGTTCACAGCTACACTACTATAGAATGGCAATACTGAAAATATATTGTAGGGCCATACCTATACAAAACATGTCTGAAGTTTTTTGCTTAAAATACCAAACAGATCACCCATTGTAGCCATGCCTCATACCCCTCTATTCCAGCGCTGTTCCAAAAAGGCTGATTCTGTGACCATAGCTTTAAATGGAACAGCTGCTGTTAGCCATGCCCCTTTGAAGCGTCACGCAGCTTTCCCCTGCCAAGAGAGTTTTCTACCGGGAGAAACTCAGCTAAACGCTGCTGTGATTAAATGTCATATTATGTTCCAAACCACTTCAAGCATTATTTCTGAAACAGTACACTGTAAAAAAGGATTTCATCATTAAGTTATTGTAACTTTTTTCTTTAAGTTACTTTCACTTAATATAGTTGTTAATAGTTCAACTCAGCTTTGTAAGCCAGCTCAATGACCTGTAAATTATATTAAGTCAATTTGACTGAACAGTGCGAGTTGCGATTTGTATTGTTCTACAACTCTCCATGGCCTGATAACATGGCAGTAGCGATGACATATTCCTATGCGGTGTAAATAGTCCCGGTCTTGTAGTCGTTTTCATTGAATGAAGGCATTTAACAGGGACATGACTTTTTTTTAATTACGATATACAAGTCAACCACCTGGTTTCGATTCGCCATTATCAAAAGAAGAACTTCAACCTGACAGATTGATGATGACTACGAAAAGCAAAGCGGCGGATGATTACGTTTTTTGTTAAAGTGATGTGAGTGTAAACATGACCTACCGAGTAACGGGTGCGCACTGCGCAGATATTTTCAGCTGATGAACCACTGACAGAGAGGCGAGGTGAGTGTTTGCATATTTAACGGTTTCAGGCAAGACGAAAAGTAGCTAAATGGAGTTGAATCAACACCTAACTGGTGTTTCAATGTTTATAAAGAGACTTTATTTCAGGGCAGAATGAAAATATCAGTTAACCAAGCTAACATTACAGGATTATGTTTCACAAAACATTTATAAAATAAACAAGCCTCAAGCATTCACACTCTTATTTATAACGCTTGTGATTTTTGAAAGTTTTGATTGGTAACTGCCTCTGTTTGTAGCTTGATTTAGAGAGGTTGTGTTTGTTCGTTCCAGTAATTAGCCGTGTCCCGGCTATCGGTTCGGCTAAATATTGAAGCTAAATTGGCACGTTTCGGAGAGGTTGTGTGTGTTCGTGCCAGTAATTAGCCGTTTCCTGGCTCTCTGAATTGTAGCTTGTAGCCCCTGCTATGTTCTGAAAGCTGGGCCATGGCTGTGAAGTGCAACTTGCAACGTTTTTCTGGTTCAGCTCGCAGAGGGGGTGCCTCGCGCCATTCTTTCCATTGAACGAGTAAAATGCTAATTGTGTTCAGAAATAGGATTTATATTGTGTATGAATGCTATGTTTTACTCTTGAAATGGGGGAAACAAATTTGTATTGCTGCTGTTTTAGAAAATATTTTATAGAAAAGAAAGGAATATATTTATTTCATCAAAATACGGCGCGCATAAACGTCATGTCACACAATGCATCTAGTTCTGTGAACTGTGCATTGAAGCGTCTTAATATCAGCCATTTGTAGCAGCAGGAACAGTCCATGCTGTAACTGTTGTACTTATGTGCATCTTATTCTTTGTCGTGTTCTCAGTTCCTATGATTTTATTAAGGTCTGCTTCATAATGTACTTACATGTGTGTTCTCTATTTCAGGTGCAGATTTAGATGATTTACATTTTGCTGCAACTGGATGAAGTGGACTTGCAAGTTGTGATGCTCATTGTAAGTTTCTTATTAGTATTGTGTGCCTCTACAGTAACATGTTTCCATGTTGTGACATTACATTCTTGAATCTTTATGTGTTTAGAAAGAAAAAAGTTTTAGGTTAATGACGGTTTGGTGTATTGGTGAATATTTTACTATGTTGGAAGTTTGTCACAAAGAAACTTGTACTTTAAGAGGGCATTTAATGTTCATTTCAGTATTTTGTGTCTACTGGGACATGTCTCCATGCTTTATGCTGTGTGAATGCTTGTTGTTTGTATGTTGTCTTCTCCTGAGTGTGTACGTCTCTTGTTGCTTTTTGTATTTTTGATGGCATCTTAAAGAAAGGAGTAGCTCTACTCATCTCATTGTACCTGTATAATGACAATAAAGGATTATATTGTTCTTTAATGTTCAAAAAGCTCTTTTTTTCTCATACTGCCTGTGCTGCAGCAGCTCTTTTCACCCTCTGCCCTACTTGTAAAATGAAATGTTATAATTAATGTGTATGTATGTATATCACAACTCATTCAGTCTGGCTCCAGCAACCCCAAGCGTCTGTTTCCCACCATCAGCAAACTTCTCAAACCCTTCACAGCCCCTGTCCCACTTCCAAAATCAGCAACATTTACAGCAATCTGACACCCTCATCAATTAACTCCACCTGCACACTTGACCCAATGCCCTCCAAATGTGTTAAAGAGACCTGCCATCTTCCAATTCATCGCCACCATCATTAACTCCTCCCTCAGACCTGGATCAGTTCCCCCCTCTCTCAAACTGGCTGCTGTCAAACCCATTCTCAAAAGACCTGGACTCAAACCTGACATCGTGTCCAACTTCCGGCCCATCTCAAATCTCCCCTTTCTGTCAAAAATACTTGAACGTGTCATTGCCTCACAACTAAAATCCCACCTGAGCTCCAATGACCTCTTTGAGCTATTTCAATCCGGTCTCCGATCAAAACACAGCACCGAAACAGCTCTTCTCAAAATCACAAATGACCTCCTCCTTTCCTCTGACGGCATACCATCCAACCTCCTCAATAAACTCCAACACATCCAGAACTCTGCTGCCCTCCTCCTCACCCACTCCCGAGACCACATCACTCCCGTCCTCCAGAACCTCCACTGGCTCCCCGTCCATCAAAGAATCGACTTCAAAGTCCTCCTCACTACTAACAAAGCCCTCAACAACCAGCCCCCCACCTACCTCACAGACCTGCTGCACCACCACACCCCTTCCCGCTGCCTCCGCTCATCAGAAGCCAACCTCCTATCCATCCCCACCCGCATCAAGCACCGGACCTGGGGGGACAGAGCCTTCTCCGTTGCTGCCCCCTCCCTCTGGAACTCACTCCCACAACCCATCAGAGAGTGCACTGACCTCACCACCTTCAAAAAAACGTACAAAAACTCACCTCTTCAATCTGGTTTTTAATGTGTGATTGTTTTTGTATTGCTTGATTTTAAATTTGACTTTAACTATATTTATTTGTTGTTTTTTTCTTTTCACTATCTCTGTAAAGCCTCTTTGAGCACCTGTAAAAGCGCTAACAAAATAAATCTATTATTATTATATCTGTTTTGCACTGTATATTTATTAGCGCGATTACATGTAAAGTCAATGCAGAGACGCGGACAGACACGAAGCATCCGGCCCACCCCCCAAATAAACTAATTTGCATACCCTATCCCTCCGTAGTCTTTCAAGTAGGAGGAGAAATGCCAGCGTTTTCCTCCGGTTTACAGGCACTGTGTAAATTATATATATGGAATAATTATGATGATGAATGCATTTTTTTACTACTAAAATACAGCAACATTCATGTCGTTTATAACTGTGATATTATAATTATTATTAACTTTGTCAAAAGTAGCCTGTCCAGGAAATATGCCCAAATCAACAAAAACTGCGAGCCGGCAGGCAAGACGCTCCGCTTCTGAAATGCTTCTGAAACGCGCCCGGTAGGATATGACGCCGGAGGAGGCCGGACCAAACCCGTGGCGCAGCCGTTGACGCAGACGGACCCGGTGGAATCTAGGGGTTAGTTATCTGTTCTTTGGCACAAGTCACACCTTATAGAGAGGCGAAGTCCCTCCCCTTCCGAGGGAGCCCATGGGACCCCGGAAGCGGAAAAATATACATTGAAGTCAATGGAGAGAGAAACGTTATCTTTTGATCCCGTTTGAATTGTGCCACGAATGACACATATGATGTTTGTCAATCTTAAACAATCCTTTACATGTAAAGAAAGTCACAGTTTGTCGTAAAACTGTTGAAATATAAGACTATGAAAAATATGCAACTAGAAAGACTACAAATCCCAGAGTCGCGTAAGTGATGTCACCATTGTTTTCCTCCACTAAGACATCTAAGATCAAGCCATATAATAATAATAATAATGCATTTTATTTATATAGCACTTTTCACAACTCAAAGACGCTTTACAGTGTGAGGGAGGGTAGACAAACAAGGACAGGCAAACAAGTAAGTATAGTAAAATAAAATAAACAAAAAAAGGCAATCAAGAGGAAGTTGATTGAGGGGGGGGGGGGCTTATGGGTAGACAGAGTTGAAAAGATGTGTTTTGAGGCGGGACTGAAAGACTGTGAGGGACTCAGAGTCACGAAGATCTTGGGGGAGGGAATTCCAGAGCCTAGGAGCTGCCACTGAGAAGGCTCTGTCCCCAAAGCTGCAAAGTGTGGATGTGGGAATGGATAGGAGTCCGGCTACGGTGGATCTGAGGGACCGTGGGGGTTGATAAGGAGTGAGAAGGTTTGTGAGATAAGGGGGGGCCAGATGGTGGAGTGCTTTGTAGGTGAGGACCAGAATTTAATAGTTGATGCGATGGGAGACAGGAAGCCAGTGGAGGTCTTTGAGGACTGGGGTGATGTGATGCCATGATTTGGTATGCGTCAGGAGACGTGCAGCTGCATTTTGAGGGATGTAGTGCTGATGCCGTAAAGAAGTGAGTTGCAGTAGTCAAGGCGGGAGGAAATGAAGGCATGGATTAGTCGTTCGGCTGCGGGGCGGGTGAGAGAGGGTAGGATTTTTGCAATATTGCGGAGGTGGAAAAATTAGGTTTTGACTGTTTGCCGGATGTGAGGTTCGAGGGAGAGGGTGGGGTCATAGATTACGCCAAGATTGCGTGCCTGATTGAAGGGGGAAACAATGGTGCCATCGATGGTGAGTGTTATGTTATTGACCTTGCTGAGGGTGGATTTGGAGCCGATTAGGAGGAGTTCTCTTTTGTTACTGTTCAGTTTGAGGAGGTTATGTTGCATCCAAGTTTTAATAGCTGTCAGCCAAGAATCGATGTGGGTAAGGGGTGGGTTATGGAGGGATTTGGTGCTGAGGTAGATCTGAGTGTCATCAGCATAGCAATGGAAGTCCAGGTTGAAGTGGCGGAGTATCTGACCGAGGGGGAGGATGTAAATGATGAAGAGGAGGGGGCCAAGTACGGATCCTTGAGGAACGCCTTGGGTGACTGAGGCTGTAGCAGAGGAGTGGTTGGGGAGGGAGATGAAGTGGGATCGTTCAGTGAGGTAGGACTGGAGCCATCTGAGTGCAATACCTTCGATACCAATGTCCCTGAGTCGGGTGAGCAGGATGTTGTGGCTCACGGTGTCGAAGGCTGCACTCAGGTCGAGGAGGATAAGAATATTGAGGGAACCAGTGTCAGCAGAGGTGAGGAGGTCATTGAGGACCTTGACGAGTGCAGTTTCTGTACTGTGGTGAGGACGAAATCCAGACTGAAAGGGTTCGTAGAGCTGGTTGTTTTGGAGATGGCAGTGAATTTGTTTGGCTACAAAGCGTTCAAGAGTTTTTGAGAGGAATGGTAGGTTGGAGATGGGGCGGTAATTAGTGAGGGAGGAGGGATCAAGACCAGGTTTTTTGAGGATTGGAGTAACGGCAGCAGTTTTGAAAGCAGAGGGGACAGTTCCATGGGACAGCGAGGAGTTGAAAAGGTTAGCAAGATAGGGGCAGAGGACGGGGAGGCAGGACTTCAGGAGAGGAGTGGGTAGAGGGTCAAGGGAGCAGGTTATGGGATTTGAGGAACCGATCAGATGGAGTATTTCAAGTGGGGTAACCAGGTTGAACTGGGAGAGGCGGCGCTGGGGAGGAGGAGTCAGGAGGTCAAGGGAGATGGGGGGAGAAATGGTAGCAGTGGAGGTTGGGGGAGATGCTTGTATGTCAGATGGAGCTGAGAAGGAGTGGTTAATGGCGTTAATTTTGTCTGCGAAAAACTGGAGGAATGAGCTGCAAGTAGCGGAAGTAGAAGTAGGGAGGTTATCAGCACGGGGTTTGAAGAGCTTGTTAACTGTGGAGAAGAGGGTCCTGGGGTTACGGGAGGGGTCAGTGAAGATGTTGGAGAGGTAGGCAGATTTAGCGGCAATAAGAGCATCTTTGTATGCATTGAGATGGAGTTTGTAGCTTATGTAATGGACTGTGAGGGATGATTTCTTTGAAAGACGTTCAAGTTGGCGGCCTCGCTGCTTCATTTTACGGAGTGCGGTGTGAACCAGGGTGAGGAGGTCTTGAAAGTAACAGTTTTATTTTTGAGGGGGGCTAAAGTGTTGAGGGAGGTGAGTAGGGTGGAGTTGAGGTGGTTGAGCAGATCATCAGGTGAGCTGAGGGTTGCGTCCAGGGGGAGATTAGACGATAGCAGTTCGGAGAGATGGTTATGGTCAATGGAGTGTAGATTACGGAAGGTGATGTTTCTGGGTGGGCAGGGGTTTCGGGTGGGGGGGGCAATCGTGAATTGTATGAGTTTGTGGTCGGAGAGGGGAAATGGGCAAGGGTGGAGGTCAATCACTGGGAGGTTGGTAGAGCAGACGAGATCAAGAATGTGTCCTTTGTCATGGGTGGGGAAGGTGACATGTTGGGTGATAGAGAAATTGTCCAGTAGGGTTGTGAATTTGGATGCCAGCTTGCAGGTGGGTGAGTCAATGTGAATGTTGAGGTCACCAAGTAGTAACAGACGTTGAGAGAGGGATGAGGCGAGTGTGAGGAATTCAGTGAAATCGGAGAGGAAGGAGGGATGAGGTTTAGGAGGCCGGTAGATGAGGATGACTGTCAGTGAGGGAGGGGCTTTGAAGGCAATGAATTCAAAGGATGATACTGAGGGGAGGGTTAGAGGGTTAGAGGGTTAGTGATATAGATATCATCTATCCATATGGCACTGGCTAAGATAAGATAACTTTAACAAGATGCCTGTGTGCTTAGTACCAGGTTGTTATCATACCAGCAATGGGTCTTGCTCGTTCTTTCGCTTCCCGTCTGATGAAAGGACCAGGAGTGGCTGGATCGAGTTAGCTACCTAGCTAGTAGCTAGCACGTTAGTTAGCATTACAGCCGTGTCATTTTTATTAGCCTAAACAATAAGTAACATCAAGTAACCCAACATGTTAAACAGTAAGAGTAGTACTGTAGTTATATTTCGTGAACCCTTTGAAGAGTACTGTCACACCTGTGTGATCATTCTATAATACACAACTTAAGTCCGGGGGAGAAATGCTAACGCTAGCTATAGCATCTACGATCTTTTCTACTTCACGCTATCTGTACAAATGGTTGACATTAAACATTAAAAAGACCAGGCAGTTCAGAGAGAATCAGAGGAAGGAAGGCAGGCAGGCAGGGAGCTTTGCATGCCATTCTTCTGGACGTGTTTCATTGCGGTGATAGTGAGGGTAGTCAATCCTTTTGTTGACAAGACAGTAGTGACGTCCATCTTGGTGACGTGTGCTAGACCGGAGATGTAGTTAATTCAGCGTTTCACAAAAAAAAATGTGTTACTTCACAGTTTTACGAAACATTTTTTTTTTTTTGACTTGCAAAATTATCTTTTAAATTGACAAACATCATATGTGTAATTCGTGGCACAATTCAAACGGGATCAAAAGATAACGTTTCTCTCTCCATTGACTTCAATGTATATTTTTCCGCTTCCAGGGTCCCATGAGCTCCCTCGGAAGGGGAGGGACTTCGCTTCTCTATACCCGGTAGGGTATGACGCCGGAGGAGGTCGGACCAAAACTGCGGTGCAGCCGTTACGTGACGCAGATGGACCCGGTGGAATCTAGGGGTTAGACTGCTGCAGTGCTCACATGAACCAACACAGAACATAAGTGGGGGGGACAGAAACATGGAGAAAGGTACCAAACTCTTACATGGACATTTATAATCTGTTCCAGGCGTTGAGATTGACAAGAAATATTGTAAACTTTGTAAAAGGGAATAGGCCTACTACTGTTAAAATAACCGTATTTGTTTAAAATAAAAGTGTGCAAAAAACACATTTTGAATTAATTATTGAATTGTGTGCATAACAATGTAATTAATCGCAGAAAATCCTTTGATTAATCATGATTAAAATGTGTAATCGTTGTCCAGCAATAATAAATAGACTTAAGTGTTACCAAATAATTTAGCGTGTTACCAAAGAGTTTAAAGCAGGGGTGTCCAAACTTTTTTTACAGAGGGCCACATACGGAAAAATATACGAAGGGCTGGGCCACGCATAAAGGTGAGGTATATCGCCTCGTAAATTCAGTTATAAATTAGCCAAATGTAGCTACATTTGGCTTGATACATTAATATGCTTTGAGAAAAAAACAGCCTACATCACAGCTCTCTATCGGGTTTCATTTAACTTGTTGGCAGCTCATCCCTTAAAAACAGAAGTCTCAGAGTGATTATAATAACATGAAATATGAAGGGTCTATTTCAAGCTTGTTATGTAAATAAGTTATTGTGCTCAACTAAGATTTGTTAGAACATTTTATCAACATGAATTGACGGAATTTATTTTAAAAGTGAGCTCATTAATACATGAATACTAGTGTGTAATATGGTTGTACATATATATTTAAGAAGTACAATATGAGAAAAGCACACGTTTCATTTGTGGGCCACATTTCATTCTACTTTTTGAATTAGCTGAGGGCCGGCCCCTGGGCCGTAGTTTGGACACCCCTGGTTTAAAGTGTTAATTAAGAGTAAAGGGAACAGACCTGCTCTGTGTATCCGAAGCTGAGGCTGTAAAACAGCGTCCAGTAGTTTCTGGAGTCTCTTGTTCTCCTCTTTTGAACGAGACAGCTCCTCCTCGTACTCTGCTATCGTTTTTTCAAACAGAACAAATATCTCTTCAGCAGTGAGTCGCTGCTTCTTCAACGACAGCAGCATTTGGACTTTACTCATGTTTACTAGATCACCTTTTCCAGCTAACTCCGTTAAACACGCTGTTTCTTTCTCTCCATCAAACTCTAAATCTGACTAGTGTTGCCAACGTGTTTCCAGCTAGCATGCTAAGCTAGCTCCTATAGTCCGAGGTAAACGCTCCAGAAAAAAGAGCACACAGTCCATTCGGAGGTTTATCCAAACAGACAGATGATGGATCAGTAGTGCTGGAGATCACACACGCTTTCTCAGGGACACACAGAGGGAGAGATAGCAGTTTGACACTGAAGCTTCGAACGGAGCTTCAACATGAGCTTCAACCCTGGGCTGAAGTCGAATAGTCCATTTAGCTTAGGAACCTTCCTAACCGAGTGAAATGACCCGGAAGTACCTCAGTAGCAGCCATGATAAGTGCCGTTCGAATTCGTCTACACATGATAGGAAAGGAGGTTTCAAACTTCCTTTATAACCTCCTTTAGCTTAGGAACCACTGGACCTCCCTAACCGAAAGGAGAGGAGAAAATGCTGCCCCACAATGCCTTACAGCCGCAGCATTTGCCGTCACACAACAGCCGGCCGTTCACGGAAACAAACGATTATGACGGAGAAATTATATCATGAAAGTTACGGTGCTTATTAAGCATTTTAAAACGTATGTGGTAAGTTGCCAAATTGCTTTGTTTTGAACGTTCATCAGTATTATAATCAAAAAGAGAAATATGAACGTTAGTTTTTACTGAAATTATCAAATAAAGTCAACATTTCACAGTGTTTACTGAGCTGTGTGGGGTTTGTTCAACTTTTAAAAGATGTTTGAATGGTGATAACAGTGATAGATGTTAAGGACTAACGTTTATAATAGGCCTAAATACATTTGTATTTATTTTAAGATCTTTTCATACAATCATACGTAGGCTATTGGGATCATTTGTATTAATGTGGACCGGAGGGAGAGGGTGACTTCCTTTTTTATTTCAATTCCAACTTTGGTCATGAAGAATATGTTTCTCTGTTGTCCACGTTCATAAAGCATAAAACAACAGCATCAGAGCACGGTGCAGAGTCTCTAGATGAGTTTACAGTAGTCCCTCTTTCTTATTAAACATCCATGTTGTAGTCCGCTGTTTAGACAACTGTGGTTTCCATAGTTACCCCACAGCAGCAGACGCACAAAAGGACGTCCGCTGGCGCATCATAAACACGTCGCATAGTGAAAGTGCAGTCAGATTCTCTAAAGTACCGCAGTCTCTTCTCCTAAATCCTTTTGAATTCTCCTATCCACTATCCCTTAACCCCGTGACGTTTCACTCAGAGGTCAAGGAATAGACGATAGGGTTAGAATTTAGGAGCTGATTTTTAAACTATCCGACCGCAACCTTGGGCCCAATCCCAAACCACTCCCTCGACCCTACCCCTCCGTGACGGAGTGAACTCCGTCTGTAGGCACACTCGCAGCTGAATGAAGTTCCCTCCATTAAGGGTTAAGGGTACAAATACAGCGGCAAGCTTTGGGACGGCCTCCCCTCTCTCCGGCAGAAACAGGAAATGCCGTAACTGTATGTAACAACGGTTTCAAATCAGCATCTCTTAGACAAAAAGTTAAAATTAATAACTCAAATAAAACTCCAAACATCTTTCATTGTGTTACTTTTTTGTAAAGCTCTTTTAGTTTTAAACCTGATGTTTATAATTTTCTTAGTTTTTCAATCAATCAATCAATCAATGTTTATTTATATAGCCCAATATCACAAATGTTACATTTGTCTCAGTGGTCTTCACAGTTTGTACAGAATATCAGTATGGCAATACGACACCCTCTGTCCTTAGACCCTCACATCGTACAAGGAAAAACTTCCAGAGAAAACCCACAGTTTAAAGGGGAAAAATGGGAGAAACCTCAGGGAGAGCAACAGAGGAGGGATCCCTCTCCCAGGACGGACAGACGTGCAATAGATGTCGTGTGTAAATCGAAAAGATAATACATTTACAACAAAGGTAGTCCAAATGTTTGGAAATGCATGTGTCTATAATAGGAAGATGAATCCACGAGGATGTCAGCAATCTTGTGGGAGTCATCAGGGAAGTAGTATGATGAGAGTCAGGCAGGACCGCAGAGACAGGTTCAGCCACGACTCAGGATCCCGGCGTATATATGGACACAAAAAGAGATTTGGGGGAAGCTGGGTTGATCGGAACATGAGAGTACACAGGTACAGACAGACAGAAAGTCAAAGTCCAAGCCTATAGCAGCTAAACTAACGTGTCTACATACGTGCACTCCCTTAGGATAGGTTGAGGGAAAAGGATAGCAAGTAAGAAGTAGGAAACAGAAGTGGAGAGGCACACACAGGGAGAAAGGTCCCCACTGGAACCTGAATTGGTCAGAGGTAAGGAGATAGGTCAGTGACTACGTCTCACACTCCCCGGCCGATCTAGGCCTTCTCTGCAACCTGTTACCCTCTAATAAACCTTGAGAGGTCAGAGAGGGGAAAGGTTGAGGATAAAGTGTTAAATATAAGATCTCTATACGTTTTTTGGATTTAAGTGAAAGAGTAAGAACTAAAATGTATAGGTGAAGAGTCACAACGTATCTACGTCAATGCACTCTTATTAGTTTTTGCAACAGTCTGTAAATATACACAATTTTATAAAAATAAAAATCTAATGTAATCTTGGTAAATCAAATTAACACGTGCAGATTTCTAAATACATGTTCACAAAGGCATGTTTTAGTTAAGGCAACATATTAATTATCGTTTACAAAAATAACCACATGGAACTCACATTTGTATGATGTTGTTTCCTCCATGCCCGAAAAACTGTTGCACACCTGTGGAGTGAGATTATCAAGCCTGCATCCATGCAAACTCGCTGTCGGAGGCTTTTATAACCCACTACCCCTCCGCCCTGATTGGTTTGGACCAGCCCTCACTGTGGCGGACCCTCCGCGTGCACGCGCAAACGGAGGGGTAGGGTGTAGGGGGCGGTTTGGGAATGGGCCTTGGACTTCCTATTCCATAGAAGCAGGCCTTCTTCTTCTTCTCTTTTTAATGGCGGATCACAATCAGCTTTTGGTTGCATACCGCCACCTACTGTACACAAGTGTGTATCATCATGTCATCCCTCTAATAAACCAGCATATCGAAAACATAAAACTAAGAAACCATAAAATAAATAAAACAAAAACAAAAAAGAAACAATCATCCATGGTCTTATTCTAATACTGTTAGATTATTTTCCCTATCCCAGTTTCCCTCAAAAAGGTGAACAGTGCCTTTCTGGTAGCTCTTACTCCTTCTCCTTCTGTTCCCAGAATACCAGCTACATTCCACTCTCTCTCTGCCTCTAAAACTTTATCCCTTAATTTTTTTTGTAGTGCACTTTTTGCTAATTTATCAGCACACTCGTTCCCTTTCATCCCCTCATGTGCAGGCACCCAGCAGAACTGCAGATCTAATACCGCCTCTGTGCAGTCTTAACAGGCTATGATTCAGTTCTATGAGAATGTCTTCTCTGGTAGTTGTTGATTGTATGCTTTGTAACAAGGACAATGAATCTGTACATATAACCACCCTATCTGGTCTGACCTCTTCAACCCACTGCAATCCTATTATTACAGCAAGCATTTCTGCTGTACACTGATAATTGATCAGACGCTCTTTTTAAAATAGATATTTTAAAGTCTGGGATGTATATGCCAACTCCAACACACTCTTCCTTGTTTTTAGAACCATCTGTATAAATGTGTAGGTAATTGTAGTACTTTTCGTTCAGATACATACTTGTTTTAATTCCCACTTCATTTATTTGCCACTCTTTTTTCCTTTCTACAATACTCATATCTATTTTAGCTTCTGGGAACAGCCATGGGGGAACACTGCTAAATGGGGTTGCTTTGGCAAACATGATGGTCTCCACTCCATATGCCCTCGTTCTTTCCTTACTTGTCCAGCCAAACCCACGTCCCTGGAATTTTGCATATTCCCAGCAATCCTGTAATATTCTGTTTGAAATATTTTCTTCTCCACTTCCTTGTAGTCTGACCCAGTATGACAGAGCAAGTCTCTCTCTTCTGATCTCCAGAGGTGTCTCTCCTGCTTCTATCAGAACTGCATTGATAGGGGATGACTTTATCGCTCCAATACACAGCCACAATGCTTTATATTGTATTCTATCAATAGAAAGCGATGTTTTTGCTGCTGTTCCATACACTATACAACCATAGTCTATTGTGGACCTCATAATTGATCTGTAAATGTCTATTAATGCTTGTTTATCTGCTTTATTACAGATTTTATTTAGTTTTATATTTATCATTGTAGCCTATTTATTTTATATTTTGACATCAGGAGATGTTATACAGTTCTGTATTGCCTTTTATTGATTGTGATTGAAACACTTTCTTATTATTTATTTTAATATTTTCAAGACATTCTTTTTAGTTGTACAGCTTATTTAACCTTTTTGTTTGACATCAGCCATTATAAATAATATGGCCATCTGAGTGTGTGTGTTACTGTTTGTGGTTTGTTTTTAACTGTGTAATACAGTTAATGATTCCAAATGTTAGAGTTCCTTATTTTCATATCAAAACTTGCACTACTGTTAAAAATAAATAACAGAAAAAAAAAAAATGCATTTTGGACTTTTTTTTGCTTTTCCTTGTTGTACCGAAACCGTACCGAACCGTGACCCCCAAACCGAGGTATGAACCGAACCGTGACTTCTGTGAACCGTTACACCCCTACAGGATAGCAATGATAAAAAACATTTAGAAATAAAGAATACATCAAATCATCCTATATCTGTATATGGAAACTTGGAGCCCTCAATCCACAATAAAATGGTTCATCAACAGTCAGTGGTTAACGTATAAATCAGAAAATCAGTATGACAAAAACATTAAACATATTGTCTACTTATGTTGATAAAGATAGAGTTCATTCAAGTCTTATATGAATGTTGTGCAACAATGTTGATCCAGTCAGGCAGATTTTTCTCATGTGTGAACTGTCATAACACAGGATTGTAGCTGACATCTTCGTGGATTCATCTTCTTATTACAGACACACACATTTCCTAACATTCTGTCTATAGGCTGTAAAATGTATTTTCTCTTCGATTTACACACCGCATTTCTTGCACGTCTGTCCGTCCTGGGAGAGGGATCCCTCCTCTGTTGCTCTCCCAGAGGTTTCTCCCATTTTTTCCCCTTTAAAACTGTGGGTTTTGCACGGAAGTTTTTCCTTGTACAATGTGAGGGTCTAAGGACAGAGGGTGTAGTTTTTCTCATATTGATATTCTGAACAATCTGTGCTGTTGTATTTGCTGCAAAGTGTCCCTACTGTGGGCTATTTTTATTATATGTACAGCACTTTGGCTCGACCAAAAATCGTTTATAAATGTGCTATATAAATAAAACTTGATTTGATAAGACTTATTCATTGTCCTCCCCATCAGCTTCTGTTTACATGTGTTCAGCTGAGCTGCTTATTGGAGGCTCTGCCTCTCAGTTATCCTCAGTTTGAATGGCATTAAGCTTTGAGGACTGATGACCAACACACTTGTGTCTATTGATACAATTACTCCATTTAAATCTTTTGTCACAAACATTGCAGCTGTATATTTCCTCTCCTGTGTGGACTCTCATGTGTCCCTTTAAACTTCCACTCTGTGAAAAAGCTTTCTTACAGACTGAGCATCTGTATGGTTTCTCTCCTGTGTGGACTCTCATGTGTTTTTTTAAATGTTCACTCCGTGAAAAAGCTTTCTTACAGACTGAGCAGCTGTGTGGTTTCTCTCCTGTGTGGACTCTCATGTGTGCCTTAAAATGTCCACTCTGTGAAATAGCTTTATTACAGACTGAGCAGCTGATTGGTTTCTTTTCAGCACTACGTCGTGGATTACTGACAGATTCATGTCTATTTTTCAGTAAGTTTGAGCCTGATGCAGGTTCTCTGGTCTCCTTCCAATCAGCACTGTTTTCAGTGTCAGGTTCAAAAGAGTCTTCAGTGTCCAATTCAGAAGAGTCTCCAGTGTCGTCCTCAGTCTTTGGTTGTAAACTGCTCTCTGGATCTGAGTTCCTGGCTGGTTCTGGTCCATCAGCTTCTGTTTCCATGTGTTCAGTTTGTCTTTGATGAGGCTGTGAGGACTGATGTTTCTCTTTATCATCTTCACTCTTCACAGGGTCAGGAGTGAAAGTGGACTTGGTTATATCAGCCTCCTCCAGCTCCTGAAGCTGCTCTCCCTCCTGATTGATTCTGAGTTCCTCCTGTTCCAGCTTAATGTGTGGGGGGGGCTCTGGGTCCTCCTGGTCCATACTGGTGCTCCACTCCTGCTGGTCAGGGAGAACCTCTTCTTTAACCACCACCAGCTGCTGGACGTCTGCAGGAAACACAGTCAGAAAAAACTGTTAAGTGTTAGCATTTAAAAACCTAATCACCATTAAAACGGGAGACATTTTTCAGCCCTAATTAGTCCCACCTATTGTGTATTTTTTTTTGGCTCAATTCACCTTATGTAGCCCAGCCCCTTTCCACTTCCAGTTAAAAATGAAAAGGGGTTATTTCTTCTGGTTTAGAACTAGCTGCAATGTAAACAATGAATTGTATTTGGGATCATTCACAGCTACACTACGCCTATAGAATGGCAATACTAAAAATATATTGTAGGGCCATACCTATACAAAACATGACTGAAGTTTTTTGCTTAAAATACCAAACAGATCACCCATTGTAGCCACGCCTCATACCCCTCTATTACAGCCCTGTTCCAAAAAGGCTGATTCTGTGACCAGCTTTAAATCGAACAGCTGCTGCTAGCCACGCCCCTTTGTAGCGTCAACTAGCTTTCCCCTGCTAAGAGAGTTTTCTACCGGGAGAAACTCAGCTAAATGCTGCCGTGATTAAATGCCATATTATGTTCCAAACCACGTCTTCAAGCATTATTTCTGAAACAGTACACTGTAAAAAAGGATTTGATCATTAAGTTATTGTAACTTTTTTCTTTAAGTTACTTTCACTTAATATATCAATTTATGCAATTTCTACTTAATTTCATAAGTTGTTATTACTGTATTTCAACTCAGCTTTGTAAGCCAGCTCAATGACCTGTACATTATATGAAGTCAATTTGACAGAACAGTGCGAGTTGTGATTTGTATTGTTCTACACATTTCCATGGCCTGATAACATGGCTGTAGCGATGACATATTCCTGTGCGGTGAAAATAGTCCAGGTCTTGTAGTTGTTTTCATTGAATGAAGGCATTTAACAGGGACATTACTTTTTATTATGATATACAACTGAACCACCTGGTTTCGATTTGCCATTATCAAAAGAAGAACTTCAACCTGACAGATTGATGATGACTAAGAAAAGCAAACGTTTTTTTTTAAAGTTATGTGACAGTAAACATGACCTACCGAGTAACGGGTGCGCACTGCGCAGATATTTTCGGCTGATGAACCACTGTCGGACAGGCAAAGTGAGGTGAGTGGTTGCATATTTAACGGTTTCAGGCAAGACGAAAAGTAGCTAAATGGAGTTGAATCAACACCTAACTGGTATTTCAATGTTTATAAAGAGACTTTATTTCAGGGCAGAGTGCGAATGAAAATGTCAGTTCACTTAGCTAACATTACAGGATTATGTTTCACAAAACGTTTATAAAATAAATAAGCCTCAAGCATTCACACTCTTATTTATAAAGCTTGTGAAGTTTTGAATGGCAACTGCCTACGTTTGTAGCTTGATTTAGAGAGGTTGTGTTTGTTCGTTCCAGTAATTAGCCGTGTCCCGGCTATCGGTTTGGCTAAATTGGCACATTTCGGAGAGGTTGTGTGTGTTCGTGCCAGTAATTAGCCGTGTCCTGGTTCTCTGAATTGTAGCTTGTTAGCCCCTGCTATGTTCTGAAAGCCAGGCCATTGCTGTGAAGTGGAACTTGCAACGTTTTTTCTGGATCAGCTCGCAAAGGGGGTGCCTCGCGCCATTCTTTCCGTTGAACATATTCATATTGTGTATGAATGCTATTTTTGAAATGGGGGAAACAAATTTGTATTTCTGCTGTTTTAGAAAATATTTTATAGAAAATAAAGGAATACATTTAGTTTATTTCATCAAAATACGGTGCCTATAAACCACATGTCCCACAATGCATCTACTTCTGTGACCTGCGCATTGAAGCGTCTTAATATCAGCCGTTTGTAGCAGCGGGAACAGTCAGACAGCAGATTTAGAAGATTTACATTTTGCTGCAACTGGATGAAGTGGACTTGCAAGTTGTGATGCTCATTTTAAGTTTCTTATTAGTATTGTGTGCCTCTACAGTAGTGTTGTCACGATACCAACATTTTGGTTTCGATACCGATACCAAGTCAAGAATTGCGATTCCGATTCTTTTTCGATACTTTAAAAAAAAAAGGGAAACAGTCTTAAATGTAATTATTGTGCTTTATTTCACACCAGAACCATAACACACATTTTTAAACAATGAGAACAATAAACAAAATAAATGACAATAATTCGTATGAAATAAAATTAAGCATTATCTCAAACTACTTTTTTGTTTTATAAACCATTTTATAAAATATAATTGTTTTTATATTTTATTAACATGTAATAGTACAATAATTATTGACAAAATCTACATTGCAGATGTTAGCCACATTGGTAAGTTAGCTAAAAAGATAGCCATATTAGACAGTTATCATTGCCATTAATTGCCTCGTCAAACTATGAAAACGTTCGTTTGTCACAAAATAAATTACACTTGTTTGACTTAGATTTGAGGACATGGGCTTGAGCATGATGTAATTATGTTATCTATCACATTCGCTAACCTTAAATTCTTTAAACAGCTCTGAATGCCGGTCGGAGGGTGCTTAGCCAAGTCTGATGTGTTGGCTCCCTTGGTTTGCAGGGATCTAAAACATTTCTCACAGACAGGCCTTGTGGTGTCCGTAGGCTTGCCCTCACTGTCAGAGATATAGCTGAAATACTTCCAAATTTCGCTTCTGGCGTCTTTTTTGTCAACAAGCCGAGGCGCAGCGGCAGTTGCACTCTCACTTGCAGCCATGCTTCTCGTTTTCTCACATGCTCTGGCAGCTAGCGCATGCACGAGAGAGGGGAGGGACTGCAGGCACGGCTGCAGTGCAGGGAGTGGAAGCAGAGCGCTGAACACACACGGCTCTTATTAAAACGGCGCTTTCTCACCGGAGTACTTTCCCCCGTCATTCTTAACCCTCTGGAGTCGGTGGACGCGCCGGCGCGTCCAAGTGCACTTTTATTTACGTATTTAATTCCAGATTTTCGATTGTAAGGAGTAGAAATATGATTCAGATATCTGCGGAATCGCTGGAAGAGTAGCTTTCCAAGAGTATCTCCTGTGAGACTGTACCCAGGGCACAGCAGCCAATATTGCCGCTCAAAGCAGCTTGACTTTACACTGTGTGGGATTGGTGGATTCGTGTGTCCGTCAAGGAAATCTCGGCCGGCAGCCATCATGTTCTGAAATGACCAATGGACATCGAGAAATCACTAAGGACCTACCCACCAAGTAAAAAAAAGCATAAACTACGTGTCTCCCATCAGTTTACGTCTGTGAGGAGAGAGAGAGACAGAGAAAATGGCAAAAAAAAAACAGTTGCCGATTTCGCGAGAGATTTTTTTCGCTAGCAGCAGTGAAGATAGAGCCTCAAAACCTCTCTTCTGAAGAAGAAGAATACAAAGACAACAACAAGGATACATTTGGACATGGGTAAGTGTAAATATTATAGTAATAGTGTACTGGCAATGTGTGGGGAATACCGCGAAAATGAACAATAGGTTTATTGATATATATTTTGTATCGATAGTCATGAACTTTTTCTTGGGGCAAAATAGACTCCATTAGCAAACGTTTACTCTGTGCTAACGTTATTTTGGTGTGTAAAAGTGAGATTACATGTGTAGATGATTAAATTAATCATTTATTCGTCCCGCAACGGAGACATTTACAGTGGCTATAGACATGTTTTTGCCATCGATGATTTGATCATACTGTTCTGTACAGATAAGGCTGTATACATATAAAGATGTATTTATATGTGTGCCTGTGATTATTTTATCATACTGTTCTGTACAGATGAGACTTTGTCATAGATGTATTTATATGTGTGCCTGTTATTATTTTACCGTCCTGTACAGATGAGACTTTGTAATCAGATGTAGCCTATGTATATGTGTGTCTGTGATTTTATACTGAATGTAAAGTAACTGTGTGTGTGTGTGTGTGTGTGTGTGTGTGTGTGTGTGTGTGTGTGT
>CALSBZ010046909.1:251917-273647 GCA_943591055.1 Gobionotothen gibberifrons | reverse complement strand
GTGTGTGTGTGTGTGTGTGTGTGTGTGTGTGTGTGTGTGTGTGTGTGGGGCCCACAGGCGGCGTTTATCCAGCGGCCAGAACATCCATCTGTGCCGGCCCCCAGGTCAAGATCTACTGTGGCTCAAGGGCCTTCACCAGAGCCATCACCAGCAGACCAGCATCACTACAGCTGCCTCCACCTCCATCTGCGGCTGCCACCAGGTCAAGATACACCTCAGCACAAAGGCTCCACCACAGCCATCAACCCAGCCAGCAAGAAGGTCTCGTGGAGGTCTCGTAGAGCACTTGTACCCCCCACCTACACAGCACCATGCACCATCACCCCCACCTACACAGCAGCCAGACAAAGACCTTGACACTGTCTTGACATTTATAATGAATAGTTGGTTGAAAGTTCTGATGTTCAATATTGTAAATAGTGAGATTTTCCAGTTTCTTATATTTATATAAATAGTTGGTTGAAAAAACATATTTATAATAAATTGTTGGTTGAAAAAAAAAGTTGGAATGCTCAATTTGTATGTGTACACATCACATGAACCTTGGTATGTAATATTAAGTCATTATTCAGTCCTAATGTATCTCAGTCCCTGCTGTGGTGAGAGTAGAGTGATAAAACACCTATTTTCCTCAAAATTCGAATTGAATTTTTTTAATTTTAGACATGAATAACACATTTATATACAGTGTAATTCAAATATTTCACTGCTTCTGTGATCCTAAGACTTTGGTAAACAAATCTAAAACACCAAAACAATTCGATCACATGAGTACATTTGTGTTTTCACAAGAGTTTTGAAGATTTTCCGAAAATCGGATGTCAAATTTTAAGCTTTTGAGCTACTCATCTCATCAAACAGTGCTCTAAGGTGAGTAATTTGCATATATAGCAATACCAGAGATTGTCCTGAACATTTTGATATGTAACACATGGGTGCCATGTTAGAAGAAATACATTTAAAAGGTGATTTAAGAAAACATCTAAAAATCGAGAAAATACCCTTAGACTCCAGAGGGTTAAAGTACCGATACTAATGAAACGGAGGAATCGTACCGTTTTTAACGGCAGGGTATCGCGGTACCTTTCAAGTATCGGTACACCGTGCAACACTAATATATATATATATATATATATATATATATATATATATATATAACTTTTTGGTCAATATAATCGCATGACAATCAAATAAATTATTTTTCAGCTTAAAGAGTTGAAAGTGTTAATAAAATGAGAGCATTTTGGGCGGGCCTTAGACTGCTGCAGTGCTCACATGAACCAACACAGAACATAAGTGGGGGGGGACAGAAACATGGAGAAAGGTTCCAAACTCTTACATGGACATTTGTAATCTGTTCCAGGCGTTGAGATTGACAAGAAATATTGTAAGTGCTACTCTGTAAAGGGAATAGGCCTACTACTATTAAAATAACCTTATTTGTTTTAAATAAAAGTACACAAAAAACACATTTTGAATTAATTATTGAATTGTGTGCATAACAATGCAATTAATCACAGAAAATAATTTGATTAATCACGATTAAAATGTTTAATCGTTGCCCAGCAATAATAAATAGACTTAAGTGTTACCAAAGACTTTAACGTGTTACCAAAGAGTTTACAGCAGGGGTGTCCAAACTTTTTTCACAGAAGGCCACATACAGAAATAATATTTAAAAAATATACGAAGGGCTGGGCCACTCATAAAGGTGAGGTATATCGCCTTATAAGTTACCAAAATGTAGCTAAATTAGGCTTGATACATTAATATGCTTTAAGAAAAAAACAGCCTACATCACAGCTCTCTATCAGTTTCATTTATCTTGTTGGCAGATCATCCCTTAAAAACAGAAGTCTCAGAGAGATTATAATAACATGAAATATGAAGGGTCTATTTCAAGCTTGTTATGTAAATAAGTTATTAGGCTTTTTTTCATCAACTAAGATGTGTTAGAACATTTCATCAACATGAATTGACTGAATTTATTTTAAAAGTGGGCTTATTAACACATGAATACTAGTGTGCAATATGGTTGTACATATATATTTAAGAAGTACAATATGAGAAAAGCACTTGTGGGCCATATTTCATGATACTTTTTGAATTAGCTGAGGGCCGGCCCCCGGGCCGTAGTTTGGACACCCCTGGTTTAAAGTGTTAATTAAGAGTAAAGGGAACAGACCTGCTCTGTGTATCCGAAGCTGAGGCTGTAATACAGCGTCCAGTAGTTTCTGGAGTCTCTTGTTCTCCTCTTTTGAACGAGACAGCTCCTCCTCGTACTCTGCTATCGTTTTTTCAAACAGAGCAAATATCTCTTCAGCAGTGAGTCGCTGCTTCTTCAACGACAGCAGCATTTGGACTTTACTCATGTTTACTAAATCACCTTTTCCTGCAAACTCCGTTAAACACACTGTTTCTTTCTCTCCATCAAACTCTCAATCTGAGCAGTGTTTCCAGCTAGCATGCTAAGCTAGCTCCTATAGTCCGAGGTAAAAGCTCCAGAAAAAAGAGCACACAGTCCATTCGGAGGTTTATCCAAACACACAGATGATGGATCAGTAGTGCTGGAGCTCACAAACGCTTTCTCTGGAACACACACAGAGAGAGAGAGAGAGCCGTAGCGACGAGACGCCGCCTGGACCCAGTGTGACTACCCGATCTGAATCCCTGCCCTATTTGCAATGCGCATGTGCGAGATGGTCCGCCATAAAATGGATCCGTCTTGTATACAACTCTCGCGAGAGTTTGCAAGTCACGTGGCTAAATATTTACATTTGGCAGGCAGCCTTTCAGTTGCGATCGTTAACATCAGTGGGCCACAGCAAATGATGGTGAGAAGCTAAACTATCTATTAATTATGTCAATTAGAGGGAGTGTGATTGTTGAAATAGGGTGTTAGCGGTCTTGCTGTTCAAAGAAGAATGACAACACTGTAGATCACCAACACTATGGTTTATTTTTTTTTCACAGGCAAGTCAACGTTTGTCGCAGTAAAAGTCCCAAGATAGCTCCTGGTGCGATACAATGTTCCCTTTCAGTGTTTTACTATTATGTCTGATTTTTCTCTATTAATATTGCTGCTGCATTAATGTGTATGTTGCATGCAGGGCCGTATCCAGGATTTCCTAAATACCGAGGTCCAAATATGTTAGGGGGGTTCGGGGGACACCCCCTGAGATTTTTGGGATTTTCATGATCTCGTTAGGTGCTTTTTAAGTCCTGTGGGGGGTCACATATTGGATAATATATTGATTTCAAACCATGTCAGCATAAATTATTTTTGAAAGTGTAATGCATAAAAATCAGCTGATTGTTACTATTATGATATGGACATGCAGAAGAGGCTAAAATGATCACAACATATTGTCAACATTCATTTTCCATGTCTCTCTCCTTTCCATAACCTGCACCCTCTCTTCCATCTTCTTTAGTCTTTCTGTCTTCTTCCTGTTCATTACTCTCTCTGTCCTCTACTCTTTCTCTTTGTTCAATCTCTCCCTCGTTGTTCACTTTTTGCTCCTCCTCACTTGTCGCTCCTGCCAGTGAATTAAAAGCAATTCAGCAATTTAGTTCATTTCACTTGTTTGTTTGCATTCTTTTTGTCATTTAAATCTGTTTTGTTTGATTCTCAAAAGAGAACAAAGATGTAAGCAAATTGTGTTTTATACAATTGTATGTTATTATGACATCATAACTGCAATAGATGTATGTTGTTTTACAATGATGCCTATTGTAAATTAAGACTATTGTTATATATATATATCTATATCTATAGATATAGATATCTATAGATATAGATATAGATAGATAGATAGATAGATGGGGTTATTAAGCCTACATTCTTTTGTGTGACTGTACCTGCAGTTCCTCCCTGACTTCCATCACTTTCTCTCTTTCTCTCTGCCTGTCCTGTCTCTTCCTTACCAAAGCTGAGCTTCGACTGACGTAGTCTTTTCATTATATCTGAGTCAGTGTAAAAAGAAAACAATACAATGTTATAGCTCCATTGTTTTACTCAAATTGAAATGAAAGAAAAGCATTACAACGTTTGTTAAAAGGTAATCCTTCTGACATTGGATGAATGTAATTAACTTTAGCTCTCTAGCTAGTTTATTCACGCAATTTAAACCAAAGTATAGCCTATAGCTGCAATATAAGTTACTACAAAGAACCCCGTTTAGTGTAATTATTTCACAAGTTTTGTATACACAGCTCGAACAATATTACCGAGGTCCGGACCTCGGTGACCTCAATGGTAGATACGGCCATGGTTGCATGTTACTGCTGTAGATGTGTTTCCGAGCCGCTCCGATTACAACGAGAGTTACAACGAGAACGTGACATCATATTTACACAAGACGGGTCCTTTCTACGGTGGCCCTGAAGTGCAAGACACCACAGCATTTCAGAAAACACCCAATCACAACCCAATCCAATCACAAACAAGAAGTGTTCTCCCTAAAGGATTACCCTTTCCGTCCAATGTGAAATGCTGTTGTGTTTTCTGAAATGCTGTGGTGTTTTCTGAAATGCTGTGGCGTTTTCTGAAATGCTGCGGCGTTTTCTGAAATGCTGTTGTGTTTTGTGAAATGCTGTAGTGTTTTTGGAAATGCTGTAGCGTTTTCTGAAATGCTGTGGTGTCTTGCATTTCAGGGCCACCGTACATTTCCATGGATGTATAATAATAATCCTTTCTAGCCATAACCAAGCCCCCAGGAAGTGCGCCGGACTCAGATGAAAATAGTCGTGCTGGCCAAACGGCGGTACTGCACTTCCGTTTGGTTGCCAGGCCCGGAAACACTTTTTCCCATTGACTTACATGGGGAAAGAGTGGTCTGTAAATCGTTGGATAATTTTTTTTAAACTAAATAAACTACCCAGTATGAACACTTGTATAGCCCTTATTATAAACATTCGTTCCTCAAGTTGTAAAAATGTGCTAATAACGTTATTCTGAGAGTTATTTCCCTCTGCATTATGAACGCGCATCTAACCCACGGGACCGCGCCACCCGGCACGTTCATGTTACGTGTTCAGCACTACATGCATTGCGTTTATCTTTACCCATGGATGCACAATAACAACGGACCCATATCGTCTTACTGCCATCCCACGGAGCTGTAATAATGGATATATTGCACATGTTTGCTGTAATTCATCACTTATAAAATATTATACTACATGGGCTGTATGATTAAATCTTGTACCGTAAATGTTGTATTAAATAAAGTTAATATTACCGACGTTAGAGTAACGTCCCTGCTCTTCTTATTGCACTAAGAAGCTTATTGCATTGTATATATATATATACAGTGCAATAATTCTTTCATGCTAAATGAAGCTCTGTTGCTTGGATTTCACTAGATCCTGTTACAGCGTAATATAAGTACAAAACGATTGATGTGCACATTAGCATAATTACTAGCTAGCCCTTAGCTGCTAACTGCCGTCTCATTAATCTCAAATCCATAATAACAATCCATTACCATGCTGTCATGAACGCACGGTGCTGTTACGTGTACGCAAATTGACGTGCTTGATGTCAACGAGCATTTTGGTTAAAGTTGCGCATGCGCTATGAGCACTAGCAGCTAGTTTTGACTGAAATTATCAAATAAAGTCAACATTTCACAGTCTTTATTGAGCTGTGTGGGGTTTGTTAAACTTAAAAAAAAATTGATAGATGTTAAGGACTAACATTTATAATAATAAGAACTTTTCATACAATCATACGTATGGTATTGGCAGGGCCGCCCCTCCCTACAGGCCAATCACGCAGGCTGCATGGGGCCCCGCCTTGCGCAGGGGGCCCCGCCCAGAGGGCCTCAGCTGCTGTGCGCAGTTCTCCGCACAGTTCTCCGCACACCCCCAGCTGACACACGAGAGTGAGAGGTGACAAGGGGAGCACGTCTGTAACCCGACACCATTGCAATGAATCGACATCTGACCAATCACAGCTTTGATACGGCCACTAGTGCAGGTGAAGAGATGTCCGTGAAAAGACAGTTTCAGTCCGGCGCAAGCAAGAGGGAAAAAAACAAAACATGAAGAAACTAGAGCATCACTCGAAGGTGGGTTATTGTACGAGTCAAATGTACAACTTGTGAATGTTGTATAAGTCAAATTGCCAATTGCCATATTAAAACATCAGCTGCAATTCACAACATGAAGAAGGCAGTCTCTGCATAGCATATAGGCTAATGGAGATGCAGTTATTTCCAGCATTCTTTATTTACTATTCATTCAAGTATGTTATGCCTTTGATCTGCTAATGTACAGGAGGAAGAGTGATACACAGTCTGTCTAGTTGGCTTACATAACAGTTAAAGTTTACAGCCTAAAAAACATGGAGCATTTTTTCCCCTTTTATTCATTTTTATGTCAATTTTCACATTTCATGGTGATGCTCAGCCTCTCCCCTTTACTCCTAACAGTCATCATCGTGTCAACCACAACACAGAGAAATACTGATAGAAATGTGTGTGTAGTTGTTGATACATTGCTGACAGAGGGAACTACATTTGAATACAGATTTAAGAAATATCAGTTTTTGAGCATGTCATAAGCATGTTTTGTCTTGACTATATTACAACTATATTATAATAAAATAATATACTATTTACATTATTTAATTGATTATGATTATGATTATTAGTAGAAGTAGTTTATTTGCATTAATTATATTTTAATCTTTTTGAGGCTAGTATTTGGCAGGAAATGCAGGCATATTCACCTGTAAACGCATACTGAACGACATACATGCACATTTAGCATTTACCTCACTGTATACAAAAGTAACTGTGTTGATAATAATAATAAACAGGAATTATATTTGCAAAGTAGCCTACTTTTGTTTCCAAAAAAAATGTTTTCACTCCTGTCGGTTGGGGGGGCCTCATCTCACAATGTCGCTTGGGGCCCCAAGTTGGTCAGGGGCGGCCCTGGGTATTGGGATCATTTGTATTAATGTGGACCGGAGGGAGAGGGTGACGAGCATACATTTCGCTTTCCTTTTTTATTTCAATTCCAACTTTGGTCATGAAGAATATGTTTCTCTGTTTTCCACGTTCATAAAACATAAAACAACACCATCAGAGCACGGTGCAGAGTCTCTAGATGAGTTTACATTAGTCCGTAGTTCTTATTAAACATCCATGTAGTCCGCTGTAGAAAACTGTAGTATCCCCACAGCAGCAGACCCACATTTATGACGTCCCTGGCGCATCATAACCACGTCGGATAGTGAAAGTGCAGTCGGATTCTCTAAAGTACCGCAATCTCTTCTCCTAAATCCTTTTGACTTCTCCTATCCACTATCCCTTAACCCCATGACGTTTCACAAAGAGGTCAAGGAATAGACGATAGGAGCTGATTTTTGGATTATTCGACCACAACCCGGACGTTGCATTCTTCTTCTTCTCTCAGTTTTTGGCGGATTGCAAACAACTTTATGGTGCATACCGCCACTTACTGTACAAGAGTGTGTATCACCATATCATCCTATCACCACTTGTGGAATTATACCACTGTGTTCACGTTGTTTTAAATTCTTCCAATCAATCCTGTTTCACTCAAATACTTAAAAATGGCCTTCTGTTTCCAGTATCCCCATCAGGCTCCACTCCCTTCCTGCCTCTCTGACCCTGTCTCAAGTTAGTTTTTCCCTCTCTGTTTTGTACGTTGCAGTGTAATATGATGTGTACCCCATTTTCTTTCACTCCACACCCCCTGCATTCTTCAACTTTGCTTTTCCCCATTATAAACATTGTGCCGTTTAATCCTGTATGATCCAATCTGAGTCTAGTGATGATGATCTCCTCCCGTCTGTTCCTTTCTGTATAGATCTTTGTTATTACTGATTTCTCTAACTTGTGCTATCTCCTCCCTTTCTGATCTTCCTCCCACCTTTTATGCCATATTTCCATGCCCTTCTTCTTAATTATTGCTTTTCCTTCTCCTTTTCCAAGTGAAACTGGTATTGCTATTTCCTTTTGTAACGCATCTTTTGCTAACTTATCAGCATGCTCATTCCCTTGAACCCCCTCATGTGCAGGCACCCAGCATAACCGCACATCTATTCCCCTCCTCTGAAGTCTCAATAAGCAATAGTTAAGTTCAATAATTACATCTTCTCTAACAGTTATTGTCGACTATGCTTTTCAAAGCAGATAGTGAGTCTGTGCATCAGGTCTGACCTCTCCAACCCATTGTAGCCCAATAATTGCTGCTAGTATTTCTGCTGTATAAACTGATATACACGCCTATCCCCACATATTCTCGCTTCTTAGATTCATCTGTGTAAATTATGAGGTAATTCTAATACTTTCGTTCAGGTACATACTCATTCTAATTCCCACTTCATTTATTTGCCAATATGTTTTTCTTTCCATGATACTCACATCTATATTAGCTTCTGGGAAAAGCCATGGGGAAACACTGCTAAATGGGCCTGCTTTGGCAAACTTTATGGTCTCCACTCCATATGCCCTCGTTCTCTCCTTACTTGTCCTGCCAAACCCACGCCCCTGGAACTTTCTATATTCCCAGCAATCCTGTATTATTCTGTTTGTGATATTTTCCTCTCCACCTCCTTGTAGCTTGAACCAGTATGACAGAGCAAGTTTCTCTCTTCTGGGGCCTCATTTATAACGCCTTGCGTAGGATTCACGTGGGAAGGTTGCTTACGTAGTACCAAGCTAAAAAATAGATACAGAAATCTTCCGACATTTTTCGATTCACAAAACATTGCGTACCGGCGAGGGAAGTGCGTACGGCACTTCCTATGCCTGTTTCCCTTTATAAATCACAATCGACTCGAAATGCGGCGCAGATTTTGCGGGCTTCACGTAACGCCCATATTTGCCTATAAATAGTCAAAGAAACGCCCATTCATTCTGACTGACTGCATGAAGAAGATCGCAGGAAATGACGACAGAACAGCTAAAAAAGACATCTCACACCGTGTCAGATGTTGGTTATTTGGGGGAGGTAGAGATGAATCATATTGTTTGGTGGATGCCGTTTGAACCAGAGTAGCAGCATGGAGGTCGGATCATCACCAAAATAAATAAACAAGTGGTCCGAAAAAGGTTAATGACAAAAGAAATACACATAACCTTCCTCAGGCAGTGTGTTTATACCGGGGACAGGAGACCCCCCCTTGATGAGAAACTTTAAGAAATGATCGGGGAATCCCTCCGGAGTCGAGTCATGACGACTGGATCTGAATTATTCGTTTGTATTTGGTGGTTTGTGTTCCAGCTTTCGATCAGCAACTATATCCATAATCCACCAGTTAAAGGAAATACAGCTAATGTGTTGTGTTGTACAGTATTAGCTGTACAATTTACCACATATGGTGTTCTTAGTTTCCATAGCTCCTGTGTTTTAGGAGCGACTTATCAAGTCTTGGCAAAAACACGATTAAACGTGATCGTATATAAAACCATGCTTGTACAACCTATAGAAATGCAAAACGACGTCAGTTTGGACGTAATCCTGTCCTGCTTACCGCATCATTTATGAGAAAACATTTCATAACATTAACACAACATATTCGAGGTGGTTTTAAATAACATATCTGTATTTATTTATTTCTCCAAGTTATGTTTTTGTGTGCACTGAGGAGTCGCAAACAGGCGTTTGTTTAATCATTTTAAGATTGGCTTTAATCAATGTTTGAAAATGAATTCTTCATACAGTATATGATAAATGAGAGGTAGCATTTTATTTAGGGTATTATTCCCACATATTTCTCTCCATTCTTCCTTCTGCCAACGGTGTCGCAGTTTGTCGTCTCTCCTGTTTTTGTGCATAGTGCGTACGCATGGGTCAGAGCTTGCGTGGAGGACCGCACATTTTCCCGTCAAGTTAGTATTTTATAAATCGCAAACATTTCGTAGAAACTGGCGTACGCCATTTTTTGAGCGTATATCCCTTTATAAATGAGGCCCCAGATCTCCAGAGGTGTCTCTCCTGCTTCTATCAGAACTGTATTAATAGGGGATGACTTTATTACATTACATTACATGTCATTTGTTAGACGCTTTTATCCAAAGCGACTTACGCTGTGGATAATCCCCATAGGAGCCATTTTGGGTGAAGTGTCTTGCCCAGGGACACAACAACATGCTGACTGCAGAGGGACTCGAACTTGCTACCCCCTGATTCGAAATCCAGCACTCTATCCACTGAGCCACAGCCGCCCCATCACTCCAATACACAGCCGCAATGCTTTATATTGTAGTCTATCAATTAAAGTGATGTTTTTGCTGTTGCTCCATACACTATTACAGCCATAGTCTATTGTGGACCTCATAATTGATCTGTATACGTCTATTAATGCTTGCTTATCTGTGCCCCAGTTGCATCCAGCTACAGCTCGTAATAGATGTAATACTTTTTTGCATTTTGTTTCCACTTGTTTAATATGGATTTTCCATGTATATTCACTAACAAACCACAGTCCTAGGTATTTGAACTCATTCACCTTTGTCATTGGACGATCACATAGTGTTAGCTGTTCGCCATCAATCTTGCGTTTATTTGTAAATACCATGTAGCATGACTTGCTTTCTGACATTTTGAATCCCCAGTTATATGACCACCTCTCCACTTTTTTAATCGCTCTACCTATATTCTCCATTACATATGGGGCATTTCTTCCCCTCATCCAAATAGCCCCATCATCTGCATATAGAGCCGATTGGATGCATGTGTCTAAGCATGTAAATATGTCATTAATCATGATGTTAAACAATATTGGACAAACTGCACTCCCTTGGGGAATACCATTTTCTATTTCAAAATAATTGTAAATATCTGCTCCAACCTTTACTCTAAATGTCCTGTCTGTTAAAAAGGCCTTTACCCAATTGTTCATTCTCCCTCCAATACCAATTCTACTCAATTTGATCAGTAATCCATCTCTCCACATAGAGTCATAGACCTTTTCAATGTCAAAGTACACTATTGCCATTATCTCATCTCATCACTCACTCTTACTAAAGCATCTATTGTGGACCGCCCTTTACGTACTGTAGTCCGCTCTGAAAACTACTCAGCAGCCCTTTCTGTTCCAGTACATGTGAGACTCTACAGACAATGATCTTTTCCATCCATTTACATAGGTATGATGTAAGAGCTATTTGTCTGTAGTTACTAGGGTTAGCTGTATCTTTCCCTGGCTTATTGAATGGTAGCACAACTGCTGTTTTCCACAAACTTGGTACATCTCCTTCTCTCCAGATTTTATTGAAAAGACTCAGCACCATTGTCATAGTTTCCATAGGTAACTGTCTAAACATAGCATAGCATGGCTGGTCTTGTCCTTGGGCTGTATATCCTGTACCTTGTAAGTCTATTTTGAGTTCTGACATTGTAAATTCCACATCCAGAGCTGACCTATTATCCTGTCTCTTCTCCTTCACGTTTTCATTCTCTGCTAGTAACTGCTGTTTTTGCTGCCTATGAATATCACTGAGATGCTCCCCACTATGTACTGCTGCAAGTGTCCTTCCTAACATATCTGCCTTCTCTTTATCTGTCACTGCCGGCCTCTCTCCATCAACCAAAGCTGGAATGTTAATGGGTTTCCTTTTACTACTCATCTGCTTAAACATGGACCAGACATCACCTAATTTTACTCCTCTGCCAATGGTAGAACACAATTCTCTCCATGTTTTCTTTTTTGTGTATTTTATTGCCCTTCGAGCAGTTGCCCTTTTCCTTTGATACTCAGTTACAACATTTAACCCTTGCATCAATTTCACCTTTTCCATGCTTATGTTGTCCTCCGCATCTCGCTCGCACATCTTAGCTGTCCTTTACACTGCTGCGCTGTGTGCTCCATTCGTTGACATGTGTAGCACCTGAGAGGTTTGGGGATGTACTCCCTAACAATGAAGTATCCCATTTGTACTGCCTTAGGTAAGGTTCTCTCAAACTGAATGAGAACTGATAATGTTTCTTTGGGTGTGCCATCCCATTTGCTTTTAAGCCTTGTGGCTTCCACTACTTTGCCTCCTTTTATTTCATTTTGAACATCTTCCATTGACATGTTCAATGGTGTAAGAGCCATTTAGGCACATTATTTTATGGTAATGAATGATGTTTTGTGAGTGAGGGTTAGGGTTAGGGTTAGGGTTAGGGTTAGGGTTTAGGGTTTAGTAACTGCTCAGTTGTGCTTTTTATGAATGAAGAAGAAAAGAGCCATGATCAAGAGAACTGGTTTGAGCCTAAATCTCAGAAGTTTCTGGACTTTATTAATGAAGCTGATGTGTGGATTAATTGTGATGAGCATTACAAAGAAATACCACAAGCCTGCAACGATGATGTTTCTCATATGGACAGTGTATCTGTGGTGGCAAGATCCAGTAGAGTAAGCAGGGCTTCATCCGCTTCAACAGCATCCTCAGCACGACTAAGAGAGGAAGTAAAGCGTGCAGCTTTGGAAGCCAAGGCTGCCTCGCTAAAGCAGAGTCAAGCCTTGGCATTTAAGGAGGCACATCTTCGGGCTGAGAAAGAAGAGCTGAAAATTAAAACAGCTTTAGCAGTGTCAAACGCTAAAATTAAAATGTATGAAGAGTATGACGCACAAGAGCAAGCAGGACACCGCTATCCACTAATCCCAAGCAGTCATGTAAACCCCTCAGATAGGTCTATTTCAGCACCTGGAGCTAGACCTAAAGCACCAAAGGCTCTGGACTCAAGTACATTAGCCAGGGGTGCACATCAGCGACAAAGTGACTATGAAAAGGATAAGAGTGATGCAATGAACATGTATTTGGACAATGCAAACACACGGCAGAAAGAAGACGCACAAGAGCAAGCAGGACACAGCTATCCACTAATCCCAAGCAGTCATGTAAACCCCTCAGATAGGTCTATTTCAGCACCTGGAGCTAGACCTAAAGCACCAAAGACTCTGGACTCAAGTGCATTAGCCAGTGGTGCACATCAGCGACAAAGTGACTATGAAAAGGACATATGCAAAGTAATCAAGAAGCAGACTGATATAACAGAAATGCTTGTGAAACATCAGCAGCTCGCCCTTCTCCCACAGCGTGATATTCCTTTTTTTGATGGTGACTTGCTCGACTTCAGATCTTTTCTTAAGGCATTCCAACACACAGTCAGCTCCAGAACAAACAATGCTGCAGATAAGATGTACTTCCTGGAACAGTATACAAGAGGTGATCCCAAAGACATTGTAAAAAGCTGCCAGCATATGCCCCCCGACCGTGGTTTTCAGAGAGCCATGGACATGTTGGAAGACCGCTACGGCAACCCACTGAAGATTGCCACCGCTTTGATGGAAAAGGTGCTAAAATGGCCGCAAATAAAACCAGAGGACTCGCAAGCACTCAACAAGTTTTCCCTATTCCTTTTAAGTTGCAGAAACGCCCTGGAGGATGTGGATTACATGGAGGAGCTGGATAACCCTACAAATATGAGAGTTATCATCTCGAAGTTACCCTATAAATTCATAGAAAGATGGAAGGTGCTGGCATTCGAGATCCAAGAAAGGAGCCAGAGAAGAGTGAGATTCAAAGACTTGGTCGACTTTGTGGATAGACAAGCCAAAATCCTGGCTGACCCTCTCTTTGGTGACCTGCAGGGATCTGCTGCCGAAGCGAAAAGCAGGAGCGTTTTACAAATGGAGAAAAATACCAGGAGTGAAAGGATTAAAGGAAGCATCTTTGCAACCAGTATGGCCACATCAACAGAGGAAGATAATTGCAAACCACTGACAGTGAATAGCAGGACGTCAAGTAATGTTGCCTTCATGAAACCATGTTTGTTCTGCAAAAAGGACCACGCACTATTGGAGTGCCATCAGATTGCAGAAAAACCTCATAAAGACAAGGTGGATTTTATATGGAAATCTGGACTATGTTTTGGATGCCTAGTTAAAGGGCACGTGAGTAAAGACTGCAAAAAGAGAATGACATGCCAAACATGTTCAGAAAGACACCCAAGCTTGCTACACATTCACAGAATAGATAATGTTTCCAATCATGCATGTGCAGAAATCCAAGAGGAGGCCAGGTCAGACAATACAGTAGTTTCAAGTGCACTGGTGAGCGTAAACCAGGAGACTACTATCTGTGAAGGGGCCGGAGATAGACGTGTTCTTGCTATTCTTCCGGTCTACATCAAAGCAAAGAAAGGAAGCAAGCTTGTGAAACCTACGCCTTCGTGGACCCTGGGAGCTCTGCAACATTTTGCACAGACTCTTTAGCAAGGCAGCTAAACCTGCAGGGAAAAGGAACGCAGCTTGTCCTAACAACAATGAGCTCAACCAAACAAGTGAAAAGTTCTCTGCTGAGAGATTTGGAGGTCTGTGGAATCAAAGAAGATACGTTTATCAGCTTAAAAAAGGTTTTCACGCAAAAGAGCATCCCAGTAACAAAGGATCATATTCCTCTTCAGAAAGACATTGAAAAATGGCCACACCTTCAGGAAGTAGAGCTGCCGTGCATCGCTGCGACAGTGATAAACTGGAAATGTCACAACAAGACACAAAATTACAGGCAAAGAGTCAAGGTCAAAAGATGGCAGATTTACCTTCAGACAGACTGCTTCCAAACAAACCACCCTTCACCAATGTAGGTGTGGATTATTTTGGGCCTATAGAGGTCAAAAGAGGTCGCAGCATCGTTAAAAGATATGGAGTATTGTTTACATGTATGACTACCCGTCACCCGAAAAGGTGGGTGCGTGAGTACCTGCCTGACCTGCAGGAGCGTCAAAAATGGACTAAAGTGAAACAGAATCTAGCACCAGGGCACATTGTCATGATCCTGGACGACAACGCCCCTCGGAGCTCGTGGCTCCTGGGAAGAGTCGTGCAGACCATCACAGACCCTAAAGGACTAGTTCGTAGAGTACTGGTAAAAACAAAATCGAGTATTTTGGAGAGGCCTGTGGAAAGACTTTGCCTCATTTGTGAATAGGACACTATCATTTTGCAGTAGGGCACAATGCATTACAGGGCGCTTGTTCATCCCTTAAAATACGTATATTTAGTTTGTTTTATGGAAATCCTATGTCAAGGGGTGTAGGTGGATTCCTCCCCCATAAGTAAATGCAAATGTTTTGTTAGGAGTATAATTGAGCTATTGTTAGCCATATTTTTGTTTGGAAATGACTCTTGTTATCATTATTAATTATAAGTCTTCTCGCCTTATAATTAGGGGCCGGTATTGTAAGAGCCATTTAGGCACATTATTTTATGGTAATGAATGATGTTTTGTGAGCGAATTGAATATTCTTTAATTTAACTTAAATGAGCTGAAACACTGTGAATTATTATTATACTGTTTTGTAATGTGTTATCTTGCTTTTGGACAGCTCAGGTTTATGTTTTATTATTTATAGAAAGCAATCTTAGGGGCGTGCTCGGGTATAAATGACGCTGCCAGCATGACACAGCAGGAAGTCTAGAGAGCCAAGTTGGGAAAAGTTTTTGACCGTACAAATCCGTAAGACCGAGGGATCTTGTTTGTTTGTTTTTGTTTGTTTTAAATACCGTGCAAATGTTGCACGTCGGCAGTGGGCCGCCAGCTGATGTTGAACCTCTAAATAAAGCACCTGAATGGAACGAGCAAGTATCTACTTTTTATTGAATATACGCGAGTCAATACTCGAGCTCGCCTCCTAGACTAAGTGGCCTTTGAACATTGATTTTCTTTTGGACAATTGGCCACTACAAATGGTACTCCTGAGATTACTCCTCTCAGTTTTGCCATTGCTTCCGGGACATGCGCCTTCATTTTCTCCCCATTCAGTGAGTTCATTCCGAGAATCTTTTCTTGCGACTGTTTGTTACTAGCATATGTATCAATACCCGCTTGTTGTTCATGAACTCAGCAAATTACATTTTTCCAATCTCTTTTTCAATTGCTTTGGTAAGTTTAATCGGGTGGTAATGCCCACCATCCTGATTGAATTATATTACAACTTTCCACTCGTGGTCTAGTTCTTTATTCAAAGTTGCTTGGCTGTCATTTTGACTGACTTTTGATTTTTTTTGGCTAGCCTTGTCTGCTTCACCCGACCAATCCGACCAACTTCGCACTCTTACTGAGCTATCTCTTTCTCTCAAAGCCCTTTTCTTCCTTTATCATCCATTCCATATCGGTTCTTTGGCTACCATCTCAGCTGGTTGACATGATGATACAGTCAATGTACAGTTTATGCAAATCCACCAAAATAACAGTCCAATGCTACATTTTCTGTATGTTTCCGAGTTTTCCGATTCTCTCTGAGCTATCTGCCACACGTCTCCGACTTAAATTCCTTCTTCCGGTCTGCAATCCACGTCACGCCAGCCAGACTCGCTCAATCTAGCCCGGACGTTGCATTACCACCTACTGCTGGATAAATAATAAAAACACCCTTACTTCATTACTGTACTGTACTTATACATCTTTCTGGTATCAATACTTCACTTCATACTCCACTACTTACTGTTCTGAGGACTTTTTACTTTTACTTCTTACATTTTTAACACAAATACCTGTAATTTCTACTTCTTACATTATTAAAACAGGTCTGTTACTTTAGTTTTAATCTGTATTTGGTGGCATGATCATTATTATTTAGAGTGTTCAGCGTTGCTTACATTAACAGTTTCTTATAATAGGAAAAACAATAACATGCAACCAACCTTGATGAGAGGGGTGCGCTCGAAGAAGAAACCAAACATGTAGGCCATGTTGTTACAGACTATACAGGAAATTGGCACAATGAACCTGTGAGAAAAGAAGAGTTAACATGAGACTCATAAATAAGAGACTTAGAGAAAACAAGTTTTGTATAACAAGGCATGTAGGAATGTATTTGGATTTTTCTAGCCAATAAACACGGTAAAAAATAGTTGGTACAGTTTTTTTTATTTAAATGCAATGAGGTACAGTTTTAGTATAATATGAAAAGTGTTAAAGTTTATTGAAATGGTAAAACACAGTGGAATATTTTCTTTTTAAAGACAGAAACTTAAGAAACTATTAAGGTAAAGCTTAATCTATGCAAAGACTATAAAGGACTGTTTATTTACCAGATCATCCCCTCAAACAGGTTGTGAATGATGAGGTGAGACTGAGTCACCACGATCAGCAAAATCACATGAGCCCAACCAAACTGTGGAGACAAAACATCATTAGGAAAATGTGTTTACAATCATTTGCCTGACAATCAACCCAATTATATTCATGACTAAGGGTCCTTGTTCCAAATATGTATTGATAGATTTGACGGTGGTACAACACCCAAGGGATTACTGTCAGTTGGGACTACACTGAGATGGGATTTAGCTGAAAAGGATATTAGCTTGATTAAATTCAAAATGTGTTTGAAGGCAGCATATCCTATTTAACAATAGGCGCGTTCACACCAAGTACTTTTCCCACAAAGGTTCCTGAGAACTACGATTTAGTTGTGTTCACACAAAAAAGTCCCAGGAACTAAATTAGTTCTAGAGAACCTTTTTTACCCCCTTTTCAGTCCCTGCTAGAGAGCAGGGACTTTCGTGGGAGAAAAAGGTTCCTGTGTCTGATTGGCTGGGCGGAATGCAAACCACGCCCCGTCAAACTCCCAAAAACTGTTGTGAAGCCGCCATTTTATTATCCTCGCATTGCATTATTAGTATTAGCCCAGCGCAGAAACGCAGAGAGACTAACTTATGACAACACAAAATAAAACATGGGAGCGGTGGAGATGAGGTGTCGGTGTTCTGGTGATTTACTTGGAAGTCCGGGGATATTTTGGGCGGCAGTATACGCCGTGAAGTTGTTTGCGGCCTGCCAGGAAACCCAAAGCAGAAGAGCTGTGTTTTTGTAAACCTCAGGCTCCATATTTAATATATATTCATTCATACATTCCACTGACACAAGACTAAGGTTTTTCATTATCGGCAGTGTTTTAGGGCCATTGTAGATTTTTGTTTTAATCAAATTAAATAGAAAGGGAGGAGGGTAATATTCCTAAAAAATAAGCAAGATTAAATTGTAAACATTTTGTTGATATTCTCTGAGATTTGTAAGGTTAATTTACCAGAAAAAACAGGCTTTAACAAGATACATTTAGGGGAAAAATAATTAATATGGTGTAAGTTGTTTTAATTATTTTTTGTATTGCTCCACTTGCAAGGTTGGATGAATCTCTATCAAACACTTTTTTTTTAAAAAAGGTATCAGTTTCTTTGTTGTTAATTTACAAATGTATTATGAGTTATTTCCCAGACTAATACACCCTTCTGCTGGCTTTTAACCAACATCGTCCCCAAAACAATGTAATATCCTTCTCTATGTGAACATAGAGCCTGTATTATGATTATCACAGGAGTGATGTGTCTTGTACGCTGAGTTGATCTTATCCGCTTCAAAAATGTTGTCTTAGATGATTGCTTTCACTTTGATTTAACAGGCACTGATTTTTCTGCTTGAATATTTCTAGCCGTGAAAGACTTGAGCTGTGTTTAAATCTGCAGTGTAACTTCAATTCGTCTCATTAATAAATGTCAGACTTGCAGTGTGGTATAAAAGGTGAAATTAACTAAGCAAGTCTTTTTCTCTTTTCTTTTGTGACTTTTTTTTAATGAGTATTTCACTTTATCTTAAATACATAACAAAAACAGTGCAGAACAGCTAATAAACCTCACTATGAATCCAAAACAATACAATTGCAGGAGTATGGATAAAGTGAGATGTTTGCATGCATTTTGAGCAGATTTGGGCAGAATCCAGCAGAGTGGATGTATATGTAAAGAAAAAAGTCTAAATATTTTAAGATAAAAGGTTTTTGGTGGGTTTTTTTTTCTAACTATCTCTGATCATTTTCAGAAACGGAAGGCTTCTGGTTCTTTTCTGGATCCATACAGAAGAAAAAAAACAGTGCTACCTACCTACCAAGCAGGTAAAGCATACAACAGATACTTTCAGCATTATTGGAGCACGAAGTGGAAGCTTGGATGAAACACAACAGACTTCAAAACAATGAACACCCGCAACTTAGAAGAAATAAAGTTGGGTTTTATGCGTTCTAATATTGCATTGCAAACCCATGATGTATTGACAGTAATTAAGAATAATTTGGTCATTGAATGCTCATTTCAGTAGATTTAATCAAACAAAACATAAACATATTGGACATTGCCTCAAGATTGTAACCTTTTCACATTCTGTTGAAATGGTAAATTACTAGCCATATCTTACACATTGCTGTTTTGAATCATTAATGACAGTTGAACTGGATGATGTAACATTATGCCACCTGCTGGAAAGAAGACGTATCGCTCTGTTGGCGTTGTTTGGACAACAAAAACAATCTTTGAGTACAGACACCGTCCTGCAAAGAGCACACAACCCAACACCACGTTTTTGGTCTAGCATCACTTTACAAAACGTTTGCATTAAGACACTAAGACTAGCTGGTCCATTTTAAGGTCAGTCCACCTTGAATGATCAGCAGGTGAAAGGCAGGACACGGGAACTTGGTCCTGAAGAGAAGTTACGATTATTAAACAAGAAAGTTGTCGAGTCAAGGGGTCAAAGAAATGAACATTTGTGATTATTAGCGAATCAGTTGCAGGTGGGTGAAATCAGGCTTAGGGAGTAACGTATTACATTTAACGGCATTAGGTTATCAGGATACAAAATAGAAAAATGTGTTCCCTTACAGTTATAGAAGCAAAAACAGTCAGATAACAGGTACATTTATACAAAACAGGGCTCATTAAAAGGTATGGTAGGTAAGAATGGAGAAACCAGCTCGAGTGCGCTAGAATTTGAAAGTACGCAGCCGGAAAAAAAATCTGCCCCTTCCTTCAGACTTCCTTACAGAGCCCCTCCTCCAACACACGCGCACATGACCAATGAGGGTACGAGATAAGTTTGTGGTAGGCCATCAAGTGATTTTAGCCAGGCTGGCTAAAATAACTGGTTGTGCTTTTTACAGCGCCACATATTAAAAAATGTTATGTATTTAATGTCAAAGTATTTCATGTATTCATTGCTATCGGGCTGTTAAGAGCATTCCATGGAATATAGAAAAAAGGGTTTCTGAAGTGAATGACCTACTCCACCTTTAACAGGATGACAATGATACAAAACATTTAGAAATAAAGAACACCACATCAAATCATCCTATATCTCTAAATGGAAAATTGGAGCCCTCAATCCACAATAAAAAGGTTCATCAACAGTCAGTGGTTAACATATAAAACAGAATATCAGTATGACAAAAACATTAAACATATTGTCCACTTGTGTTGATAAAGATGGAGTTCATTTAAGTCTTAAATGAATGTTGTGCAAAAATGTTAATCCAGTCAGGCAGATTTTTCTAATTTATGAACTGTTATAAGACTAATTCATTGTCCTCTATCAGCTTCTGTTTCCATGAAGCTTTCAAATTTCTATAATTTCCCCTCCTCGACTCCTCGAATCCCAGAAATGGATTTCAGCGCGCCATGTTGAAGAACATCTAATTTCTCTAAATGCACTTCGAGGACCGAAGATCGAGCATCGAGGAGGCTCTCTGGAGGAGCTATAATCGAGGATACACTGATGGTTCCTCCACGGATGTATTTCCGGCAACAGTGATGTTTAAACGAGTCGTGACACACGGCCGGACTTATCTCAGCCAATGACAGCTCTGCATGCATCCCCTGGATATTATTTTATTAACTGCTTGAATCGCGACGCAATGTTTACAGTGAGAACAGCAGTGAGGTCCGTGCAGAAAGCAGAGCAATGTATATCACTCGGTGTATAACAGGCCTATATTAATCTCTTTATTTGTATGCTTTAGTTTAGTAGATATCTACAAACAAAGAGTCGATATATCTGGTCTGATAGTTTTACGTTATTATGAGAGTGCTCCCATACTTGTTTGATCCTCAAATTGTATATATTTATATACATATGTGTGTGTGTGTGTGTGTGTGTGTGTATATATGTCCACATCTGTAGCCTGTTATTGTCTCATTATACCGCACTGTGAATGAATTAAAAGCAAATATATAAGTTGTCAAGAGTGCTGTGCCTCCTGTCATCATTGTGTCATGTGTCTTTTGAAATTATAATGCCATTTAAATCTTTTGTCACAAACATTGCAGCTGAATATTTCCTATCCTGTGTGGACTCTTATGTGTTCCTTTAAATTTCCACTCCGTGAAAAAGCTTTCTTACAGACTGAGCATCTGTATGGTTTCTCTCCTGTGTGGATTCTCATGTGTTCCTTCAATTGTCCACTCCGTGAAAAACCTTTTGCACAGACAGAGCATCTGTATGGGTGCTCTCCTGTGTGGATTCTCATGTGATCCTTTACATTTCCACTACGTGAAAAAGCTTTCTTACAGACTGAGCATCTGTGTGGTTTCTGTCCTGTGTGGATTCTCATGTGTTCCTTAAATTGTCCACTTCGTGAAAAAGCTTTCTTACAGACTGAGCATCTGTATGGTTTCTCTCCTGTGTGGATTCTCATGTGTTCCTTCAATTGTCCACTCCGTGAAAAACCTTTCGTACAGACAGAGCATCTGTATGGGTTCTCTCCTGTGTGGATTCTCATGTGTTCCTTTAAATTTCCACTCCGTGAAAAAGCTTTCTTACAGACTGAGCATCTGTAGGGTTTCTGTCCTGTGTGGGTTCTCATGTGTTCCTTAAATTGTCCACTCCGTGAAAAAGCTTTCTTACAGACTGAGCAGCTGTGTGCTTTCTCTCCT
>CALSBZ010046909.1:221993-251907 GCA_943591055.1 Gobionotothen gibberifrons | reverse complement strand
TGTGGACTCTCATGTGTCTCTTTAAATGTCCACTCTGTGAAAAAGCTCTCTCACAGACTGAGCAGCTGGATGGTTTCTTTTCAGCACTACATCTTGGATCACTGACAGATTCATGTCTATTTTTCAGTGAGTTTGAGCCTGATGCAGGTTCTCTGGTCTCCTTCCAATCAGCACTGTCTTCAGTGTCAGGTTCAGAAGAGTCTTCAGTGTCGTCCTCAGTCTTTGGTTGTAAACTGCTCTCTGGATCTGAGTTCCTGGCTGGTTCTGGTCCTCGACCAGCTTCTGTTTCCATGTGTTCAGTTTGTCTTTGATGAGGCTGTGAGGACTGAGGTTTCTCTTTATCATCTTCACTCTTCACGGGGTCAGGAGTGAAAGTGGACTTGATATCAGCCTCCTCCAGCTCCTGAAGCTGCTCTCCCTCCTGACTGATCCTGAATTCCTCCTGTTCCTGCTTAATGTGTGGGGAGGGCTCTGGGTCCTCCTGGTCCAGACTGGTGCTCCACTCCTGCTGGTCAGGGAGAACCTCTTCTTTAACCACCACCAGCTGCTGGACGTCTGCAGGAAACAGTCAGAAAAAACAGTTAAGGGTTAGCATTTAAAAATCTAATCACCATTAAAATGGGAGACATTTTGCGGCCCTAATTAATGCCTTTGTTTTTATACTTTAATATTATCTTTCTTAGTCCCACCTATTGTGTATTTTTGTTGGCTCAATTCACCTTATTTAGCCCAGCCCCTTTCCACATCCAGTTAAAAAGGAAAAAGGGTTATTTCTTCTGGTTTAGCACTAGCTGCAATGTAAACAATGAATTGTATTTGGGATTGTTCAAAGCCACACTACGCCTATAGAATGGTAATACTACAAATATATTGTATGGCCATACATATACAAAACATGACTGAAGTATTTTGCTTGAAATACCGAACAGATCACCCATTGTAGCCATGCCTCATACCCCTCTATTCCAGCCATGTTCCAAAAAGGCTGATTCTGTGACCATAGCTTTAAATGGAACAGCTGCTGCTAGCCACGCCCCTTTGCTGCGTCATGCAGCTTTCCCCTGCTAAGAGAGTTTTCTACCGGGAGAAACTCAGCTAAACGCTGCCGTGATTAAATGCCATATTATGTTCCAAACCACTTCAAGCATTATTTCTGAAACAGTATGGAGCTCAAACCTTTCTCTCTCGCAGGGTTTACCGCAAGGTTCAAGGTTCTTTATTGTCAAACTAACATAGCTACAGAGTAATTATGTCGTTGAAAATCTTAGGTCACAGGCTTCTCCAACAATGCAACACAATAATACAGATAAGCAGACAATATTAAAAGTAATACAAAAGAAAAATAGTTCTAAAAAAAAGTGGAATAGTGCAATACGAGTCTATATACAAGTTATTGGAATGATATATTAGATAATAGATAAATAATTACTAAGTAGCAGATGAATGTTGTGAAATTGTTTCAGCAGTTCAGGTGTTTAACAGTCTTATTGCCTGTGGGATGAAACTGTCTCTGAATCTTGAACCCTGAGCCACTGGGAGTAAAGGTCCTCCATGGATGGCAGCTCCGTCCTGCTGATGTTCTGTGCAGTTGTCACCACCCTCTGTAAAGCCTTACGATTGAGGGTGGTGCAGCTGCCATACCAGGCTGTGATGCAGCCAGAGAGGATACTCTCTATGGTGCACCTGTAGAAGTTGCAGAGTATCCTGGAATCCATTTTTAACCTCCTCAGCCTGCGGAGGAAGAAGAGCTGCTGTCGAGCTTTCTTGGTGATGGTGGTGGTGTGAAGAGTCCATGACAGGTCCTCAGTGATGTGGACCCCAAGGAACCTGAAGCTGTTGGCTCTCTCCACCGCAGTCCCATTGATGGCGATGGGGGTGTGTCCCTCTCCCTGCTGCTTCCTGTAATCCACAATCAGCTCCTTTGTTTTGCTGACGTTGAGATGGAGGTTGTTATCCTGGCACCAAGATGTCAGTTTTCTGACCTCTCTGTACACCGTCTCGTCGCCGTCTGTGATCTGGCCGATGACGGTTGTGTCGTCAGCAAACTTCACGATGGTGTTGGAGCTGTGTATGGCCACGCAGTTGTGAGTGAACAGGGAGTAGAGGAGAGGGCTGAGCATGCAGCCTTGAGGGGCACCGGTGTTGAGGATCAGGGTGGAGGATGTGATGTTTCCCACCCGCACTGCCTGGGGTCTGCCCGTCAGGAAGTTCAGGATCCAGTCACAGAGGGCGCTGTTGAGCCTGAGGCCTCTGAGCTTGATGGCCAGCTTGGAGGGCACAATGATATTGAATGCAGGGTAGGATTATCACCGGCGGCCAAGACGGCCATGCCGTCATGGCCCCTCGGTCTGGCCGTGAAGCCCCGAAAATAATTGTACGTCCTACGGCCACCATGGCCTGTGTGCCCCTGGTACTGTTAAAATCTCGAAGTTGCTTTAAAAGCATCAGAACAGTGGTTTCTGAACTGCATTATGCTGCGTTCACAATGGACGCAATGCGAATATTCTCATCGCTCTAACCGCTGGAGTTTCACCGCGGCTGTCAGCTGTGTTTACTCCTCAGATCAGGCTAAACTAACCTGTATCTGCTCCGTCCAAACTCACAACAACGTCCTAAAGACAGAATTAAAGCAGCGACTGTATTCGCCATGACACAGACAGTCTGTGGTTTGTACTTGTTTAACTTTTGTCTAGTTTCTGAACAGATATGAGGAGTTGTGAGGAGTTGATTAAGACACACACACACACACACACTTTTGCATTTCAAAGTATTGCTTGTTCATACAGTTGAATGTTTGAGCTTCACTGTGCATTGCTGAATGATGTATGTGCAGAGTTTGAGCCTTGAAGGCTGTTTCTTCTGCTCTGAAATGGAATATATTTGTTACATATTAATAGAATTTTAGATGTTTAGATTTGATTTTGTGAATGGGAGAAGTAGTAGATGGAATAAATACCAAACACTAATTATTCAAAGTAGAGTATTTCATTTAATATACGGTAATACTAAGGAGCCATAGTCCTATATGATGATATAATGTTTGACATTAAAAAAGTGATTTGTTTTCCATGTCATTGGTGAAGTTATTTATTCGTAAGCTCCAAATCCAAATGTTTCCCTCAATGGCCTTTGTGCCCTGGCATGTGGCCTTTGCGCCCTGAAAAAATGTGTGACACCAAAGGCCAAATGGCCTTGCCCCTAAAATGACGAAAATCCAAGCCTTGAATGATTGAATGCTGAACTGTAATCAATGAACAGCATTCTCACATTTGTGTTCCTGTTCCTCTGGTTCAGGTGTGAGAGGGCAGTGTGGATGGTGTGGGCTATGGCGTCGTCTGTGGACCAGTTTGCTCTGTAGGCAAGCTGCAGGGGGTCCAGAGAGTCAGGGAGGGAGGAGGTGATGAATGATTTGACTAACCGCTCAAAGCACTTCATAATGATGGAGGTGAGTGCCACTGGGCGGTAGTCCTTGAGGCTGGTAATTATTGTTTTCTTGGGGACAGGAACGATGGTGGAGTTTTTGAAGCATGTGGGGACTACAGACTGCAGCAGGGAGCTGTTGAAGATGTCTGTGAACACCTCTGCCAGCTGAACTGCACACACCCTGAGAACACGGCCAGGGATGCCATCAGGTCCAGGAGCCTTGTGTGGGTTAACCCTTTTAAAAAGGATTTGCACACATCTGCCCTGTTTAAAACAAAAGGGCAGGGCTCCTGGTCCTTCTGTGCCTCCGCAGCCTGGCTGTTCTCAAAACGTGCAAAAAAGCTGTTCAGCTCATCTGGGAGAGATGCGCAGGCAGACACTCAGGGTTGAGCCAAGTCTCAGTGAGAATTAACACGTTACAGTTCTTAATGTCCCGTTGAGTTCATCTAGCTTATTTTCAAAGGATTGAACATTAGCCAGAAGAATACTCGGAAGAGGGGGACGATTTTCTCGTTTCCTCAGTCTGACCAGCAACCTGGCGCGGGTCCCCCGCTTGGTCTTCCTCCTGCGTCTCTCAGGTGGGACAGCAACAGGTAGCCATGGCGAATCTCCATTGTCCATCGGAGGGTTATTGTCCGAGAAGTTTCGGATGTGAATAAGTTCCTCTCTGCTATATTGTATAGCAGGGTTGGTGCGGTCGGCTTGCATGTTGGTCCATGTTAAAAGTAAAATGGCAAAAAGTAAATAAACACGCACAAAATACGAAAAGGGCAAAGTTGAAGAGGAGCCAAAAGACAATGCTTCACCGGCGGCATTACGTTACACATATTCTCTCAAGTACAGCGTTAGCTCTGAGTGTTAGCATGCTTGCTAATGTAAACACAGACCATATTACTCCCAAAACACGCAGCACAGTCTCGTCACTTTGAAAAAAGTATTGATAATCCATAATTCAATTTTTATGTAAAAATCGGAGATTTAATATTAGCTGCTAATGGTAGCCACCAGAGTTTATCGCAGCTTCTGGTTCCAGGGCATTCTGGCTGTGCAGCGCTCATTCACCAATGGGTAATGTGTGGATGTATTTGAGGAACTTCCCCTCGATTCTATTCTAACAGTTAAAAAGAGATGTCAATCATCAAAATCGAACGAGGGGGGCCAGAGATATGGAAAATGCACCGAAATGACCCCAGAAGTGGGTTTTTTTTCTTCTAAATCTCTCTGAAAAGGTCAAATTTCACTTGTGTTGCATCAATCTTGAAACAGGGTACTTATATTTTGTTGATTTGGGCATATTTCCTGGACAGGCTACTTTGTACAGACAAAGTTAATAATAATTGTAATATTCCAGTTATAAACGACATGAATCAAAGATGTGTTGCTGTATTTTAGTGGTAAAAAAATGCATTCATCTAAGGGATGGGTATCGTTAGGATTTTATCGATACCGGTACTGCTTATCGGTATCGGTATTTTTCGATACTCTTATCGATACTTTTCAATAATTTGGTGCTCAAAATTACAGACATGAATACAAGATGTGAAGATTAAACAGTCATTTTATTGTAATTTTCTTGCAGAAATAACTGTATAACTTATACATGAGCTTCTCAGAAACAGACACAAATAAATAAAAAACGTAAAGGGGCCTGGCTCGCCCTATCATGCTTTTTGGGGTTTTCCCTCAGACAGAGGATGAAAAGAAAACCTTAAAACATTGTCCTACAGTGACATCATGCAAAACTGTGATATGAAGAAATTGGTAAAAAGGCTAAGATGGCAAAAAGATAAAGGTGAGTACGTATATTATTCTGGATTGTACTTTTAAATCATAACAAAATAAATGATGTGCTGAACTGAAATACGTCAAAATGTGTCTGAAGGTTTAAACATAGAACAAAGTATTTGAGCGTAAAATATGTCAATTCCTAGTAAACGACCAACAATTGCTGAACCATACATTGAAACGTTGACCTTTAACAACATTTAAATGCAGTTTTCCAATTCACAATGACATCTGTAAGTTTAACTGGTATATAAAGCATTCAATGAAAGGCCAAATTATTATAGGTGTAGGAGCTCACATTAATACACTGTCAGTGTTAATAAACAAACAAAAAGACAAGGCGATGTGCCTTCACTCAGGTAAACAAAACATATTACCCGTGCACAGCAGCTAACCTGCCTGCTAGCCTTCGCTCAGGTCACATTTACACACGGCACGGCTGAAGCCCGCTAGCACTATTAGCACTAGCAGTATCGCTAGCAGCCACATTGTTTAGGCTGTCAAATATGCTGCACCGTTTTAGATTCAATGAGTGTCTCGTTTGCAAATGCTTCATTAAGTTGCTTGTGTTACCCCGTTTACAACCAACTGATTGACTACATAGATTGCACCTTGCACTATCGCCACTACATTTTTTAAAGTGCACCCAGACCTTCGATCGCTTCGCTCTGTCCGCCATGCCTGCGGGAGTCTCACAACAATAATAAGAGCGCTGTTGAGAGAGATGACGAGTGGCATTTACAGTGGCCAATCAGAGGGGTCTCAAACCGGATACATCACACGGGATGAGGGTTCCCAACCAACCAGAATGGTTTAAAGTTAAACTAAGGAAGTAGACGTAACACATATACCGATAGCAGCACCGATAGCAGCACCGTTTGTCCAGCGGCTTAACGGTATACCGATACCGTCCAATCAGGTACCGGTATTGACTTAGTACCGGTTCTCGGTACCCATCCCTACTCCTAAGATATCAAACCTTTTTGCGTGTTGACGTTTATGACCAACCCGGAGTCTGTTATCTCTCTTAAAGGTCGCATGTCATGCTTTTCCGGTTATTACCCGTCCCCTTGTGTGTTATGAAGGTTTTTATGCATGTAAACGGTGTGCAGGGTCAAAACCCTCAAAGTACACCCTGTAGGGAGTAAAACTCAACACAGAAAATAACTCCCAAAAACGCCTCGTTGGAGATACGTCATTGTCCATTGTTTACTTCCTGGGTATCGTGACGTAGGAATGGCCAGTAGCCACGCCCAGAGCTATGACACGATACGGTCATGCGGTACCCGGAACCAATCCGTGGAGCCGCTACGTTAAGCCCCCGCTGATTGGTCCAAATTGAACAACCCACGGACTTCCTCACACACACACTCAGTGCAGGCAGCTCTGCTGATTTCTCCTCCCTGGCTGCAGGCTGATAATAGACAGTTGGGATTGCGGCGAAATTCTCTCTGCAGACCCATTCTCACAGCGTTTATCAACCTTTTTCTTACTCAATATCAAGCCATACTTATTGTTTTTACTTCGGCTGTGACTTTGTGTGTGCTCAGGATGAGTTTGGCTGTTTTTCGCTGTCGCTAAACAAGGAAACCACACCTCCATGGAGCTCAGCGCGATTCACAACGTCCCGACCAATCAGAGCACACTGTGCTCACAGGGAGGGTGGGGGCTGGAGCTATTGGAGCTACAACGAGCCGTTAAAGGCAGAGAGTGAAATTCAGTGAATACACGTAGTTTACAGAGATGCTGTATGAGAAACCAATGTGAGTTTGGAAAATTGCACAATATAAATCTATTCTAGTAGACCTCAACAATGGAATTATGATCAGTGGAAATGGCCATGACATGAGACCTTTAACCTGTTAAGCCCCAAAGCCCCCATCGGCGGGGGCTTTTTTTTGTTTTTCACGACACTGTGTCTCAAGGAACCTTAATATTTAATAAACTATGAATATTTTATATCCATATAACAGGGAAAAACTAAAAAAAAAGTATTTTTCATTTTTTTTTTTCAAAAAAAAACACACACACCATACACTGACCCTCTGAATTAGCCCCGAGCGAAAAATGCTAACCTATTACCGCACCGACAATCACTCCACGCTCCCTTATTACTTATCCTAGCTCTGCACATCCAGCACATCGTTTATGATCATAAAGACACAGAATCTAACGGTGCCAGCCTCAACACTGAACGATACAAACTCACAACAGGGGAAGCAAACACAGACATCACAACACGTACCTTCACGGAGAATTTCTACCGGAGATGTCTCACCGTAGCTGCCAATCTGATCATTAGAGTGTTCAATGGCATTCAAACGAGAAAAAACGCTGCTGCAACGGTTAATCCATAGGTTGAGAAAGTATGGGCAATCTCATTTTTTTCATTTATAGTCCATAATTCCATATTGATGGCAAAACCGGAGACCAAAAGTTAGCTGCTAATGGTAGCCACATGCTGCAGCTGCTCCCTGTGTATTGACTCACGCAGCAGTCTAACAAACAGACATGACCAAATAAGGACTATGTGGGACTTCCCCTCGATTCTATTGGCTCTGACGGTCAGAAAGAGATGTCACATGTCAAAATCGAGCAAGGGGGGCAAGATATAGGTAAAATCCACCAAAATGACCCCAAAAGAGGTTTTTTTTTTCTAAATGTCTCTAAAAAGGTCAAATATCACTTGTTTTGCATCAATCTTGATACAGGGTACTTATTATATATTGTACTTTGGATTCCTAAAGCTTTTAGTCTACTAACCCATCATCCAAGTTTCGTTTTCACAATAAGTACAAAATATTTTATAATATTTTTCTATAATTTACAGTTTTTTACCATGTTCAATCTGAATTTTCTTTAAAATAAAAAACATCTATATTGATTCTGACTTTTCTACATCCAACTCACAGGTTTATCATTAGTTTGAGAAAAGATGATTAATTTAACCCTTTTAGAAGGGAAGATATGGTCATTTGTTCTGGGAATGTCATTTTCGAGCCTGAAACATGAAAAACAGGCTCGGGGCTTAACAGGTTAAGGAATTGGAGGCTCCAGCTATCTTGATAAACCAGTTTATGACCGGTCATCTCTCGGTCCCGAAATGGTCTATGGTTGTGGGAACGGTGGCTTCGACGCCATTAAGGGTCAGACGCAAGTGATTCAGGGTGCCCAGCTGTTTAGTCTATCTCCCCAAATATGTTGTTTACTCTCTCTGAACTAGTTAAAAGGGCTATCGAGAGAGAGGCGCTGCAGAATTGATTGTGGCATCTCAACCGTGTGGTCAAATCGTGGCCTCAATTAGGTCAATGTTGTATTATTTGTTTCATTTATTCTTAATCTATGTATTGTATGGTAATAATGAATAAAAACAGAACTAGACTCAGACATAATACTAATTATTGTTGAAACCTTTTGCACTGTTGCTGCAAAACGGAAACTTTGTTGATTATCTATTCCAACTGGACACTGGATTCAGATAATTAATATAAGTTGAAGTTCAATTACAGTTTTAAATATAGATTAACATTCTTTATTAAACTGCTTCAAATTATTTCTTGTATCAACCAATTGGTGTCCATAGATATTACTAAAATTATAATAGTTGTTGAATGATGTTAATGAGTTATGAGCATTTCTTTCTAAGCCCCAACTTTTTGCAAATACGTTTTGATTAATGGCGGCCATATTTATCGACTGAACATGCTCATTTTCTACGGTAATGTGTGTGACCCTCCACCGATGCTGTATACTAAGTTTGGTGTCGAAAAACAAAAAATTGTAATTTAACTGTTTTGAACATTATGAGAATTAAAAAATTAGCATTGTGAAGCTTAGAGGTTCAAGAGGACCAAATGTAGAGCAGGTTCACCCGGATAAGTGTGCACAATTTCAGGTCAAACAGACAAACGGTGCGACTATGTAAATGTTTCCAAGATTATTTACACATAGGTGGCGCTAGCAAGCATGTTGGACAATTTGAACCCATTGACTCCAGAATGTCAAATGTTTCACCGGTCCTGGCGTCCGTGCAAAATTATACAACTTTTGAAGCGTCCTAAAGCAAACGCCAGCAGAATAAGAATAATTCCACGAATAACAATAGATTCCTCGCACTTCGTGCTAGGACGCCGTTGGGTCTGGGTGTCGTGTTGGCGGGACGTTGCAGGGCTCGCTGCTCCGCCCTTTGAGGCTCGAGGAGCGGACAGTGTGAGCTGGGTTACTGGTGTCGTTTCCTGGTTGCTGCGTGGGAACTGGGAGACAGCGAGACACCGCGGAACTCAGCCTGAGCACACACAAACTCACAGCCAGGCTGTTCGCTACACAATTCGCCACACACTCACAGCCTGAGAAAAGATAAGGCTGAGTGAGTGTTTCACCGCGATCCCAACTTGTCTATTACCAACGTTCAGGGAGCTCTATGCAAGTCAATGGGACTCCCTGATAGTTGAAAATCGACACTAAAAGGTCCCCCCACTATGTTTGATAGTGGCGCCCAGTGTTGGGCAAGTTACTTCCAAAATGTAATACAATATTACTGTCTTTACTAACTTACATTACAATATTACTGTCTCATAAAAGTAGTGTAACTCATTACATTTCAATTACTTTTGAGTTACTTTACCAAAATAACCACAAAAAAATGGCTAGGTATTTTAAATGATAAAATGTAGTTTAGTGCAGCTCATTATACATCCAGTGAAGGGCAATGTGGTATAGCATAACAACCGTGTAGGTCATTAAGGCTACTAACAACTTGTATTACACAGCTTAGTTGAATACTCGATTCTGATTGTACATTCTTAACATGTGACACGTTGTTAATCCAGTAGTACAGACCACTGTCAAGGACTATAATGAAGGTTGCTAAGGAGGATCAAGAAAGAGAAAGGAAAAGAGGTTAAAAGACTGGGACGTCAGATAAATCACCAGAAAAAGGCAGAGAGGAAGTAAACAATAACAGAAACACGGAATGGGCTCGGTTGTTTGTTTAGTATATGGCCGCCGTGTAATAAACGGGATAATGTGCAGCGAGGTGGTCATTATGGGGAAAAGAACACCCGACACGCTGATCAGGGAACCCGACACGAAGCGGGGGGATCTTGATGAGCCTGAAGGGCAGGCCCGGTTCCAGAACAAAATGACTCGGGGTGCATCTGAGATTACAGGGGGTGCAGCAGTAGTAGGTTTACGTGAGCAATACCGGCCGGCAACAGCAATGAAAAATATCATTGATGTTATGGTCCCCAATGAACAGATTATGGCATTTATTATGTCTTGAAACCAAGCAAGTGAGAACATTTCTAGTTAAAAGTGCAATCCTGAAATATGTCATCTATTCCAAAAAAAGAAAAGCTTCAAAACTGGACTGATAAAACAAATGAGAACATATTGTAAATCAAGGCAAATATCATTTGAACCAGCTCATGGTTTGAAATGGCAAACATTGAAAGGCAAAAGTATTATTAAAACCATGTACATCATCACCTTGGTCCCATCATATACACTGGGAAGTAGGGGTGTAAGGGTTCACAGAAGTCACGGTTTGGTTCGTACATCGGTTTGGGGGTCACGGTTCGGTACAACAAGAAAAAGCAAAAAAAAGTCCCAAATGCATAATTCCAGGTTTGTTGTTATTTATTTTTTAACAGTAGTGTAAGTTTCAGTTTAAAAATAAGGAACTCTGACATTTTGAATAATTAACTGTATTAAGGCGAGACACGGCAGACAAAAACATCGTTTTTCATGCACTGGTCAATTTTGAGATTTTGTGCTATTTTGATTCCATAACATGTTTTCTTTCAGGCTTTTGGAAGGAAAATGTACAAAATACACAAGTGTTTATTTTACTATAGTTTGTCTATTTGCGTCTGTAGATTTCTCCTAAATTCACCAAAAGTTAGCATTCTAACGTAACATAAAGTACCGCGACCGCTGTTTGCCCCATGTAATCAGAGGTATCGCTGGAAAGCTCCGTCTCTCCTGCACAATCTCATCGGATCCAAATATGGTCATTTCCTTTGTATCAGCAACCAATCGTGAAAGTACAAAGGGGTCTTAAACCAAGAAACGAAATCTCATTGGCTGGTGTCAATTTCTGACAACGTGATTCGTTCAGATGCGTCACGTGGTGTGCTAAAACACTTCCTGGTTAGCTTTCCGCTAGAAATTCAAATCTCAAAATGGCAAAAGAACGGCGAAAAAAACGTTCACAGAGAATACGACAACAATTGTCACTTGCCCGAAGCAAGGTTATACAAAAAACAAATGACACTGATCATGAAATACCTTCACGGAGTGCGTCGAGGCGCAAGCTGTCATCCAAAGAACAGGAGGGTTTAGCTAGCGCCACACAGCAATCTTTAAAGGTTGTTCTCTCAAAATGAGTTTTTTCTCCTACTCTGAGTTCGAAATCTCCACTTCAGTTGCACGTACATACACCAAACCTTCCAGTTATATTCCTATCAATATTATGAAGGCTTTTACAGAAGGGTTTGTTCATATATCATTCATAGCCTGAATTATATAACATTTTATACCTAAAAACATGGCGAAAACTGATATTTTAGGGCTGTTGACAGTATTTTCTGATTTATGGAGTGATAAAAAGCAGTGGTGCACGATAATTATCGGCCCGATAATTATCGGTCCGATATTAGGAATTATGACGTCATCCCGATAAACCCGATAACAGTATTAATAGCCCCGATAATATACAATATATGTTTTGGGTAAAAAAAAAGAAAAAAATACTGCGGTGTGGGTGGATTGGGATGAGGGGCGCTTGTTTTTCACTCGGCTCCTCCCGTTTGCCAGTACTGTGGTATTAGTGGTTTAGGAAGAGGGGAGTTTTTCACAAATCCAGCGCTCCCTAACTCATGCCTGGCTGTGACGTAAATGGTGTGCAGCCGTGAAACCAGGACAGTAAACAAACATGTCGTCGGTAGTATGGGACTATTTCAAAGTTTCAGAGTTAGATAGTTCGCTTGCTATTTGTATTAACAAATGCAATGCAGACTCCTTCATACTCTGATCGATAACGATATACGGGACATACGTTTCACCACGGACATATGGACCAGTGATGTTCGCCCCGTTAGCATGCTAGGTCTGACGGCGCAGTGGCTGGACAAAGACTACAAATTGACTGATTGATTGACTCAATGTTTATTTGGGAAAATAAATATGGACACTTTGAAGAGTCAAAACTGTTCTTGGCTTTGTTTTGTTCATAGTAGTAATGCTCATGTCATTTGCTCACTACTAGTCTTTTTTTTACCACCAGGTGTGCAAAAACTACAGGTACATTCAATATATATATTAGGGATGCACGATAATTATTATTAGGAATTATGACGTCATACCGATAAACCCGATAACAGTATTAATAGCACCGATAACATACAATATATTTTTTGTGTAAAAAAAAGAAAAAAATACTGCGGTGTGGGTGGATTGGGATGAGGGGCGCTTGTTTTTCACTCGGCTCCTCCCGTTTTGCCAGTACTGTGGTATTAGTGGTTTAGGAAGAGGGGAGTTTTTCACAAATCCAGCGCTCCCTAACTCATGCCTGTGCGGCCGTGAAGCCAGGAGAGTAAACAAACATGTCGTCTGTGGTATGGGACTATTTTAAAGTTTCGGAGGTAGACAGTTCGCTTGCTATTTGTAACAAATGCAATGCAGAAGTTCCACGAGGAGGGAAAAAAAACCTACAATACTTCCAACCTGATCAGTCACCTGAAACATCGCCACGATGGTGTGTTTAAAGCGTACGAAGATGCGCTGCTAAACTAGCGGCTAATCCAAAGCCAGCTGCACGATCTCTAACTTCATCATAGAAATGATGGCGCTTGACGACCAGCCCTTCTCCCTCGTTGAAGATAAAGGATTCAGTCGGCTAATTCATCATTTGGAGCCCAGGTTTATCATCCCAAGCCGCCGCCACTTTTCAGACGAGTGTTTACCAGCCAAGTATAATGAGATCGCCACACTCCTTCATACTCTGATCGATAACGATATACGGGACATAAGTTTCACCACGGACATATGGACCAGTGATGTTAGCCCCGTTAGCATGCTAGGTCTGACAGCGCAGTGGCTGGACAAAGACTACAAACATTGACTGATTGACGCAATTATATTAATTTGGGAAAATAAATATGGTCACTTTGAAGAGTCAAAACTGTTCTTGGCTTTGTTTTGTTCATAGTAGTAATGCTCATGTAATTTGCTCACTACTAGTCTTTTTTTTACCACCAGGTGTGCAAAAACTACAGGTACATTTAATATATATATATATATAAATAATATTATTATCGGTTATCGGTATCGGTCTTGAGAAGCAGGAAGTTATCGGTATCGGTTTCAAAAAACCAATATCGTGCATCCCTAATATATATATATATATAATATTATTATCGGTCTTGAGAAGCAGGAAGTTATCGGTATCGGTTTAAAAAAAACAATATCGTGCATCCCTAATAAAAAGAGATATCCAAAATCCCTCTGTAAAAGCCTTAGATACTAATATGACTACAAAATGAAAAAAGAATTTTGAACCTGGAATTATCCAAAGTTGAGATTTCGATTCCTGAAATGTGTTCAAATATGCACATATTTAATGAGATGATGGATAATTTGCATATTTAAACATGCCATTTCAGAAAACTTGTAATACAAAAGACAATTGCCTTATTGTCAGTAATTAACAGGAGACATTTCTAGCTGATATCTTTAAGTTAAAAAAAGTACCCTATTCACATGGGGTGTCTCACCTTAAACAGTTAAAAACAAAACCACAAACAGTACCACACACACTCAGATGGCCAAATTATCTATAATGGCTGATGTCAAACAAAAAGGTTTTATCAAGCTGTAAAACTAAAAAGAATGTCTTGAAAATATTACATCATAAACAATAAGAAAGTGTTTCAAGAGCGCAAAGTCGTTGAAAAACATATGCCAAAAGCTTCCGTTATTTATTTTGGTCTCACGGCTTTCATGTCTATTGGTTTATTAAAAACAGCGGGGATAAGCTGTTAGGTGCAATACCGCCCCCTGGATTATAAATAGTGTAATGGATACTGCCCTGAATGACAGACTTTTTTTCCCACTCGTAAAAAAAAAGGCGTATTCGTCGTGTGACTGCATGTGCCGAACCGTGACGGTACGGGGCGAATACGGATACCGTTACACCCCTACTGGGAAGAGATTATTTACTGTGCTTGAAAACTGGCATCACATCATCATGTGAGGTTGACATTTCAGCTGCAACATCAGCTTGTTGATAAGCTTGGGATATATGAAATATTTTTGTAGCCATTCGTGGTGAAGGCATCTGTGCTATTGTATGCATTATTTTTGACCCAACATTTCTACAGACATGGCAGAATATGGCACTATTTTTACATGAATATTCTAGCCAATCTATTTTAATACCACGAGCTGCAAAATGACCGCCTTTCAGGCGACGAAGACTGCAGCTCCGGGGCGAGGGCAGCGAGTCAGGCGGGAGTAAGCTAGTGTCCCCGACGGCAGGTAACGCAACGTCCCCATCTGACCTGTTGCTATTGTCTGCAGTAGATGCAGTGTTGCTGGCGTTCTCTCCGCCATCTCCTCCGTGTGTGCGTGTTGCTGCATGGAGCAGCTACGTGTGTGTAAACTGCCCCGCCCCCTCACACACAGACGGGGGGGGGGGGGGGGGAAGAGAGATCTCGTCTGAATTAGAAAGATCGAAAATACTATTTTGCAGTCTTTCTGCGTATTAGAAACGGAGTTGGCGACACTACAACTGCAATAATACATACGACATATATATTTTAGACGTCTTCAGTACCGATAAAAACACAGATAACGTCGGAGCTTAACGGTACCACGGCCTTTAATAATTCAGCCCCGGGGCCTGTTTAATACCGGGGCTCGGTACCCATCCCTATCCACGACGGCAGGTAGCGTAATGTCCCCATCTGACCTGTTGCTATCGTCTGCAGTAGATGCAGTGTTGCTGGCGTTTAGTGATGGTTGCTTTAACTATTTTCGTATAAATGATTATCCACAGATGTGTGTCACTAATGTGGAAGCACTTTGGAAATTAAGCACGTGCAGCGGAGCAGGTCACGCGCACCTGACACAATTTGTCGTTTGTATTTTTCGCTCCATTCTCTTTTTTGAATAGACGGTGCATAACATTCAGGTGCAATGCATGCCTATGCACCCCCGTAGAACCGGGCCGGCTGAACGGTAAACACCAGGCTTACTAATCTACCCGCAAATGTTTTCTCTGGTGTCGGAATGTCTCGCGATGTTGGTAAATTCTTAAAAAACAAAACACCATTTAATTTCAGGTTAAAATGTGTTGTAACTTGTAACTGCGTTACATACTGAGCATTGTAACGGGTAGTATATTACCCACATTTTATTAGTAATGCGTAATATTACTTTGTTACAGCAAAAAGTAATACATTACTGTAACTGTTACTTTTGTAACGCGTTACACCCAACACTGGTAGCGCCAAGGGATTCTGGTGTGTGAGGAGCTCCACTGATTGGTCCATTTGGATATGGCAACGTCACCATACTCAGGAAGAAAAAAATGGAAGAAGATAAATCTCCAACGACGCATTCTGGGAAAGCATAGACAGGTATTTTCTGTGTTAGAGTTTTACTCGCTACAGGGTGTACTTTGAGGGTTTGTGACTTTGCAGACCGTTTACATGCATAAAAAGCTACATAACACACAAGGGGATGGTTAATAACCAGAAAGCATGTCATGGGACCTTTAAGAAAAAAACAGCCCACATCACAGCTCTATATAGGGTTTCATTTATCTTGTTGGCAGCTCATCCCTTAAAAACAGAAGTCTCAGAGTGTTATATATATATATGTATGCCTTCTATATATATTATAATAACATGACATATGAAGGGTCTATTTCAAGCTTGTTATGTAAATAAGTTATTAGGCTTCTTTTTATCCACTAAGATTTGTTAGAAAATGTAATCAAAATGTTATCAACATGAATTGACACATGAATACTACTGTGTAATATATTTGTACATACATATTTAAGAATTACAATATGAGAAAAGCACAAATGTAATTTGTGGGCCATATTTCATTATACTTTTTGAATTAGCTGAGGGCCGATTCAAAATGACCAGGGGCATTTGGCCCCCATGCCGTATTTTGGACATCCCTGGTTTAAAGTGTGTAAAGGGAACATACCTGCTCTGTGTATCCGAAGCTGAGGCTGTAAAACAGCGTCCAGTAGTTTCTGGAGTCTCTTGTTCTCCTCTTTTGAACGAGGCCGCTCCTCCTCGTACTCAGCAAATATCTCTTCACCAGCAGGAGTGAGTAGCAGCTTCTTCAACGAAAGCAGCATTTGGACTTTACTCATATTTAGTAGATCACCTTTTCCTGCAAACTCCGTTAAACACACTGTTTCTTTCTCTCCATCAAACTCTCAATCTGACTAGCGTTGCCAACGTGTTTCCAGCTAGCATGCTAAGCTAGCTCCTATAGTCCGAGGTAAACGCTCCAGAAAAAAGAGCACACAGTCCATTCGGAGGATTATCCAAAAACACAGATGATGGATCAGTAGTGCTGGAGCTCACACAATGTCTCAGGAACACAGAAAGAGAGAGAACCGTAGCGACCTAGCGACGAGACGCCACCATGGATGTATAATAAGAACTGGATACAGCGTGGGAGGCGGGGCCTCATTCATTCCTAGCGCATGATGACAAAATGGCCCAACTTTTGAGAGAGTGAAACGTCACAGATTACCCAGCATGCCTGAGAAGTACCCGTATGTGCGCTCATAGAGCATGCGCAACTTTAACCACGGACCCCAAAAGGCTCGTTCACATCAAACACGTCAATTTGCGTACACGTAACAGCACCGCTGATGGATTTGATAGTAGGCTTGTTTGAGAAACGTTGCGGCTCGCCTCGAAAGTAGACGAGAGTAGCCGATCGCAGAGGTCTCAAAAAGCTCGCCTGAAGTCGGACAGCTCGGAGTCGGCTTCGTCTTCGGCTTCGTCTTCGTCTTCTTCTTCTTCTTCTTCGCCTTCTTCTTCTTCTCTCGGTTTTTTGGCGGATTTCAATCAACTTTAAGGTGCATACCGCCACTTCCGGAGTCGGCTTGACTCGGTTTGCATTTATAAAGAATGCACACATGTGTTTCATCGTTAATGTCAGATATGTACTAAGTAAATACATTTGTTCCTGCTCAAGATTAGATTCAACTTTATTGTTATTGCACATATTACAGGTACTGAGACAACGAAATGCAGTTTAGCTTATAACCAGGAGTGCAATAAGCCGTAAAGTGAAAAGTAATGTACACAATCTACAGAATAAAATATAGAATTAATTGAATGATGAATAAACAGTGAGGGGTATGAATACACTAGATATACACAGCAGCCTTTGAGCAGTATGAACAGTGTGTATGAATATGCTAAGATATATAAAGTATGAACACGCTAAGCAGTGCAAGTATAGTATAAAATATATAGATATTAATTTCATGATGATAAACATTGTGGAACAATGATGACAAATGTTAATGGGAGGGACGACGTAAAACTGACACAAAACAACAAGAAACTTTTGCCGAGACAATTGGAGAGTTTCATCACCAGCATGGGGTAAAAACCACCAATGAGCGCTCAGCTCGAGATACCAGCGAGTCGTTTCCCATCAAGCATTTCGCTTCCGCAGCCCGTGGAGAGGAACTGCGCCGCCTTGCCTCGCCTCGCTCTCAAGGCTGCGGGCGTCTTTGTCCCGCGAGATTTCAACGTCTCATGTAGGCGAGCCTCCAGAGCAAGTCGGACAAAATGACTAACCATCATGCAACGCACTAGCAAGACGTTGATCGCAACTGCGCAGGTCTTGCTTGTCTCAAACAAGCCTAATGCCTTGCAGCCGCAGCATTTGCCGTCACACAACAGTCGGCCGTTCACGGAAACAACCGATTATGACGGAGAAATTATATCATGAAAGTTACGGTGCTTATTTCGCATTTTAAAACGTATGTGGTAGGTTGCCAAAGTGCTTTGTTTTGAACGTTCATCAGTATTATAATCAAAAAGAGAAATATGAACGTTAGTTTTTACTGAAATGATCAAATAAAGTCAACATTTCACAGTCTTTACTGAGCTGTGTGGGGTTTGTTCAACTTTTAAAAGATGTTTGAATGGTGATATAGGCTACACAGTGATAGATGTTAAGGACTAACGTTTATAATAAATACATTTGTATTTTTAAGATCTTTTCATACAATCATACGTATTGGGATCATTTGTATTAATGTGGACCGGAGGGAGAGGGTGACGAGCATAAGTTTCACTTTCCTTTTTTATTTCAATTCCAACTTTGGTCATGAAGAATATGTTTCTCTGTTGTCCACGTTCATAAAGCATACAATAACAGCATCAGAGCACGGTGCAGAGTCTCTAGATGAGTTTACAATAGTCCCTCGTTCTTATTAAACATCCATGTTGTCGTCCGCTGTATAGAAAACTGTGGTTTCCACGGTTTCCCCACAGCAGCAGACGCACAAAAGGACGTCCGCTGGCGCATCATAAACACGTCGGATAGTGAAAGTGCAGTCGGATTCTCTAAAGTACTGCAGTCTCTTCTCCTAAATCCTTTTGAATTCTCCTATGCACTATCCCTTAACCCCGTGAAGTTTCACTCAGAGGTCAAGGAATAGACGATAGGGTTAGAACTTAGGAGCTGATTTTAAAACTATTCGACTGCAACCCGGGTCTCCCATCCCTCTGGTCCCCCTCCCCCACGGGAACTCCACCTTTCACAAAGAATATGTACACTAACACTTGAACCTAAACACACACATGCACATGGGCAATATGTGGTGTAATGTGTTGTGGAACCATACAATTCAATTACAACGTGATTGTACAGTTATGAATGCATACTAAGTTAGTTATGATGTAGTTAAAACAATATTGGATGATAGTCATTATTTTTGAGTGTTTTGAACTGAGATAAATCACGGGTCAAAATTGACCGGCGAACACCATGGACGGTAACAGCTTTCGAATACAACACAAGGGTTAAGTACAAAATATTCATACCACGCTGTAAGAATACTCTATTACAAGTGAAAGTCTGGTAATGAAAATGTTACTTAAGTAAAACTATAATTAGCTAAATGCTGTTTGATTATTACATGTAAAAAGTACCCTGGAGTAAAAAATCCAATATTAACAAACAAAAATGTAATAGCTCAAGGGTTTCTAACAATATTTAAAAATGTTGGTAAATTAAAAAACAGAACCTTATACTATACACTCTATATAAGATAGTGAAGCACAAAGTACAATATTTCCCTTTGATTTGTAGTGGAGTATAAAGTGCAACGGAAATGAAATTCTCAAGTACCTCAAAATTCCACCACTGCTTCTGCAAACATGTGGACTTTCAAGATAAATCTTGAGGAAATTAAGTTCAAGATGGATTTTTTTAAAACGACAGAAGCGTATTTCAACTTTGATGTGTTACTTAAGTTCATTGCATGGATGATGCCCGTGAGCAGAAGGCAGGTGTTCACCAAACATTTACACTCATCAAGCACCTCCGATCCCTTGATGGATATGGACACGTTGGGAGGTGTGGCGTCTTCTTTTGCTGAACTTCATGGGGGACATGGATCTTCACGACACTCAGCATAGTCCTTTTTCGATTATATCTTTGCCTCCATTCTGTCAAAACATGTAAATCAGTGTTAACATACAATACTGTAAACTTTTCTGTGAATTTACTAAGACTGATTGGGTTGACCTAGCTATTTAATTTAGTTTTTTTTAATGTTCTTTTTAAGAAGAGGGGATGGGGTAAGCTTCAAAAGGTTCAAAGGGCTTTATTATCATATGCACATTAGCTACTGTGTGGATATGGGAATTTATATTAATAAGGAAGCTCAGTTTATTAAATGTTTGCTTTGTTCCAAACAGGAAGTAAACCTGATTACATAATTGGGTTCTAAGCTCAAACTATCAATTCTCCTGAAAAACCCACTTTGAATCAGAATATTAAACATTGAAATTGAGTACATTTGAAAATATAAATAAATATTATACAGTAAAATGTATGTAAACATTTTTACTTTATCTAAATGTTAACTTAAAAACCGGAGACTGAAGAGGTTTTTCACATAATGGCAAGACGAACTTAGAGATATCCATGTACAAACAGAACAGCAGACACATTTCAATACAAATCAAGCAGAACATTTACCTGGTACTCTTTAATCAGCTCCTCTGCAGACTCTTCCAGAAGCTCCATCAGGCGGGAGGACGGCTTCCACTTCAACGTGGTGCTGTTGAACAGACATGTCAATTATTGTAGCGAACACACATAACTGTAACTACAGAAAGATATTGGAGACAAAGATTATGCCTAAACTACAATTTAACGCGCTAGACCATATCCTACATTTCCCCCAATCAGCTTTAGTAAAGCACCTGGTTATTACACCTCCTTCCTGTATATATACATTAGTATTCATTTTAGTAAGCACTGGATAATGTACAAAATTCACCTTTTTCACTCGTAGAAAATCATCATCCTCTTTACTCTGGGTGGCGCTGTGGGGTTGGATTTGAAGATTACTGTGTTGTAATTCTCTGCTCCATTCCACTAGGGGTCTTATTGATTGTTACTGTTCCCCTTACTTTCTTTATTGCTTCTGATCTGCGTATGAAACGTTGTTTGTAATCTTGACTCTCTGCACCTCTCTCTGTACTTCACATCCTCCAAACGCAGCACTGTGATCTCCTCCGCAGTTACAACATTTAACCTTTGCATCAATTTCACATTTTCCATACTCATGTTGTCCTCCACATCTCGCACACCTTAGCCGTCCTTTACACTGCTGCGCTATGTGCCCCAATCGTTGACATGCGTTAGCACCTGAGAGGTTTGGGGATGTACTCCCTAACAATGAAGTTCAAATATCCCATTTGTACTGCATTAGGTAAGGTTCTCTCAAACTGAATGAGAACTGATAATGTTTCTTTGAGTGTGCCATCCCGTTTGCTTTTAAGCCTTGTGGCTTCCACTACTTTGCCTCCTTTAATTTCATTTGTAACATCTTCCATTGACATGTTCAATGGTACTCCTGAGATTACTCCTCTCAGTTTTGCCATTGCTCCTGGGATATGCGCCTTAATTTTCTCCCCATTCAGTGAGTTCATTCCGAGAATATTTTCCTGCTGCTGTTTGTTACCTATGTATCAATACCCGCTTGTTGTTCATGAACTTAGCAAATTACATTTTTCCAATCTCTTTTTCAATTGCTTTGGTAAGTTTAATCGGGTGGTAATAATATATAATGTTATAATATTGGGAGGGATTAAACCCTGTAAAGGTCACACATGCAGAGCACACGGCACACACAGTGAAATGTGTTCTCTGCTTTTTAACCCATCCTAGTACCAGGAGTCTAGTACTAGGAGTCTAGTACTAGGAGCAGTGGGCAGCTATTGCACAGCACCCGGGGAGCAATGGGAGTGAGGGGTGACGGGGGTTGTCCTGTGCCTTGCTCAAGGGCACCACGGCAGGGCAGGAGGTGAACTGGGACCTCTCCAAGTAGCAGTCCACACTCCATTTATTGGTCTGGTCGGGGACTTGAACCGGCGACCCTACGGCTCACAATCCAATCCCCTACTGACTGAGCCACTGCCCACCATCCTGATTGAATTATATTACAACTTTCCACTCGTGTTCTCGTTCTTTATTCAAAGTTGCTTGGCTGTCATTTTGACTGACTTTTGATTTTTTGTTTTGGCTAGCCTTGTCTGCTTCACCCGACCAATCCGACCAACTTCACGCTCTTACTGAGCTATCTCTTTCTCTCAAAGCCCTTTTCTTCCTCGCGGCTTCGGATATCATCCATTCCATATCGGTTATTTGGCTACCATCTGAGCTGGTTGACATGATGATACAGTCAATGTACAGTTTATGCAAATCCACCAAAATAACAGTCCAATGCTACCCTTTCTGTATGTTTCCGAGTTTTCCGATTCTCTCTGAGCTATCTGCAACGCGTCTCCGACTTTACTTCCTTCTTCCGGTCTGCAATCCACGTCACGCCAGCCCGACTAGATCAATCCAGCCCGGACGTTGCATTACCGCCTACTACTGGATAAATAATAAAACCACCCTTTCAAAAAAATTATTCTAAAAAAAGTATTATAACTAACGGACAGAGGTGGGAAGTAGTGGAGTACAAATACTTTGTTACTGTAATGTACTTATACATCTTTCTGGTATCAGTACTTCACTTCGTACTCCACTACTTATTGTTCTGAGGACATTTTACTTTTACTTCTTACATTTTTAACACAAATAACTGTACTTTCTTACATTATCAAAACAGGTTTGTTACTTTAGTTTTAATCTGTATTTGGTGGCATGGTCATTATTATTTAAAGTCATCAGCGTTGCTGACATTAACAGTTTCTAATAATAGGAAAAACAATAATATGCAACCAACCTTGATGAGAGGGGTGTGCTCGAAGAAGAAACCAAACATGTAGGCCATAATGCCGTTACAGATCACGCAGGAAATCGGCACAAGGAACCTGTGAAGAGACGACGAGTTAACATGAGACTCATAAATGAGAGACATAGAGAAAACAAGTTTTGTAACAAGGCATGTAGGAATGTATTTGGATCTTGCTTGCCAATAAACACGGTAAACATAAAAGGTACAGTTTTTTTTATTTAAATGCAATGAGGTACAGTTTTAGTATAATACGAAAAGTGTTCAAGTTTATTGAAATGGTAAAACACAGTGGAATATTTTCTTTTTAAAGACAGAAACTTAAGAAACTATTAAGGTGAAGCTTTATCTATGTGAAGACGATAAAGGACTGTTTATTTACCAGATCATCCCCTCAAACAGGTTGTGAATGATGAGGTGAGACTGAGTCCCCACAATCAGCAGTCACATGAGTCCAACCAAACTGTGGAGACAAAACATCATTAGGAAAATATGTTTACAATAATTTGCCTGACAATCAACCCAATTATATTCATGACTAAGGGTCCTTGTTCCAAATATGTATTGATAGATTTGATGGTGGTACAACACCCAAGGGATTACTGTCAGCTGTGACTACACTGAGATGGGATTTAGCTGAAAAGGATATTAGCTTGATTCAATTCAAAATGTGTTTGAAGGCAGCGTATCCTATTTAACATTAAGAGCTGTGTTGTTGTAAACCTCAGGCTCCATATTTAATATATATTCATTCATACATTCCACTGACACAAGACTAAGGTTTTCCATTATCGGCAGTGTTTTAGGGCCATTGTAGATTTTTGAGTCAAATTAAATAGAAAGGGAGGAGGGTAATATTCCAAGAAAATAAGCAAGATTAAGTAGTAAAAAATGTTTTATATTCTTTCAGATTTGTAAGGTTAATTCACCAGAAAAATCAAGCTTTAACAAGAAGAAAAGTATATTAAAATCCGACATTTGGGGGGGAAATAATCAAAATAATTATGTTGTAAGTATTTCCTTTTTTTTGTATTACTCCACTTGCAAGGTTGGATGAACCTCTATCAGACACTTCTTTTTTTAAAGGTATCACAGTTTCTTTCTTGTTAATTTAGAAATGTATGAGTTATTTCCGAGACTAATACACCCTTCCACTGGCTTTTAACCAACATAGGCCCTCAAACACTGCAATATCCTTCTCTATGTGAACATAGAGCCTGGATTATGATTATCACAGGAGTGATGTGTCTTGTACGCTGAGTTGATCTTATCCGCTTCACAAATGTTGTCTTAGATGATTGCTTTCCCTTTGATTTAAGATGCATTGATTTTTCTGCTTGAATATTTCTAGCCATGAAAGACTTGAGCTGTGTTTATAAGTGTTTAAATCTGCAGTGTAACTTCCAGTCATCTCATTAATAAATGTCAGACTTGCAGTGTGGTATAAAAAGGTGAAATAAATAAATAACATGCAAAGTGTTAAATGTGTGCAGAGGGCGACACCATCAGGGGCCTCATTTATAAAGGGATATACGCTCAAAAAATGGCGTACGGCAGTTTCTACGCAATGTTTGCGATTTATAAAATACTAACTTGATGGGAAAACGTGCGGTCCTCCACGCAAACTCTAACCCATGCGTACGCACTAAGCACAAAAACGTGAGAGACGAGAAACTGCAACACCGTTGGCAGAAGGAAGAATGGAGAGAAATATGTGGAAATAATACCATAAATAAAATGTTACCTCTCATTTATCATATATGAAGAATTCATTTTCACAAATGGATTAAAGCCAATCTTAAAATGATTAAACAAACGCCTGTTTGAGACTCCACAAAAACATAAATGGGAGAAATAAATAAATATGGATATGTTATTTAAAACCACCTCGAATATGTTGTGTTAATGTTATGAAATGTTTTCTCATAAATAATGCGGTAAGCAGGAGTACAGAATTACGTCTAAACTGACGCCGTTTTGCATTTCTATAGGTTGTAGATACCAGCATGGTTTTATATATGTTTAATACATGTTTAATCATGTTGTATGCCGTTTGCCAAGACTTGATAAGTCGCTCGTAAAACACAGGAGGTATGGAAACTAAGAACACCATATGTGCTAAATTGTACAGCTAATATAACACAACACATTAGTTGTATTTCCTTTAACTGGTGGATAAAGAGTTGCTGCGGAGGAGGGGGGGGGGTTGAGATGCACAGGCTGAAGTGGAGACGCTGCGCACAGCTGATCGACAGCTGGGACACAAACCACCAAATACAAAAACATAATTCAGATCCAGTCGTCATGACTCCACTCCGGAGCGATTCCCCGATTTTCTTACAGTTTCTCATCAAGGGGGGGTCTCCTGTCCCCGGTACAAACACACTGCCTGAGGAAGGCTATGTGTATTTTTTTTGTCATTAGCCTTTTTCGGACCACTTATTTATTTATTTTGGTGACGATCCGACCTCCATGCTGCTACTCTGGTACAAACTGCATCCACCAAACAATATGATTTATCCCGACCTCCCCAAAATAACCAAAATCTGACACGGTGTGAGATGTTTTTTTTTAGCTGTTCTATCGTCATTTCCTGCTATCTTCTTCATAAAGTCAGTCAAAAGGAATGAATGAATGGGCGTTTCTTTGACTATTTATAGGCAAATATGGGCGTTACGTGAAGCCCGCAAAAGCTGCACCGCATTTCGAGTCGGTTGTGATTTATAAAAGGGAAACCGGCGTAGGAAGTGCCATACGCACTTTCCTCGCCGGTACGCAATGTTTGGTGAATCGGAAAGTGGCGGAAAATGTATGGACCTATTTTTCGGATTTCTACTACGTAAGCAACCTTCCCACGTCAGTCATACGCACGGCGTTATACATGAGGCCCCTGGGCCCTGTACTACGAAGCTGGTTCAACATAACCTGGATATGTTTGAGTTAGCCGGTTGGCCTAATCCAAAACATACGCGCTCTCGCTAAACGGCACTACGACACGGGTTACCAAGTGGATCGCTCAAGCCAGCCGTGCCCTATCTAGTTAGGTGCGCGTTCACATGAAAGGGGTGGTATTTGGAGCATTCGACCAATCACAAACATGGAGAAGCGTACTGACAGCGCAGCATCATACTTCCTCAATGAAAAGTCAACTATATAATTAGACAAATATGAAGACGTTAAACTTTAAACATCCATGACTCAAACACTTTATCCAGGATAAAAGCCACATAGTTGCACCTGCAAGGTGAATACAGCTGGTAAAAGAAAAAGTGTTTGAATGCGTACATTAACAGGTTTATGATATCACTGCCCGTAAGACACGATCTGACTTTAATTAATTAATAATTGACTCGAGTGTTTCGTCAACTTAATGTGTTGCTTAAAATAATACTTCTGCATACAGTATGTGACACTGAGTGTTGCACGGCCAAATACGGCTCAGCTGACTGACGTGCAATATATTCCGTGTGTAAATCGAAGAGATAATACATTTTACAGCATATAGACCGTAACTTTGATCCAGTTACTTATGTTGTGGCAGATATTTAAGTAAGCTTTCTTAACGCTAATGTTATAATAGTCAGATTGCTCTGAAGATGGGAGGTGATATTCTATTAATGTTCACGTTCACACAGTCGGTGATTTTTGCCGGCCGGCTTTCCTGCAACGGCAGTTTTTCTGTATTTCCTTTCTCCTGTAATGTGACTTGATCGCTTTAAACTCCGCACACGGAGCTCTGATTGGTCAGCAGGCAGTGCTTTCACTGAGTTTAGCTCTTAGCCTGCAACCTAACCTGGTCCCGACCAGATTAGCCGCTAAGCATAAGTTACCATGGAAATCTAACCTGCTAAAAAGAGAACCAGCTTCGTAGGACCGGAAAGCCGGAGTTTTCCCTGAATTTAGCCGGCTAAGCGAAAATCCTGCTTCGTAGTACAGGGCCCTGGTCACAACTTTAAGCATTTTACCATGTTTATGTGCAAATAAAGAACTCTCACTGGTTCAGAACCCTTTTCCTTAAGTGAGTCTCTTTTCTTTTCTGACTTTTTTTTTTTTTTAAATGGGTATTTCACTTTATGTTAAATACATAAAAATAACAGTGCAGAACATCTCATACACTTCACTATGAATCCAGAACAATACAACTGCAGGAGTATGGATAAAGCGAGATGTTTGCATGCATTTTGAGCAGATTTGGGCAGAATCCAGCAGAGTGGATCGTGATGTCCATTCTATGTAACGTATATGTAAAGAAAAAAGTTTTAAGATAAAAGCTGTGAAAAAATCTCAATAATTGGCAGCATGTTGAGATAGGACGTTTTAATATCTTAAGAAAAGAGCTTGAATATTAAAAGATTTACTTTCTTGGCTTTATTCTGGCTATCTTCTAGCTCTATTCAGGTTTTTGGAGTTTTTTTCTAGCTCTATCGCTGAAGTTGGGTTTTATGTGTTCTAATATTGCAATGCAAACCCATGATGTATTGACAGTAATTAAGAATAATTTAGTCATTGAATGCTCATTTCATTAGATTTAATCAAACAAAACATAAACATATTGGACATGGCCTCAAGACTGTAACCTCTTCACATTCTGTTGAAATAGTAAATTACTAGCCATATCTTACACATTGCTGTTTTGAATCATTAATATGTGGATGACAGTTGAACTGGATGATGTAACATTTATGCCACCTGCTGGAAAGAAGACGTATAGCTCTGTTGGCGTTGTTTGGACAAAAACAGAGTGAAGCTCTCATTTCGTAAACAATCTTTGAGTACAGACACCGTCCTGCAGAGAGCACACAACCCAACAAAACGTTTGCATTAAGACACCAAGACTAGCTGGTCCATTGTAAAGGTCAGTCCACTTTAAATGATCAGCAGGTGAAAGGCAGGACACAGGAACTTGGTCCTGAGGAGAAGTAACGATTATTAAACAAGAAAGTTGTCGAGTCAAGGGGTCAAAGAAATGAACATTTGTGATTATTAGCGAATCGGTTGCAGGTGGGTGAAATCAGGCTTAGGGAGTAACGTATTACATGTAACGGCATTAGGTCATCAGGATGCAAAATAAAAAAGTGTTCCCTTAAAGTTACGGAAGCAAAAAGAGTCAGATAACGGGTACATTTATGTAAAACAGGGCTCATTAAAAGGTGGGGTAGGTAAGAATGGAGAAACCAGCTCGAGTGTGCTAGAATTTGAAAATACGCAGCCGAAAAAAATCTGCCCCTTCCTTCAGACTTCCTTACAGAGCCCCTCCTCCAACACACACGAACGTGCACATGACCAATGAGGGCCCGAGATAAGCTTGTGCACGAGATGGAAGGCTGACAGGCAGGTAGGCCATCCAGTTATTTTAGCCAGGCCGGCTAAAATAACTGGTTGTGCTTTTTACAGTACTTTACAGTAAATGTTATGTATTTATTGTCAAAGTATTTAATGTATTCATTGCTATCGGGCTGTTAAGAGCATTCCATGGAATATAGCAAAAAGGGTTTCTGAAGTGAATGACCTACTCCACCTTTAACAGGATGACAACGATACAAAACATTTAGAAATAAAGAACAATACATCAACTCATCCTATATGGAAACTTGGAGCTCTCAATCCACAATAAAATGGTTCATCAACAGTCAGTGGTTAACGTATAAATCAGAATATCAGTATGACAAAAACATTAAACATATTGTCCACTTATGTTGATAAAGATGGAGTTCATTTAAGTCTTATATGAATGTTGTGCAAAAATGTTAATCCAGTCAGGCAGATTTTTCTAATTTATGAACTGTTATAAGACTAATTCATTGTCCTCTCCATCAGCTTCTGTTTCCATGAAGCTTTCAAATTTCCCCTCCTCGACTCCTGGAAATTGATTTCAGCGCGCCATGTTGAAGGACATCTAATTTCTCTAAATGCACTTCGAAGACCGAAGGTCGAGCATCGAGGAGGCTCTCTGGAGGAGCTAAAATCGAGGATACACTGATGGTTCCTCCGCGGATCCTCCACGGATGTATTTCCGGCAACAGTGATGTTCAAACGAGTCGTGACGCACGGACGGACTTATCTCAGCCAATGACAGCTCTGCATGCATCCCCTGGATATTATTTTATTAACTGCTTGAATCGCGACACAATGTTTACAGTGAGAAAAACAGTGAGGTCCGTGCAGAAAGCAGAGCAGTGTATATCACTCAGTGTATAACAGGCCTACATTACTCTCTTTATTTGTATGCTTTAGTTTAGTAGAAATCTACAAACAAAGAGTCGATATATCCAGTCTCTGATAGTTTTACGTTATTATGAGAGTGTTCTCATACTCGTTTGATTCTCAAATTGTATATATTTATATAAATATATGTGTGTGTGTGTGTGTGTGTATATATGTCCGCATCTGTAGCCTGTTATTGTCTCATTATACCGCACTGTGAATGAATTCAAAGCAAATATATAAGTCGTCATGAACACAGTTCTGTCCATCAGACAGAGGGCTGCTGCGCCTCCTGTCATCATTAACGGACGTCTCTTTAAAATGACCGCTCAGAGGAGAGGATTTCTCATTTCTCTAACCGCCTGCTGCTTCCCCTCCTCGACTCCTCCGCTTAAATCTTCTGTGGGCGGGACTAAGACACGAGGATAGGAGTCGAGGAGGGGAATTAGATAAATGAGAAACCTTCCATGTGTTCAGCTGAGCTACTGATTGGAGGCTCTGCCTCTCAGTTATCCTCAGTTTGAATTTCATTAAGCTGTGAGGACTGACAACCAACACGCTTGTGTCTTTTGAAATTACCAATCCATTTAAATCTTTTGTCACAAACATTGCAGCTGAATATTTCCTCTCCTGTGTGGACTCTTATGTGTTCCTTTAAATTTCCACTCCGTGAAAAAGCTTTCTTACAGACTGAGCATCTGTATGGTTTTTCTCCTGTGTGGATTCTCATGTGTTCCTTAAATTGTCCACTCCGTGAAAAAGCTTTCGTACAGACAGAGCATCTGTATGGTTTCTCTCCTGTGTGGATTCTCATGTGTTCCTTAAATTGTCCATTCCGTGAAAAAGCTTTCGTACAGACAGAGCATCTGTATGGTTTCTCTCCTGTGTGGATTCTCATGTGTTCCTTAAATTGTCCACTCCATGAAAAAGCTTTCTTACAGACTGAGCAGCTGTGTGCTTTCTCTCCTG
>CALSBZ010046909.1:157962-190711 GCA_943591055.1 Gobionotothen gibberifrons | reverse complement strand
CAAGTTCCATAAACATATTAGTAACGGTATCTGGTGGGTGACCTGGCGGGTGATAAACATTCATAATAAGAATATCTTGCCCTTGTAAACTGCCCTTAATTATCACATAACGACCCTTATCTTTTATACATTTTACAATTTTAAAGGGCAGATTCCGTTTAATAAGTATAGCGACACCCCTACTTCTAGTTGTAAATGATTAATAGAATATTTGCCCATATGCTCCATGTTGAAGCCTTGAGTATTCTGTGTCATCAAGGTGAGTTTCTTGGACTAATGCAATGTCTATATTTTCCTTCTGCAGAAAGGAAAATACTTGTCTGTGTTGTATGGGGCTATGAATCCCTCGTATGTTCCATGTACAAATACGAAGTCTATTTGCCATTATCTAAACTTTGTTTATATGACTGGGAATGTCCTGACACCTTCTCCTCAATAAACATAATGATATAGTGACTGAGCTGTGTAACACAAAAAACTAAACAAATCACATAAAATCCTAAACTAACACATAACAGAAATGGGGAAAAGTCCCTACTAAGCGTGTAGGGAATCTCACTCTTCCTCCTTCCCACAGCCGACAGCCATGGAACAAACCAAGCGTTATACTCACGCCTATCCATAGAAACAGAACACGTTTCATTTCGCACACGGCAACATAACATGGGAAGTTAAATAAGAAACAAAATCAAAACAACGCCATGGAATTATGTGAGTACTTACTTCACAACATTAGACCAAAAAGACGAATTTTCCAACCTCTGGTTTTACAGTCCAGTCAGTTATCAGAGGCAGCGGTAACATCTCTCGCGTAAAAGTCCCAGCTGCGGATCAGCAGTCTGCGCACCGCAGTGTTTTCCCCAACAGTATCAAAAACAATACCCATCTTCCTCAAGTCAAATTATCAGTGCCCACTTATTATTCTTTGCAAGAACTGAATTGTCCAGCATTGGGGTATATGTTTCAGTTGGTTCCATCAAGCGATTCAGCAAATGCCGCGGCACCCTCCGGTGTATCAAACCTCCTTTCCGTGCCGTTGATCATCACCTTGAGCGTTGCCGGGTATATCAGCGTGTAATCGATACTTTTTCCTCAGCCGGTATTTCATCTCATCGAAGGCTTTGCGTTTTTTTACCACGGCCGCTGAGTAGTCAATGAACAAAGAAATCCTTGGACCCGTGTGGGCGAGGCGGCCCGTCTCCGAACCAAGCTTGCGGGCAGCATTCATAACCAGTTGTATGTCTGCAAAGTTGTGAAACTTCAGTATGATCGGCCTGGAGCGTTGTTCGGTGCCATGGAGCGGTGTGCACAATCCAGCTTGATTCTCCCCTTCCTGGTCGTCATTTTAAGATAGTCTGGTAACCACTTTTCAATGAATCTGACAGGATCCGGTCCTTCTGTACCCTCCGGTAGTCCAACCAAACGTACATTACACCTCCGTCCTCGGTTATCCAAATCATTAATGTGCTCCAGCATTCCACTCACCTGCTTCTCCAGACGAGTCACTTTAGACTGTAAAAAATCAACCGTTGAAAACCTTAGTTATGTTTTCTGTAATGTTGTCCATTGCTTTTAGAATATTTGGATCCGTGTTACTGCTGCTGCTAGCATGTTCAGGTGCACTAGCTTATGCTCCCTCGCCATGCTCCCCGTCCTCCATCTCGGTCGTCTTTGCTTTCTTTTGTCTGGTCATGTTGTCCTAAGTTTTTGAAAAGTAGTACTCCAGGGTCATTATATAGTCACACCGATCATAAACTATGATAATTTTGCCATGAAATGTGATTAATAAACGGATTATTTAACAGTTATAGCTGGAGCTCAATGAAAAACGTCTCTCCTCTACGCCGCCATCTTGTTTCCCGCCCAAAACAGGGCTCATTAACAGGATAGCAATGATACAAAACATTTAGAAACAAAGAACAATACATCAAATCATCCTATATCTCTATATGGAAACTTGGAGCCCTCAATCCACAATAAAATAGTTCATCAACAGTCAGTGGTTAACGTATACATCTGAATATCATGACTTAAACATATTGTCCACTTATGTTAAAGATGGAGTTCATTTAAGTCTTATATGAATGTTGTGCAACAATGTTAGTCCAGTCAGGCAGATTTTTCTCATGTGTGAACTGCCATAAGACTTATTCATTGTCCTCTCCATCAGCTTCTGTTTCCATGTGTTCAGCTGAGCTGCTGATTGGAGGTTCTGCCTCTCTGTTATCCTCAGTTTGAATTTCATTAACCTGTGAGGACTGACGACCAACACACTTGTGTCTATTGAAACGATTACGCCATTTAAATCTTTTGTCGCAAACATTGCAGCTGTATATTTCCTCTCCTGTGTGGACTCTCATGTGGTCCTTTAAACTTCCACTCTGTGAAAAAGCTTTCTTACAAACTGAGCAGCTGTGTGATTTCTCTCCTGTGTGGACTCTCATGTGTGCCTTTAAACTTCCACTCTGTGAAAAAGCTTTCTTACAGACTGAGCAGCTGTGTGGTTTCTCTCCTGTGTGGATTCTCATGTGTTTTTTTAAACTTGCACTCACTGCAAAATATTTGTTACAAACTGAGCAGCTAAAGGGTTTCTCTCCTGTGTGGATTCTCATGTGTGCCTTGAAATGTATATTCTGTGAAAAAGCTTTCTTACAGACTGAGCAGCTAAAGGGTTTCTCTCCTGTGTGGACTCTCATGTGTGTCTTTAAATCTATATTCTGTGAAAAAGCTTTCTTACAGACTGAGCAGCTAAAGGGTTTCTCTCCTGTGTGGATTATCATGTGTCTCTTTAAATTTCCACTCCGTGAAAAATCTTTCTTACAGACTGAGCAGCTGAATGAATTCTTTTCAGCACTACGTCGAGGATCACTGACAGATTCATGTCTATTTTTCAGTGAGTTTGAGCCTGATGAAGGTTCTCTGGTCTCCTTCCAATCAGCACTGTCTTCAGTGTCAGGTTCAGAAGAGTCTTCAATGTCAGGTTCAGAATAGTCTCCAGTGTCATCCTCAGTCTTTGGTTGTAAACTGCTCTCTGGATCTGAGTTCCTGGCTGGTTCTGGTCCTCGACAGTCATCTCCATCAGCTTCTGTTTCCATGTGTTCAGTTTGTCTTTGATGAGGCTGTGAGGACTGAGGTTTCTCTTTATCATCTTCACTCTTCACAGGGTCAGGAGTGAAAGTGAACTTGATGATATCAGCCTCCTCCAGCTCCTGAAGCTGCTCTCCCTCCTGACTGATCCTGAATTCCTCCTGTTCCTGCTTAATGTGTGGGGGCTCTGGGTCCTCCTGGTCCAGACTGGTGCTCCACTCCTGCTGGTCAGGGAGAACCTCTTCTTTAACCACCACCAGCTGCTGGACGTCTGCAGGAAACAGGAAACAGGAAACACACAGTCAGAAAAAAGGGTTACGTGTTAGCATTTCAAAATCTAATCACCATTAAAATGGGAGACATTTTGCAGCCCTAATTAATTCCTTTGTTTTTATACTTTATTATCTTTCTTAGTCCCACCTATTGTGTAATTTTGTTGGCTCAATTCACCTTATGTAGCTCAGCCCATTTCCACTTCCAGTTAAAAATGAAAAGTTTAACACTAGCTGCAAGTAAACAATGAATTGTATTTGGGATCGTTCACAGCTACACTACGCCTATAGAATAGTAATACTACAAATATATTGTAGGGCCATACCTATACAAAACATGTCTGTGAAGTTTGTTGCTTAAAATACCAAACAGATCACCCATTGTAGCCATGCCTCATACCCCTCTATTCCAGTCCTTTTCCAAAAAGGCTGAAAGGAATTATGCATTTGGGACTTTTTTTTGCTTTTTCTTGTTGTACCGAACCGTGACCCCCAAACCGAGGTACGTACCGAACCGTGAATTATGTGAATGTAATGAGTTACACTACTTTTATATTAATTTTTAGTTACTTTAACAAAATAACCTCAAAAGAATGGTAAATGCTAAAATGTAGTTTTATTGCAGCTCATTATACATCCAGTGAAGGGCAATGTGGTATAGCATAAGGCTAAACAACTTTTATTACAAGGCTTAGTTGAATACTCGATTCTGATTGTAAATTCTTAACATGTGACACGTTGTTAATACAGTAGTACAGACCACTGAAAAGGACTATAATTAGACCCTCCAGAAAAACGCGATTATACGATCGCATAATTTACAGCATAATCAGCAAAATGGCGCAGATTTTTAAAAGGGCGCATATTTATTAAAAGGGCACATAATCCCCGCATTTTTCCACACAAAGTTGAGGGAAAAAATTTTTAACTCGTCTTGACGTCAAGTAGTGATGACGTCATCAGCTCGCGCATCACGGAAGGTAAACGACATCGTATAGTGAACGTGTGGAGCCCACACGAGAGAGAAAACACCAAGATGAAAACATCTAATCCATCTCATTTACCGACGAACATTTCTACTAAAGACCGGGCAAAGCAGTACCCCGATGTCTTGCACGAAAGTGGGGGGAAACTATTCTGCACCCCGTGCAACTGTGTGTTGGAGCATAAGAGAAAATCGACGGTGACGACCCACTTTGATTCATTCAAACATTCGAAAATGCTTTCTGCTGCTGCGGACAAGAAAGCCAAACAACTCACGTTCACCGAGGCATCGACCTCCAAAACCTTTTCGAGGGCTACAAGAAACGAGGTGAGTAGCCTACAAGATTGAAGCTTGTGTGTGTGTGTGTGTGTGTGTGTGTGTGTGTGTGTGTGTGTGTGTGTGTGTGTGTGTGTGTGTGTGTGTGTGTGTGTGTGTGTGTGTGTGTGTGTGTGTGTGTGTGTGTGCGCTTTTACAATAAATAAACATTGAATGTGTTTAATTGAATAGTAAAGGGGTTTAACGTTAGTGGCAGGTTGTGTGTGAGAGAGAATAAATAAGACAGCCCAATATTAAAAAAAAAATCTATTATTTATTTCGCAACTTCCCGCAATTTCACCGCATAAAATCACATAAAAACCCTGCATGTTTAATCGCATAATCAAGGATTTTAGCCCGCATAATCAAGGAATTTAGCCCGCATTAGGGCTGCACGATATTGAAAAAAAACTGACATTTTTTTCCCCTCCGATATATATTGCGGTTTTAACTACATTTAACCGGATGTAGGATTTTAGTCACGGACGTCTGGATCTTAACTGGTTGACTCATCATACCTTAAGTCATGATCTAACATGTCATGATAATGCATGTTGCTTACCCTCAAATAAAGGGGGTTCATCTGTGAATGAAGAAGAGAAAAACCTTTTTGTATCCAAAATAGTTCCAGATGGCAGATGTTGCTTTTCTTTTTGGAAGTAAATCTTCATTCTCGCCGGTATTGTCCTCCTGTTCCTCGCTCATTTTGTTACCGGTGTTTTGGTGGTCTGCAAACTAGCGGGGAGGGGCCTGCTGTGATCTGATCAAGAATGATTGTGATTGGTGGTTTGCTGTGCATGCAGAGCCTGCAGTCACTCACTCAAGTACCCCTGACATGAGAGCGGCGCAAGTTTTCCTTTTGTAGCAAGCAGCAAAATAATTGTAACATGACGTGTTTGAGTTAATTTACCTACTTAATATCGCACGTCCTAAAAAAGAGGAAATTAATAAAAAACATTAATAAAATCGCACGTCCCTGCGATGTGAATATCGCGCATGCGCATATCGCGGTTATCGCCATGACACGATATATCGTTCAGCCCTAGCCCGCATAATCAAGGATTTTTGCCCGCGTTTTTCTGGAGGGTCTATATAATGAAGGTTGCTAAGGAAGATCAGAATCAGAATACCTTTATTAGTCCCACAGAGGGGAAATTTGCAGCGTTACGGCAGGAAAGAGCCACAGACAGCTTAGTGTTGCATATCTTACATGCGTTAAAAAAAGTACTAAGTTATAATATAATAAACAATATACAAAAAAAAAGGTAAAAACAAAAAAAGTTACATAATTTTCAAAAATACAGATCAAAAACAAATCAAGTCTACAAATCAAATCCTGTAGCAGTTCTTAGGATTTAGCAGCCCGGTATATATTACAGTTATCAAAGATGGCATATGTATATAAATTATATTTTGCACATAAAGCACATATTGCACATAGTTTGACGGTATTTAACAGCAGCAAGTTACACAATTTACAAAATACAAGATACATACATTGTAACAGTAACAAGGGTTTAGCAGCCAGGTATAAATTACTCATCAAGAAAGAGAAAGGAAAAGAGGTGAAAAGACGGAGCGCTGGACGTCAGATAAATCACCAGAAGAAGGCAGAGAGGAAGTAATGGGCTCTGTAGTTTGTTTAGTATGGCCGTGTAATAAGCAGGATAATATGCAGCGAGGCGGTCATTATGGGGAAAAGAACACTCGACAGAAGGGTAAACATATCACACACATACAACTAATCTAACTGCACAATTTTTCTCTGGTGTCGGAATGTCTCGCGATGTTAGTGAATTCTTAAAAAAAAAACACCATTTAATTCAGGGTTAAAATGTGCAGTAACTGCGTTACTGAGAATTGTAACGGGTAGTATATTACCCAAATGTAATTAGTTGCAGCAAAAAGTAATACATTACTGTAACTCCGTTACTTTTGTAACGCGTTCCACCCAACACTGCTCCTTACACACCGGGGACACATATTTATGTATAAAAGACGAAGATAAAAGTGTCTTGCTGTATCTCAGGGCCCACGCAGCAACCGGGAAACAACAACAGTAATCCAGCACCAACTGTCCGCTCCTCGAGCCTCAAAGGGCAGAGCAGCGAGTCCCGCAACGTCCCACCAACATGGCATCCAGACCCCACGCAGCATTCTCATTTGTTTGTCATTACTGTTGTCATTTTCTGGTTGCTAACAAACGCCATTGTAACACATAAACACTGATGTCCAGCTGTAACGGTGGTTGACTCATCAGAACAGAGTGGACGAGCTGACCAATCGGAGCACAGTGGGATCATAGGGAAGGGGGGGGGGGGCAGGAGTTCCAACAAGGCATGTAGGACAGAGTGAATACACAGAGATGCTGTATGAGAAAACCAATGTGATTTTGGAACATTAAACAATGTAAATCTATTCTAGTAGACCTCAACAATGGAATTATGATCAGTAGAAATGGCCATGACATGGGACCTTTTTAATGAACGAATGAATAGTAGGGCTGGGCAAGTTAACGTGTTATCGCGTCTCAACCAATGAGAGCATTTTAGGCGGGCCTTAGACAGCTGCAGTGCTCACATGAACCAACACAGAAAATAAGTGGCGGCGACAGAAACATGGAGAAAGGTACCAAACTCTTACATGGACATTTTTAATCTGTTCCAGGCGTTGAGATTGACAAGGAATAGTTTAAATGCTACTCTGTAAAGGGAATAGGCCTACTAGTAGGGGGGGGAACCAAAGCTGTTTGTCGGCATTGTTCAACTAAAATTGGTTACGCTGCTGGCAATACATCAAACTTGAACACTCATTTGAAAAGGCATCACCCGAACGTGAATATCACCGGTACCAAAAGAAAAAAGACTGAAGTGCAAACCCAACTCCCGCTAGCATTTAAGCCTCCACCACTTGCAAAAAGTTCAGACCGAGCCAAAGCTATTACAAACGCCAAATATCCTTATGTTGCCATGTTAGCAAAGCGCTACCTGGCTGTATCTGCTACCTCTGTACCTAGCGAGAGGGTGTTCTCCACAGCAGGAGACATTGTTAGTGCCAGCAGATCTGCCCTTTTGTCAAGCAAGTTAATTTTTCTTTACAAAAACATGAAAATACAATGACAAGCAAGTCATAATGTCAAGCTGGCTGCTTAGGTACTAGTACAGTATTTTGGACAAAACTGGTCACCATGGGAAACCGTGCTTTCTCCTCCCTGGGTCCACGTCTGTGGAATCAGCTTCCAGAGAACATACGGACCTCGGCATCACTCTCAGTTTTTAGGAAATGCCTCAAGACCCACACCGCATTATACTGACTGTCCTTTACTTATTTATTTTTAAACCTTTTTTGCTCTTAACCTTTTATTTTTGCCATATTTTATCCAATATGCTCCTTTAGATATATTTTTACTTATTTTTTCCTTATAGATTTTTGAAGCACCTTGAGATGACGTTTGTCTTTAAAAAGTGTGCTATATAAATCAAATGTATTATTATTTTTATTATATTTTGTATTTATTTGAGTGAATACATTATTCACAGTTTAATAATAATAAAAATATATATATATATACAGTGGGGCAAAAAAGTATTTAGTCAGCCACCAATTGTGCAAGTTCTCCCACTTAAAAAGATGAGAGGCCTGTAATTTTCATCCTAGGTATACCTCAACTATGAGACAGAATGAGAAAAAAAAAAATCCAGAAAATCACATTGTCTGATTTTTAAAGAATGTTTGCAAATTATGGTGGAAAATAAGTATTTGGTCAATAACAAAAGTGAATCTCAATACTTTGTTATATACCCTTTGTTGGCAATGACAGAGGTCAAACGTTTTCTGTAAGTCTTCACAAGGTTTTCACACACTGTTGCTGGTATTTTGGCCCATTCCTCCATGCAGATCTCCTCTAGAGCAGTGATGTTTTGGGGCTGTCGCTGGGCAACACGGACTTTCAACTCCCTCCAAAGATTTTCTATGGGGTTGAGATCTGGAGACTGGCTAGGCCACTCCAGGACCTTGAAATGCTTCTTACGAAGCCACTCCTTCGTTGCCCGGGCGGTATGTTTGGGATCATTGTCATGTTGAAAGACCCAGCCACGTTTCACCTTCAATGTCCTTGCTGATGGAAGGAGGTTGTCACTCAAAATCTCACGATACATGGCCCCATTCATTCTTTCCTTTACACGGATCAGTCGTCCTGGTCCCTTTGCAGAAAAACAGCCCCAAAGCATGATGTTTCCACCCCCATGTTTCACACTAGGTATGGTGTTCTTTGGATGCAACTCGGCATTCTTTCTCCTCCAAACACGTCTAGTTGAGTTTTTACCAAAAAGTTCTATTTTGGTTTCATCTGACCATATGACATTCTCCCAATCCTCTTCTGGATCATCTAAATGCTCTCTAGCAAACTTCAGACGGGCCTGGACATGTACTGGCTTAAGCATTTGAGTCCCTGGCGGCGTAGTGTGTTACTGATGGTAGCCTTTGTTACTTTGTTACTTTGGTCCCAGCTCTCTGCAGGTCATTGACTAGGTCCCCCCGTGTGGTTCTGGGATTTTTGCTCACCGTTCTTGTGATCATTTTGACCCCACGGGGTGAGATCTTGAGTGGAGCCCCAGATCGAGGGAGATTATCAGTGGTCTTGTATGTCTTCCATTTTCTAATAATTGCTCCCACAGTTGATTTCTTCACACCAAGCTGCTTACCTATTGCAGATTCAGTCTTCCCAGCCTGGTGCAGGTCTACAATTTTGTTTCTGGTGTCCTTTGACAGCTCTTTGGTCTTGGCCATAGTGGAGTTTGGAGTGTGACTGTTTTAGGTTGTGGACAGGTGTCTTTTATACTGATAACGAGTTCAAACAGGTACCATTAATACAGTTAACGAGTGGAGGACAGAGGAGGCTCTTAAAGAAGAAGTTACAGGTCTGTGAGAGCCAGAAATCTTGTTTGTTTGTAGGTGACCAAATACTTATTTTACCGAGGAATTTACCAATTCATTCATTAAAAATCCTACAATGTGATTTCCTGGATTCTTTCCCCCCATTCTGTATCTCATAGTTGAAGTGTACCTAGGATGAAAATTACAGGCCTCATCTTTTTAAGTGGGAGAACTTGCACAATTGGTGGCTGACTAAATACTTTTTTGCCCCACTGTATATATTTTATGTTTTGTGATAATTGTTTCTGCTGTACCGAAAATGTACCGAACCGAACTGTGTAATTGAGTTTGTATCTGTGGGAGATCCTCTTGTTCCAAGAGCACACTTGTTAAAACATGCAAAGTAAATTGCAAAGAAATTGTCTAAATGACAGTTTTACTTTGAGTAAGATTATCTACCTTACAGCAGTGACTGAACATGTAAAGGTTAAATTGTTTTACTTACAGAGACACTGAACCTGTATTGTCTCTAACCACGAGACTACTTTTTTCATATGCAGGTTCTGTATTGTTTAAGCTTAAAAATGTTGTTTTCATGTTGCATATCTGTAAGGGCTGTCCAATATCAAATGTAATCAGTCAATACGTATAACACAGCTTCCTCTGCTACCATGACTATTTCAACTATAGACAGAGTATTTTAGGACTGTCATCTTTATCACAGTGTATTCAGCACATTCGTTGTTTGAACAAGTTGAGCGTTGAATAAAAAACAAGTAGTCACAAAAGAGAAATACTAACAATTTGTACCATTAACCATGCCTAAGTCTACAAAAATGTGTCAGCTTAATGTCAAATGAATACACCGACAACAAGATGAGAATCACGTGTTTGGTGGTGAATGTGTAACGAATGTTATAAAGACATTCTTTAGGGAACACAAGGAAGTGAATGTAGAAGTTAATATAAACCAGAGGAGATGAGCTACTGAAGGACAAAGCAGTCACATGCAATGACAGCATTGCACTGATTCCTGTTTCTGAAAAAAGTGTGCACACTGTACCTAAAACATATGAAGCACTCTCTTGCATTGTTCTTTCCTTTGAGATAATTACAGCTTTTACACATTCAGGAATCCAGCGCCGTGTGCAGCCTAAACTGATAAAAGGCTACCTCGGCAGTTTGACTCGCACATTATATTTATTCAGTGAAGATAAGCACAAATGCTCGTCCGATTAGTGTTAATTTCGTCAGCTATTTTTTAATTTAGTTTTAGTCTTAGTCCTGTGTTAAATTTCCTTTTTAGTTTTAGTCATATTTAGTCACCTTCATCCTGTTTTTATTTAGTCAAGTTTTAGTCGACTAAAATAAGACTAAAATGCTCAGACTTTTAGTCAAAGAAAACTAATTATTTTAGTCTACTTTTTGTCAATGAAAACTGTTGAATCTTTTTTAGTCATCAGATTATATAGAACATTTCAGTCCAACTAGTCTAGCCAAAACCAATAATTTGTCATTTTAGTCAAACTTATTTCACAATAAGATTATATCTTGTCCTTATTTGATGATAAACACAGGTTGAATGATTAAGAATGCAGCTTTGCAGAGAACATCTGGTCAGGTTTGTGGTGTTTTTACCAGCTGTGTTATGGCCACATTGCTTCCCTTCTGATAAAACAATGCATTCACTTTTTTTCTCCGCCTCATTGGAGTGAAAATGGGCCCAAATATCACATTGTTTCTTTCTCCCAAGCAGTGGTGGCTTTAGACTTTTTCGTTGTCAGTCATTTTGACGGACAGGATCGTAACATTTCCGTCATAATCCATTATTACCCGTCGAGTGCACAATTGATAACTCACTCGCGCTGACGGGGGGGTATTCGGTTAACGCGAGTGCGACCACTGCTCCCAAGCCCTGTTGTTGCCATTTTATTTTCCGTTAAATAAGGTTAGTTAGACCATGAGTTAGACCCGAGTATTCCTGACAGTTCATATTGTGCCGCTGCCCGGTGTAATTCAAATGTACCGCCGCGCGCAGCACGGACACACAGCTTCTGCCCAGCCGCAGCACCGGAAATGGAACTGCTGGGAGAAAAACTGACTATCAGAGATGTAACGTTATCTTTCATAATATTTCGTCTCCTCATTTTTCGTCAACGAAAGTAAAGAGAGATTTTGGCATAGTTTTTATTTAGTAAACTACATTTTCGTCTCGTCACTTTTCGTCAACGATATTGCATGATGATTTCGTTAGTTATTGTTTACTGCCGTCGGTGCGGTCTCGTCATCGTCTCGTTTTCGTCATGGAAAAAAAGGTCGTTGACGAACATATTTCGTCATAGTTTTAGTCAACGAAATTAACACTACGTCCGATGTGATTCCCTCATGCTGAGCTGTGACGTCTTCAAAGGAAGCCTACAATATCACTCAAAAACAAGTGTAAAAATAGCCCAATTAAGATCTAGAGATATAAACATACATTAATTTTTAAAGCAATAAGAAACAACATCAGAAGCCCATAAGATAAAAGTTAATTTTAAGAAGAGATTTAAAGCAAGAAATTGAGTTTGCTTGCTTGAGGTCCTTGAGATTTCCTTTTACAAATAAACTGGAAGGGGGTATTTAGAAAAAAAACAGAAAGAGAAGGGGGATAAGAGATCATTTGTATTTATGTTTACTTTCATATTTGCTCAAATGTTATTATGGGGAAGTACAAATATTTACTAAATAGTAAATTCTGATAACATTTGTTTAAATCATTTGACAAACACATATATGTGAAAAAGAAAAAGATATGTATTTATGTTCAATACAATGTAAGTACAATACAAAGTAATAATACAAAGTAATAATCAAAACAAAATGTCACTAGCCTTAATGGCCCACAGTCTTTCAATGTTGTGTTTAATACAAACACAAGAAATGTATATCTGAACCATGATGTTATTATTTAGGGATTCAGGTAGCGCATCAAACCCTCCCTGATGTCAGTGCCCTCCTCCTCTGCACCTTGTGCCACTGCTACCCCAGGCTCTGCGACTGCTGGTGCACCCCACACGACATCATAGGCCTCTCCATGACTCTCGCAGAGGTTATGCAGAGCACAGCATGTCAGCACCATTGATTTGACAAGTTTCACATCACAGTCATTTCGTTTCATGAGGCAACGCCACCTTCCCTTCCCAAATGCGTTTTCAACCACTACACGTGCACTGCAAATTCTCTTGTTGTAGATCACATGTTCTGCTGTCAGCTGTCCATTGTCAGGGAACGTTTTTATGAGCCAGTTTTGCAAGGGATATGCACTGTCTCCCAGGATGTAATATCCAGCACTCACCCCACCAATGTCCCTGGTGCAAGGTGGAAAGTAGTTGCCACGACTGGCTAACTCCCACAATGAGGACAGCCTCAAAACCCGAGCGTCATGCAAGCTCCCAGGCATTCCTGCAAACACATTCCAGAAATGTCCCTTTCCATCTACAACTCCTTGAAGGATGATGGAGTGCCAGCCTTTACGATTGAAATAGTCAAAGTGGTATTCCTGTGGTGCCAAGATGGGTATGTGTGATCCATCAATAGCACCTACACACTTTGGGAGCCCCCACCGGTTCTCATTGTGGGCAGCCATTTCTGCAAACTTCACCCGGTCTGGTGAACGAAGTAGTTCCGTTACTAACAACGTCTCTGCAGCAGCACAGAAGTCTTTCACACACCCGCACACAGTTGGGTTGCTCACTCCGAAAAGATGTCCAATGCTTCTGTACTCTGAGCCGGTCGCAAGCTTCCACAGTGCGATGGCCACCCTCTTCTTTAGAGGTATACACTCGCGGAATGATGTGTCCTGTCTCTCCATCGCTGGCCGCAGTTTGTTGCACAGGTAGAGGTAGGTTTCCTCAGACATCCTGAAGTTCTCCACCCACTGAGTGGGTGTGAAAGCTGAAACAATATTATCCCACCACTCGGTTGCTCAGTCGAGCTTCCAAACACGGCGGCAAACTAACTTCTGAAATACACAAACAAAAGCATACATATTTTAATACGTAAAAGTGGTAGCTACAATTAATTAAATGCTTGAAACACTTTGGTCGTATAATGAGCGTGAAACACTTTGGTCGTATAGTGAGCGTGAAACACATTGCTAGTTAGCGAACGTTAGCTTACCGAGTAGCGTTGTAGTTGAGTCGTGTTGGCGTAGTCTCTGGCGCGTTGCATGACGGCCGTAAGTCTCCCCTCTGCTTCTTCTGTATTACGTATTGCTCTGAGAAGCCTTTTCCGAAACAAAGTTTTTCTTCTTGCTGTGATAAAAAACCACATACCAAGAAGCAAGGACACGATGGCTTCCACGTCCTCCATTGTTGTTGTGTGTTTTGTGAGTTGTGTCGCATTGAAGATGACGTCACGGCAGTTGTATGCAGCGTCGCTCCCACCAAAAAGCCGATCGCCCCGCCTACACTGCGTTACTATAGTAACTACCCCAGTTCCTAAACTGTAATGTGAGCGCAGCATTAAAGTGAGCCAGGCCTAACAAGGCCTAACCAAGCCAAGCCAAACCAAGCCTGCAGTGTGAAAGCGCCATAAATTATTCATTTGGCTGCTACAATGTTGCACGCAGAGTTTCCTGACTTGGCTGTGTGTGAGCCCCACCCCTCACAGCACGCCGGGCTAAAATTCTGGTCACATCCTTATGTTATGTATGCCTGAGCACATACGTAAACTCACAGCCAAGCTGTTCGCCACACAGTTCGCCACACAGTTTGCCACACACTCACAGCCTGAGAAAAGATAAGGCTGAGTGAGTGATTCTCCGCGATCCCAACTCGTCTATTACCAACATTCAGGGAGCTCTATGCAAGGCAAGATAGTTGAAAATAAACGCTAAAGGTCTAAACGCTTTGATAGTGACGCCAAGGAATCCTGGTGTGTGAGGAGCTCCACGGATTGGTCCATTTGGGCATGGTTACGTCACCATACTCAGGAAGAAAACAATGGAAAAAGATAAATCTCCAAGGAGGCGTTCAGGGGCAGCATAGACAGGTATTTTCTGTATTAGAGTTGTACTCGCTACAGGGTGTACTTTGAGGGTTTGTGACTTTGCAGACCGTTTACATGCATAAAAAGCTAAACACACAAGGGGACGGTTAATAACCGGAAAAGCATGTCATGGAACCTTTAAGAAAAAAACAGCCTACATCATTCACAGCTCTATATAGGGTTTCATTTATCTTGTTGGTAGCTCATCCCTTAAAAACAGAAGTCTCAGAGTGATTATAATAACATGAAATATGAAGGGTCTATTTCAAGCTTGTTATGTAAATAAGTTATTATGCTTTTTTTATATCAACAACGATTTGTTAGAAAATGTTATCAACATGAATTGACGGAATTTATTTTAAAAGTGGGCTTATTAACACATGAATACTACTGTGTAATATATTTGTACATATATATTTAAGAATTACAATATGAGAAGAGCACAAGTTTAATTTGTGAGCCATATTTCATTATACTTTTTGAATTAACTGAGGGCCGATTCAAAATGGCCAGGGGCATTTGGCCCCCGGGTCGTAGTTTGGACATCCCTGGTTTAAAGTGTTGATTAAGAGTAAAGGGAACAGACCTGCTCTGTGTATCCGAAGCTGAGGCTGTAAAACAGCGTCCAGTAGCTTCTGGAGTCTCTTGTTCTCCTCTTTTGAACGAGACAGCTCCTCCTCGTACTCTGCCATCGTTTTTTCAAACAGAGCAAATATCTCTTCACCAGCAGGAGTGAGTAGCAGCTTCTTCAACGAAAGCAGTATTTGGACTTTACTCATGTTTACTAGATCACCTTTTCCTGCAAACTCCGTTAAACACACTGTTTATTTCTCTCCATCAAACTCACAATCGGACTAGTGTTGCCAACGTGTTTCCAGCTAGCATGCTAAGCTAGCTACAATAGTCCGATGTAAACGCTCCAGAAAAAAGAGCACACCGTCCATTCGGAGGATTATCCAAATGCACAGATTATGGATCAGTAGTGCTGGAGCTCACACAATGTCTCAGGAACACAGAGAGAGAGAGAACCGTAGCGACCTAGCGACGAGACGCCACCTGGGTTCTTCTTCTTCTCTCGGTTTTTCTTCTTCTTCTTCCTTGGTGTTTGTGGCGGTTGGCAAACCAACTTGTAGGTGCATTACCGCCACCAACTGGACTGGAGTGTGGACAAGAGACTATGCAGAAAACAATAAACAAAAGAAAGAAAAGAAAATAACCAAAACTCTAGATTATTTTTAATTTAAAATGGACTCTTCGGACGCAACCCCAGAGAAGCGAGAAGCAGCCACAATCCGGGGTTCCGGTCCAATAGTCCATTTAGCTTAGGAACCTTCCTAAGTGAAATGACCCGGGGCCTTTCTTATTTCTCTAATTTCCCCTCCTCGACTCCTCGAATCCTCGATCCTCCGGTAGTGACCCGGAAATAGTTTTCGGCGCGCCATGTTGAAGGACATCTCATTTCTCTAAAATCGAGGACCGAGGACCGAGGATCGAGCGTCGAGGAGGCTCTCTGGAGGAGCTATAATCGAGGATACACTGATAGGTCCTCCACGGATGCATTTCCGGCAACAGTGATGTTTAAAAGGGTCGTGACGCACGGCCGGACTTATCTCAGCTCTGCATGCATCCCCTGAATATTATTGTATTAACTGCTTTCATCACAATGCGATGTTTACAGTGAGAACAGCTGTGAGGTCCGTGCAGAAAGCAGAGCAGTGTGTATAATACATATCACTCAGTATAACAGGCCTACATTACTCTCTTTATTTGCTTTAGTTTAGTAGATATCTACAAACAAAGAGTCGATATTTATCTAAAACCATTTAGTGCTTCACATAATAAAATACACAATGGCTGTAGCCTGATATTATATGCTTTAGGAGCTGTAGGTGCGAGTTGTAAAGTGTGTAGGTGCATGTGGTACAGTGTGCGTGTGTGCGTAGATGCGGCGGACAGACAGGTCTCACTTGGTTTGGTGTATGCTTTATTTTAATACTTGTAAATAAAACTTTTGTCCGGTAATTTCATTTCCTCATTGTAGCGATCAGAAAGGAGGGGGGGGGGGGTCTCTGATAGTGTCACGTTATTGTGCTGCCTACTTGTTTGTTTCTGAAATTGTATATATTTATATAAATATATATATATATGTGTGTGTGTGTATGTCCGCATCTGTAGCCTGTTATTGTCTCATTATACCACACTGTGAATGAATTTAAGGTAATGTATAAGTCATCATGAACACAGTTCTGTCCATCAGACAGAGGGCCCGGCTGTGCCTCCTGTCATCATTAATGGCAATACAGGGAGTTGAAGATGTGAAGCTGCTGGTCGATGTGCAGCGCCAGGAGCTGCTGGATCACCTTGCTGGGGTTCGGGCCCCGGAGAGGGAAGATAATTAGGGAGGGAAATTACTAAAATTATAACCATCAAATCTCACCATCGATCCCAAATAAATTGAAGGGCGGTAGAAGAATAAATACAAAAAACATGAACATAACCTTTAAGTTTATTTATTTATTTGTATTATATATATATACTATTTTGTATGTTCTTTCCCACTATGACTATGTATGTCATTAAGTATTCCCTGTCATGCTATGTTTTTTATTTATTATTTCTTGTTGGCTGTTCTGTTTGTCTTCTAGGTTGAAAAAGGGACAAGAGACAGAGATAACTCTTTAATGATTATTAGCAAGCTAGCTAATTTAATGTTCAACCAACAGTTTGTTTTCTTCAAGAAATAAAATGCTTTCTCTAACAGTCGGAAATACAAAAATCACCACTAACTTTGATGATGAATTCCTTCACTATCACTGTACATTGCTAGTTATAAAACATATTAACAAACCATAGCTGTGTGTTTACCTGGTGAAGCCGGCAATGTAGACATTAACAAATGTCGCCATGAGGTACTGGCAGTCGAACGGGTCCATAATGCCACCGTGACCCGGGATCGTGTTGGCAAAATCCTGGAAGAACAGACAACAGTAAATGTGATCAGACTGCTGCTATGCGTATAATATAAATGGAGCAAAGACAACAGAAATTAAAAGGGATAGTTGGAGTGTTTTGAAGAAAACAAACCTGTCAAAAATCCCTACTTTGATCTTGAAGGCTCTCTTGAAGCCGCTGGCGAAGAATCCTCCGAAGGGTCCCATGATGGAGGCGAAGGAGGAGAGAGGGATGCTGTGGATCTGGAACGGATACAGACGCACCGTGGTCTGCGTAGACAAGGAACATGTGTCAGACTGAAACAGATACCAGCAGTTCAATCAAACTAAACTAGTTACTAGTGCTTTGGCTAAAAAAGGACCCCAGCATCCCCAGGCTTTTAGTATCAGAAAAATATAATGAGGTTGAAAGGTATGATAAAAACCTGGTGTTAAACGGGACTTCGGGTATGTTAATATACTCTAGAAACAACATTACTGTGAGTAACACAGGATTACAACTAAATAACATAGCTGACACTATTAAAACTAGCTGAAACTACAGGCTAGGTCCTGACATCAATGTAATAAGCTTTTAGTCTGCAATGTGTAATGTTTGAATAAACCGTCTATATTTTTCTATAGCTTTACAGAGATGCTGTATTATATCGGTTTGGCATTGTCTACTTCCAAAGTGTTTGAAAGGTTGCTACACAAATACATTATTCTAGAAATATTACGGATCCCTCTTGTTTTTTGGCATACTGGATTTGCAATATAGTGATTTTATTGTTTCATAGTTACATGAATGTTTATATGACTTGTGATGCCAGAAAACAGGAAGGACAGATGAAGGTCAGGAGAGTCTTACCCATCCGGTGAAGGACTCCAGGACGGAGGGCAGGGCGTAGTCCTGCAGCTGGAAAAGCTCTGACGGCTCGCAGTCCACCTGGAACCGGTTGTAGTCGTTGTCGAACTCCACCGGGCAGACGAAGTAACGCCAGCCAGACATCACGTAGGAGAGCTGGGGGAGAACAAGCTTCAAACACTTCTTTTTTTTAAGGTATCACAGTTTCTTTCTTGTTAATTTACAACTTTATGAGTTATTTCCCAGACTAATACACCCTTCTGCTGGCTTTAAACCGACATAGGCCCCAAAACACTGTAATATCCTTCTCTATGTGAACATAGAGCCTGGATTATGACCAAACATGTGTTTATCAGTGTTTAAATCTGCAGTTTAACTTCCAGTTGTCTCATTAATAAATGACTTGCAGTGCGGTATAAAAGGCAAAATGAATCAATAAAATGCAAAGCGTTAAATGTGTGCAGAGGGCGACACCATCTGGTCACAACTTTATTTTATCATGTTTATGTGCAAATGAAGAACTCTCACTGGTTCAGAACCTTTTTCCTTAAGTGAATCTCTTTTCTTTTCTGACTTTCTTTATGGGTATTTCACTTTATATTAAATACATAACAATAACAGTGAAGTACATCTAATAAACTTCACTATGAATCCAGAACAATACACTGAGTATGGCTAAAGCGAGATGTTTGCATGCATTTGGAGCAGATTTTGGAGTGGATCGTGATGTTCATCCTATGTAATGTACAGTATATGTAAAGAAAAAAGTCTAAATACTTTAAGATAAAAGCTGTGAACCAATCTCAATAATTGATAGCAAAAATGTATGTTTTTTTTAATTGGAATAAAAGGATACATGTTGAGATAGGAGGTTTTAAGAGGAGAGCTTGAATATTAAAAGATACACAATTCAAAATACAAACTCTTTTGGCTCCTTCCTGTCTTTCTACTGGGTCTTTCTTGGCTTTATACATCTAGTTCTATTCAGATTTTTTTTCTTTTTTCTAGCTCTATCGCTGATCATTTTCAGAACCTGAAGGCTCTATACGGACTATCTTCTGGTTCTTTTCTGGATCCATCCACTATCTCTTGTCTCTTTCCAGTGAATTACACTTTTGTTACTGGAGCAGGTAAAGCATACAACAGATACTTTCAGCATTATCGGGGCATGAAGTGGAAGCTTGGAGGAAACACAGCAGACTTCTAAACAATGAACACCCACAACTTAGAAGAAATAAAGTTGGGTTTTATGCGTTCTAATATTGCAATACAAACCAATGATGTATCGACAGTAATTAAGAATAATTGAGTCATTGAATGCTCATTTCAGTAGATTTAATCAAACAAAACATAAACATATTGGACATGGCCTCAAGACTATAACCTCTTCATATTCTGTTGAAATAGTAAATTACTAGCCATATTTTACACATTGCTGTTTTGAATCATTAATATGTGGATGACAGTTGAACTGGATGATGTAACATTTATGCCACCTGCTGGAAAGAAGACGTAGCGCCACGGCTTCCACAGATGACATTTTTGTATGTATGTATTGTCAAAGCATTTAATGTATTCATTGCTATCGGGCTGTTAAGAGCATTCCATGGAATATAACAAAAAGTATTTCTGAAGTGAATTACCATCCCAACCTTTAACAGGAAGGCAATGATACAAAACATTTAGAAATAAAGAATACATAAAATCATCCTATATCTCTAAATGGAAACTTGGAGCCCTCAATCCACAATAAAATGGTTAATCAACAGTCAGTGGTTAACGTATAAATCAGAATATCACTATGACAAAAACATTTAACATGTTGTCTACTTATGTTGATAAAGATGGAGTTCATTTAGGTCTTATATGAATGTTGTGCAAAAATGTTAATCCAGTCAGGCAGATTTTTGTAATTTGTGAACTGTCATAAGACTAATTCATTGTCCTCTCTATCAGCTTCTGTTTCCATGAAGCTTTCAAATTTCTATAATTTTCCCTCCTCGAATCCCGGAAATGGATTCCAGCGCGCCATGTTGAAGCCAGGACATCTAATTTCTCTAAATGCACTTAGAGGACCGAAGATCGAGCATCGAGGAGGCTCTCTGGAGGAGCTATAATCGAGGATACACTGATGGGTCCTCCACGGCTCCTCCGGATGCATTTCCGGCAACAGTGATGTTTAAAAGAGTCGTGACGCACGGCCGAACTTATCTCAGCCAATGACAGCTCTGCATGCATCCCCTGGATATTATTTTATTAACTGCTTGAATCGCGACTCGATGTTAACAGTGAGAACAGCAGAGCAGTGTGTATAATATATCACTTAGTGTATAACAGGCTTACATTACTCTCTTTATTTGTATGCTTTAGTTTAGTAGATATCTACAAACAAAGAGTCGATATATCCAGTCTCTGATAGTGTTACGTTATTATGAGAGTGCTCTCATACTTGTTTGATTCTCAAATTGTATATATTTATATAAATATATATATATTAGGGCTGTCAGTCGATTCTAATATTTAATCGCGATTAATCGCATGATTGTCCATAGTTAATCGCACATTTTTTATCTGTTCTAAATGTTCCTTAGAGGGATATTTTTCAAGTTTTTAATACTCTTATCAACATATGAGTGGACAAATATGCTTTATGCAAATGTTTGTTTATTATCATTTGAACAATGACAAATATTCTCATGAATATTAAACATAACAACCTCTGAACATTACAAATATCCGCCTCAATTCGACCTGGAACCTCTCTCATACAATACAATGTGTGTGTGTGGGTGTGTGTGTGTGTGTGTGGAGACACTGTGATGGATCGTTGGAGCTATGTGCAACTCAAGGCATATGCTCGAACGCCTGGACGCGCACTATCCGTGCTGACTTTTCGTACAATGTCCCACTGTCTGCTGCATAAAGTCAAGTGCTCAGCGCAGTTGTCGGCGAAATGTCGCTCCTCTGTTTTCATTGAAACAGCTCCTTATATCTGTTAGCGCAGCTAGCTAGCACAAGATGCTAACAACAACAATACACATTCTCTCTCTCTCGTGCCACACATACACACACCCTCCCGGTCCTCCCGATGGCCAAAAAAGGACACATGCGTTAATCGTGTTAATAATTAGTGGCGTTAATTGTTTTTTGCGTTAACGCGTTATTAACACGTTAACTCGACAGCCCTAATATATATATATATATATATAAACATATATATGTGTGTGTATATATGTCCGCATCTGTAGCCTCTTATTGTCTCATTATACCGCACTGTGAATGAATTCAAAGCAAATATATAAGTCGTCATGAACACAGTTCTGTCCATCAGACAAAGTGCTGTGCCTCCTGTCATCATTAACGGACGTCTCTTTAAAATGACCACTCAGAGGAGAGGATTTCTCATTTCTCTAACCGCCTGCTGCTTCCCCTCCTCTCTCCTAGGTTCCCCTCCTCGACTCCTCCGCTTAAATCTCCTATGGGCGGGACTAAGACACGAGGATAGGAGTCGAGGAGGGGAAATAGAGAAATGAGAAACCTTCCATGTGTTCAGCTGAGGTGCTGATTGGAGGCTCTGCCTCTCAGTTATCCTCAGTTTGAATTTCATTAAGCTGTGAGGACTGACAGCCAACACACTTGTGTCTTTTGAAATTATAATGCCATTTAAATCTTTTGTCACAAACATTGCAGTTGAATATGTCCTCTCCTGTGTGGACTCTTATGTGTTCCTTAAACGGTCCACTCCATGAAAAAGCTTTCGTACAGACAGAGCATCTGTATGATTTCTCTCATGTGTGGACTCTCATGTGTCTCTTTACATTTTTAGTCTGTGAAAAAGCTTTCTTACAAACTGAGCAGCTAAAGGGTTTCTCTCCTGTGTGGGTTCTCATGTGTCTCTTTAAATTTCCACTCCATGAAAAACCTTTCTTACAGACTGAGCAGCTGTGTGTTTTCTCTCCTGTGTGGATACTCATGTGTCTCTTTAAATCTGTATTCTGTGAAAAATGTTTCTTACAAACTGAGCAGCTAAAGGGTTTCTCTCGTGTGTGGATAATCATGTGTCTCTTTAAATGTCCACTCCGTGAAAAAGCTTTCTTACAGACTGAGCAGCTGTGTGCTTTCTCTCCTGTGTGGACTCTCATGTGTCTATTTAAATGTCCACTCCGTGAAAAAGCTTTCTTACAGACTGAGCACCTGAATGGTTTCTTCTCAGAACTAAATCGTGGATCACTGACAGATTCATGTCTATTTTTCAGTGAGTTTGAGCCTGAAGCAGGTTCTCTGGTCTCCTTCCAATCAGCACTGTCTTCAGTGTCAGGTTCAGAAGAGTCTTCAGTGTCAGGTTCAGAAGAATCTTCAGTGTCGTCCTCAGTCTTTGGTTGTAAACTGCTCTCTGGATCTGAGTTCCTGGCTGGTTCTGGTCCTCGACAGTCATCTCCATCAGCTATTGTTTCCATGTGTTCAGTTTGTCTTTGATGAGGCTGTGAGGACTGAGGTTTCTCTTTATCATCTTCACTCTTCACAGGGTCAGGAGTGAAAGTGAACTTGATGATATCAGCCTCCTCCAGCTCCTGAAGCTGCTCTCCCTCCTCACTGATCCTGAATTCCTCCTGTTCCTGCTTAATGTGTGGGGGGGGCTCTGGGTCCTCCTGGTCCAGACTGGTGCTCCACTCCTGCTGGTCAGGGAGAACCTCTTCTTTAACCAGCTGCTGGACGTCTGCAGGAAACAGGAAACACACAGAAAAAACGGTTAAGCGTTAGCATTTAAAAATCTAATCACCAGACATTTTGCAGCCCTAATTAATGCCTTTGTTTTTATACTTTAATATTATCTTTCTTAGTCCCACCTTTTGTGTATTTTTGTTGGCTCAATTCACCTTATGTAGCCCAGCCCCTTTCCACTTCCAGTTACAAATGAAAAAGGTTTTTTTCTTCTGGTTTAGCACTAGCTGTAATGTAAACAATGAATTGTATTTGGGATTGTTCACAGCTACACTACGCATATAGAATGGTAATACTACAAATATATTGTAGGGCCATACATATACAAAACATGTCTGTGAAGTATTTTGCTTAAAATACCAAACAGATCACACATTGTAGCCATGCCTCATACCCCTCTATTACAGCCCTGTTCCATCGTACAAGGAAAAATTCCCGGAGAAAACCCACAGTTTAAAGGGGGAAAATGGGAGAAACCTCAGGGAGAGCAACAGAGGAGGGATCCCTCTCCCAGGACGGACAGGCGTGCAATAGATGCCGTGTGTAAATCGAAGAGATAATACATTTTACAGCATATAGACCGAATGTTAGGAAATGCATGTGTCTGTAATAAGAAGATGAATCCACGAAGATGTCAATTATTGTTAAAGTGTTAATTAAGAGTAAAGGGAACAGACCTGCTCTGTGTATCCGAAGCTGAGGCTGTAAAACAGCGTCCAGTAGTTTCTGGAGTCTCTTGTTCTCCTCTTTTGAACGAGACAGCTCCTCTTCGTTCTCTGCCATCGTTTTTTCAAACAGAGCAAATATCTCTTCACCAGCAGGAGTGAGTAGCAGCTTCTTCAACGAAAGCAGCATTTGGACTTTACTCATGTTTACTAGATCACCTTTTCCTGCAAACTCCGTTAAACACACTGTTTCTTTCTCTCCATCAAACTCACAATCGGACTAGTGTTGCCAACGTGTTTCCAGCTAGCATGCTAAACTAGCTCCTATAGTCCGAGGTAAACGCTACAGAAAAAAGAGCACACAGTCCATTCGGAGGATTATCCAAACGCACAGATTATGGATCAGTAGTGCTGGAGCTCACACAATGTCTCAGGAACACAGAGAGAGAGAGAAACATAGCGACCTCGCGACGAGAAGCCACTTGGTTATGGCTAGTAAGGATCCGTCTTGTGTACAACTCTCGCGAGAGTTTGCAATTCACGTGGCTGAATGTTTACGTTTGTCAGGCAGCCAGGCCACAGCAAATAGGCTTGTTTGAGACGCGTTGCGGCTCGCCTCGAAAGTAGACGAGAGTAGCCGATCGCAGCCGGGGGAGGTCTCAAAAAGCGAGTAGCATGAAGCTGCGAGGCTGCAGCTTCATACTATTGCTCTCAAGGCTGCGGGCGTCTTTGTCCCGCGAGATTTCAACGTCTCATGTAGGCGAGCCTCCAGAGCAAGTCGGACAAAATGACTAACCATCATGCAACACACAAGCAAGACGTTGATCGCAACTGCGCAGGTCTTGCTTGTCTCAAACAAGCCTACTGATGGTGATAAGCTAAACTATCTATTAATGATGTCAATGACAGGGAAGTGTGATTGTTGAAATAGGGTGTTAGCGGTCTTGCTGTTCAAAGAAGAATGACAACACTGTAGATCACCAACACTATGGTTTGTTTTTTATTCACAGGCAAGTCGACGTTGTCGCAGTAAAAGTCCCAAGATAACTCCTGGTGCAATAAAATGTTCCCTTTCAGTGTTTTACTATTATGTCTGATGTGATGTTTCTCTATTAATATTGCTGCTGCATTCATGTGTATGTTGCATGTTACTGTTGTAGATGTGTTTCCGAGCCGCTCCGATTACAACGAGAGTTACAACGAGAACGTGACGTCATACTTACACCAGACGGATCCTTTCTAGCCATAACCTCTTCTACTAGGGGCCTTTCTCATTTCAGCTAACTCATCCTCCTCGACTCCTATCCTCGATACTTAGTCCCACCCTTTATATATACAGTCTATGGTCCCATCCAGACTCTGGTCCCACCCACAGGAGATGCGAGCGGAGGAGCCGAGGAGTCGAGGAGGGGGATTTGATGAAATGAGAAAGGCCTTAGGTCTTCTATACATCCATGGAATGAACAGCTAAAGCTACTCGTGTTCCCACTAAAGGGTCCGTGTGGCAACATAATAAGAAAGGTGAATTATGGTCCAACATGGTGTCACCACAATGTCATCCTTATTGTTGTTCTGTTGTTGTTATGTTACATGTGTTGTGTAACTAATGTGCTGCAGGTCGCCCTTGAAAAAGAGATATTTTGATCTCAAGGGGCTTAAATAAAGGCTACAAACATATGACGGACCATCTCGCACATGCGCATTGCAAATCAGGCAGGGATTCAGATCGGGTAGTCACACTTGGTGGCGTCTCGTCGCTACGGTTCTCTCTCTCTGTGTTCCTGAAAAAGCGTGTGTGAGCTCCAACACTACTGATCCATCATCTGTGTGTTTGGATACACCTCCGAATGGACTGTGTGCTCTTTTTTCTGGAGCGTTTACCTCGGACTATAGGAGCTAGCTTAGCATGCTAGCTGGAAACACGTTGGCAACACTAGTCTCAGATTGTGAGTTTGATGGAGAGAAAGAAAAAGTGTGTTTAACGGAGTTTGCAGGAAAAGGTGATCTAGTAAACATGAGTCCAAATGCTGCTTTCGTTGAAGAAGCAGCTACTCACTCCTGCTGGTGAAGAGATATTTGCTCTGTTTGAAAAAATGATGGCAGAGTACGAGGAGGAGCTGTCTCGTTCAAAACAGGAGAACAAGAGACTCCAGAAACTACTGGACGCTGTTTTACAGCCTCAGCTTCGGATACACAGAGCAGGTATGTTCCCTTTACTCTTAATTAACACTTGTGTCCAAACTACGGCCCGGGGGCCGGCCCTCAGCTAATTCAAAAAGTATAATGAAATATGGCCCACAAATTAAACTTGTGCTTTTCTCATATTGTACTTCTTAAATATATATGTACATCCATATTACACACTAGTATTCATGTGTTAATAAGCCCACTTTTTAAATAAATGTAGTGAATTCATGTTGATAGAATGTTCTCTAACAAATCTTAGTTGATGAAAAAAAGCCTAATAATAACTTATTTACATAACAAGCTTGAAATAGATCTTCATATTTCATGTTATTATAATCACTCTGTGGCTTCTGTTTTTAAGGGATGAGCTGCCAACAAGATAAATGAAACTGATAGAGAGCTGTGATGTAGGCTGTTTTTTTCTTAAAGCATATTACTGTATCAAGCCTAATTTACCTACATTTTGCTAACTTATAACTTAACTTGCGAGGTGATATAGATCACCATAGTCCAGCACAGGTAAAAAGGTAGCCTTTTCCTGGCCTCAAGTGAGAAACAGGACTTGTTTCTGAAAAAGAAACCTAGCCTCAACCTCAGCTTTTTAAGCAGATTATTGACTTGAAGTTTAAAAGAGAGACAATCATCAAGCCTGGCTACTGCCATGTTATGAGGCTGATATTAGTGGGATAGTGCGCTGAACTTTGAATCAGGGGGTAGCAAGTTCGACTCCCACTGCAGCCAGGATGTCGTTGTGTCCCTGAGACACTTCACCCCAAATGGCTCCTGTGGGGATTGTCCACAGTACTGAATGTATGTAAGTCGCTTTGGATAAAAGCGTCTAACAAGTGACATGTAATGTTATGAGGCCATGGAAAGTTGTAGAACAATGCAAATCACAACTCGCACTGTTCAGTCAAATTGACTTAATAGAATGTACAGGTCATTGAGCTGGCTTACAAAGCTGAGTTGAATAATAACAATTTATGAAATTAAGTAGAAATTGCATAAATGTATATATTAAGTGAAAGCTTAAAGAAAAAAGTTACAATAACTTAATGATCAAGTCCTTTTTTACAGTGTACTGTTTCAAGAAATAATGCTTGAAGTGGTTTGGAACATAATATGGCAATTAATCACGGCAGCGTTTTGCTGAGTTTCTCCTGGTAGAAAATTCTCTTAGGAGGGGAAAGCTGGGTGGCTACAAAGGGGCGTGGCTAGCAGCAGCTGTTCCATTTAAAGCTACGGTCACAGAATCAGCCTTTTTGGAACAGGGCTGGAATAGAGGGGTATGAGGCATGGCTACAATGGGTGATCTGTTTGGTATTTTAAGCAAAAAACTTCACAGACATGTTTTGTATAGGTATGGCCCTACAATATATTTGTAGTATTACTATTCTATAGGCGTAGTGTAGCTGTGAACGATCCCAAATACAATTCATTGTTTACATTGCAGCTAGTGCTAAACCAGAAGAAAAAAACCTTTTTCATTTTAAACTGGAAGTGGAAAGGGGCTGGGCTACACAAGTTGAATTGAGCCAACAGAAATACACAATAGGTGGGACTAAGAAAGATAATATTAAAGTATAAAAACAAAGGCATTAATTAGGGCTGCAAAATGTCTCCCATTTTAATGGTGATTCGATTTTGAAATGCTAACACTTAACAGTTTTTTCTGACTGTGTGTTTCCTGTTTCTTGCAGACGTCCAGCAGCTGGTGGTGGTTAAAGAAGAGGTTCTCCCTGACCAGCAGGAGTGGAGCACTAGTCTGGACCAGAAGGACCCAGCTGGTAGTAAAATGCAACACTGACAATAATCCAGAAACATCATTAATCAAACACTGACAGGGAACATTTTATTGCAGTATCATTACTTTTACATAAGAAGGTGCTGTACATTTCTCTGAGAATACTTGCATACTTTTACATAAAGGGGACCTAGTATGCAAAATGCACTTTTTGATGTCTCTTATACATAAATATGTGTCCCCAGTGTGTAAGGAGACTCACAAAGTTTCAGAAAAACAAAGTTTCTCTTTTCTTCCTGAGCGGACGAGCAGATCCAGAATTTGGCTCCTAAGACGCCATTGATGAAATGTGGCACACTTGACACGTCCCAACCTATCGTCTCCGGCACACGTGACACGTCTCAACCTATCTTCTCCGGCACACGTGACACGTCCCAACCTATCTTCTCCGGCACACGTGACACGTCCCAACCTATCGTCTCCAGCACACGTGACACGTCCCAACCTATCGTCTCTGGCACACGTGACACGTCCCAACCTATCGTCTCCGGCACACGTGACACGTCCCAACCTATCTGGCTTGTTTCAGATGAGCTGCGGCTTGCCTCGAAAGTAGACGAGAATAGCCGATTTCAGCCGGGGGGGGTCTCAAAAAGCTTGCCTGAAGTCGGACAGCTCGGAGTCGGCTTGACTCGGTTTGCATTTATAAAGAATGCACAAATGTGTTTAATCATTAATGTCAGATATGTACCAAGTAAATACATTTGTTCCTGCTCAAGATGAGATTAACCTTTATTGTTATTGCATAGATTACAGGTACTGAGACAACGAAGTGCAGTTTAGCTTCTAACCAGGAGTGCAAAAGCAGTAAAGTGAAAAGTAATGTACACAATCTACAGAATAAAATATAGAATTAATAGAATGATGAATAAACAGTGAGGGGTATGAATACACAGTAGCCTATGAGCAGTATTAACAGTGTGTATGAATATGCTAAGATATATAAAGTATGAAAACGGTAAGCTGTGCAAGTATAGTATAAAATATATAGATATTAATTTCATGATGATAAACATTGTGGAACAATGATGAAAAATGTGAATGGTAGTGGTGACGTAAAACTGACACAAAACAACAACAAACTTTTGCAGAGCCAATTGGAGAGTTTCATCACCAGCACGGGGTAAAAACCACCAATGAGCGCTCAGCTCGAGATACCAGCGAGTCGTTTCCCTAACCATCATGCAACGCACTAGCAAGGCGGCGGTCACAATTGCGTCGGTCTCGCTCATCTCAAACGAGCCTACTGTCTCCGTATACAGTCGTCTAGCTCAGTGGTTCCCAACCTTTTTCAGTCAGGCCCCCCTTGTTTAATTGGAAATATTTTCGAGCCCCCCCTAATCCGGTTCCCACCGAGATTGGTAGAATTCATTGTATATAGTTGTACAAACATTACATTTTCTCTGCTAATAATAATAACAAGACAAAAAGATTATAGACTATAATTTTATATATTATTATGGATTGAATATGAACAAAAGTGCTTGTATTGGCAGATTATCCTGTGCCACTGTGAAATAATGAGGCCTAATTAAAACAATTACAAGTACTGCCGGTTCTTTAACAGTATTTTTATAGGTTATTTTTTAGGGGAAAAACTAAACAAATTACAGGGCTCAACGCTAACTTTTAAAAGTGGTTGCCAGGCTGGCAACCAGGCATCATCATGAAAATATGGTTGCCATTTTTAGACACCTTATATTTTAAATAATTAAGATACTATACAGTTATACATCAACTTTAAAGGTGGGGTAGGTAATTTTGGAGAAACCAGCTCGAGTGCGCTAGAATTTGAAAATACACAGCTCGAAAAAATCTGCCACTTCCTTACAGAGCCCCTCCTCCAACACACACAAACGCGCACATGACCAATGAGGGCACGAGATAAGTTTGTGCACAGATGGAAAGCTGACAGGCAGGTAGGCCATCCAGTTATGTTAGCTGGGCCGGCTAAAATGATTGGTCGTGCTTTTTACAGTACTACGGCTTCCACAGATGAAATTGTTTTATGGATTTTTTTTGTCAAAGCACTTAAGATATTCATTGCTATCGGGATGTTAAGAGCATTCCATGGAATATAACAAAAAGTGTATCTCGAGCCGGTTTCTCAAACTTACCTACCCCACCTTTAATAATGAACATGTGACACAAAAGAATGTTCAAATGCTTTACAATAAGTAATTAACACAATTAATTGAAGCGTAAGTGGTAGTAAACTTGTCCACCCTCAATTGCTGGTATACAAAACGCCAGTAGTTTCTTGGTCATCCGTTGTCTCCCTTTCAAATTTGGGTTTTCCTGACCTTTGTGCTGACCCCCACCATAGATCCATTGGCCCTTCAGCATTGAAGTCTTGGATTGGCCAGACTAATACATTTCTAATGTTAAAGGTGACCTATCATGCAAAATGCACTTTTAGATGTCTTTTATACATGAATATGTGTCCCCGGTGCTCACCAAGTGTCAGAAAACACAACCCTCTCTCTTTTCCTCCATACCCAAATCTCTGAAAACGGGGCTGCAACGGAGCTGATTATTATTTGAATTTTTCTGACGTCAGAAAAGGGGTGCTCCGCCTATATGGGCAACTCTCCACCTATCAGGGGAATGAGAGACCGCTCGAAAGCGCTGGAGACGCTGTAGTACATATGCCAGGCCTGTAAGTGACGCTGTAGTCTGCCACAAAAGCAGAATCACCCCTTGCAAAAACAGGGCTGGAAAAGAGCAAAATGAGGCATGGCTAAAATGCATGATCTGTTTGGTATTTTGAAAAAAAACTTCACAGACATGTTTTATATAGGTATGGCCCTACAATATATGTTTCAAATATAGCATGATGGGTCCACTTTAAATAAATGAAAACCATTCACAGTTAAGAATTAGATATTAATTATTAATGCTGTAAATTACCTTTTAATATGTCTAACTATATTTAAAATGTGTTACCTTTTTATAGAAGTGATTATAATTGTATGCCAATATTTTCCTATGGTAAAGTTTCGTTTTGCACTTTTATTTTGGTAGTAATAAGATTGGGACTTTTACCGGAAGTGAATGGGCAACATTCCTCTTTGCTTTTCGTTCGGGTTTACCTTACGCTTTATGAGTTGAATCACTTTGAACATTCGTTTGAGAAGTTGAGGTGTTGGCTGAACTTTTCACCCCACAGTCAAACAACTTAATTTGCTTTGCCATTTTTTGTAAAACAAACACACGGCGCACGCGAGTAAACGTGCATCGCTTTCTGACTCCGTAATCACACCAATGCACGTGCAACTTAAGTATCAGGTTCCGACTAGTTACAACAATAATTAAATATACTCTTAATACAACAAATAATTAACATTTATCTGTTTGCTGTCCTTATTTCTTTATGTTAAAACTTGGTTGCCACTGATGGCAACCAAAGGCCAAGAAGTGGTTGACATTTTTTCTGAATGGTTGCCATTGGCAACTGGCAACCGTTACTGTCGAGCCCTGAAATTAGTAACAGAATTCATGTTGATTAATTGTATGTATAGTGTGGATTATGGGCTGCTAGCACACATATAATTGCTGTGGTGGTAGTAAGTAGATTTACTCAAGTACTGTACTTATATTGAGGTACTTAACCTGTAAAGCCACATTCCCCCGCGGGCGGGGAAAAAATCGCAACATCTGCAATAAACAGCGTCTGAGTGCTTCTTAACATTTAAAAACCTATTAATGTGTCATACCCACTTAACCTGTTAAGCCCTGAGCCTGTTTTTCAGGTCTCAGGCTCAAAAATGACATTCCCCGAACAAATTACCATATCTTCCCTTCTAAAAGGGTTAAATGAATAATCTTTGTTCTCAAAGTAATGATAAACCTGTGAGTTGGATGTAGAAAAGTCAGAATCAATATAGATGTGTTTTATTTTAAAGAAAATTCAGATTGAACATAGTAAAAAAAACTGTAAATTATAGTGTCTGTCCAAATATTATGTTACTTATAGTGAAAACTACCCTTGGATGATGGTAAGGTAGACTAAATGCTTTAGGATTCCAAAGTACAACATATAATAAGTACCCTGTATCAAGATTGATGCAAAACAAGTGACATGTGACCTTTTTAGAGAGATTTAGCAAAAAAAAACACTTCTGGGGTCATTTGGGTGGATTTTCCATATCCCTGGCCCCCCTTGGTCAATTTTGACGAATGAAATCTCTTTATAACTGCTAGAGCCAATGGAATCAAAGGGGAATTTCCCCCCACACACGGTCCAAAAAAAAAGGTGGGGGCTTTGCGCATTCAGGTTTGGAGAGATCAGAGTGAACCTATCTCTCGCTCTGACATCTGGAAACGAAAAAGCAGGTTTATTGCTTATGGATTATCAGAAATCATTTCAAAGGGACACAGACACATTGGATTAGCCTATGGATTAACTTCAGCAGCGTTGTTATCGTTTTAATGCCATTGAAATTGAAGAAATTCAGCTATCAGACAATATTAACAATTTTTAGCAAAACATAAGGGTAATAACAAAGGCTTTGAATTAGCCCTGAACGAAAAAATGCTAACACACTTAGCACAGAACTATGTTCTCCACCGGGGGATCTCTGTGTGCATGATGCTGCAGCGAGTTGATTTTGGCATTATAGCTGAAAGATTTGTCGTGGGCTTGTCCACTTTTCTATTAACTGCCAGTTGTGTTAAACATTTGTCAATTTTATTGATTTTACGAGCAAACAATGTTTGTTTACAACTTCTTCCCAAGCTTCACGCCCCCCGTTTAATCATGGCAGCGTTTAGCTGAGTTTCTCCCGGTAGAAAACTCTTAGCAGGGGAAAGCTGTGTGACGCTACAAAGGGGGGTGGCTAGCAGCAGCTGTTCCATTCAAAGCTATGGCCACAGAATCAGCGTTTTTGGAACAGGGCTGGAATAGAAGGGTATGAGGCATGGCTACAATGGGTGATCTGTTTGGTATTTGGTATCAGGGCAGAGCAGTTTACAACCAAAGACTGAGGACGACACTGAACCTGAAGGC
>CALSBZ010046909.1:128614-152962 GCA_943591055.1 Gobionotothen gibberifrons | reverse complement strand
GGGGGCTCTGGGTCCTCCTGGTCCAGACTGGTGCTCCACTCCTGATGGTCAGGGAGAACCTCTTCTTTAACCACCACCAGCTGTTGGACGTCTGCAAGAAACAGGAAACAGTCCGAAAAAACTGTTAAGTGTTAGCATTTAAAAATCTAATCACCATTAAAATGGGAGACATTTTGCAGCCCTAATTAATGCCTTTATTTTTATACTTTAATATTATCTTTCTTAGTCCCACCTATTGTGTATTTTTGTTGCCTCGATTCACCTTATGTAGCCCAGCCCCTTTCCACTTCCAGTTAAAAATGAAAAAGGTTTTTTTCTTCTGGTTTAGCACTAGCTGCAATGTAAACAATGAATCGTATTTGGGATCGTTCACAGCTACATTATGCCTATAGAATGGTAATACTAAAAATATATTGTAGGGCCATACCATACAGATCACCCATTGTAGCCATGCCTCTTACCCCTCTATTCCAGCCTTGTTCCAAAAAGGCTGATTCTGTGACAGCTTTAAAAATGGAACAGCTGCTGCTAGCCACACCCCTTCGTAGCGTCACCCAGCTTTCCCCTGCTAAGAGTGTTTTCTGCCAGGAGAAACTCAGCTAAACGCTGCCGTGATTAAATGTCATATTATGTTCCAAACCACTTCAAGCATTATTTCTGAAACAGTACACTGTAAAAAAGGATTTGATCATTAAGTTATTGTAACTTTTTCCTTTAAGTTACTTTCACTTAATATATCAATATATGCAATTTCTACTTCATTTCATAAATTGTTATTATTTCCACTCAGCTTTGTAAGCCAGCTCAATGACCTGTACATTCTATTAAGTGCATTTGACTGAACAGTGCGAGTTGTGATTTGTATTGTTCTACAACTTTCCATGGCCTCATAAGATGGCAGTAGCCATAAATACCTTGGTATCTGGCTTGATGGTTGTCTCTTTTAAACTTCAGGTCAATAATCTGCTTAAAAAGCTGAGGTTGAGGCTAAGTTTCTTTTTCAGAAGCAAGTCCTGTTTCTCACTTGAGGCCAGGAAAAGGCTAGTCACTGTGACCTTTTTACCTGTGCTGGACTATGGTGATCTGGTTTATATGAATGCACCTGCCCATTACCTGAACAAGTTAGATGCCGCCTACCACAGTGCACTGAGATTTGTTACAAATTGTAAAGCACTTACTCATCACTGTACCCTGTATGCCAGGGCAGGTTTGCCATCACTTACTGTACAGAGGCTCAGTCATTGGTACATGTTCATATATAAAGCCATGTTGGGTAAACTCCTGTCTTATATCTGCTCTCTGATCACACAGAGAGTTGCAGGTAGCCGTTGCAGGTAGCCATTGCCTGAGATCTCATGATGTGGTTACATGTACCAAGTGCTAGGACTGACTTGGGGACGAAAGCTTTTATGAGCGCAGCTCCTCTTGCTTGGAACAGTCTGCAAAAACAATGGAAACTGAGCAATTTGGTTCCACTGCCTGTTTTTAAACCTCGGACATATGCTATGCTATCTGATACTGTTGGTACCTGTAAATTGTAACTGTGTTGTATGATGTCCTTTTTGTTTTTCTGTTGTTTTCAGTTGTTATGTCTTCATGTGTAACCTACTGCTGCAGGTCTCCCTTGAAAAAGAGATCGATGATCTCTAATGGGATTCACCTGGTTAAATAAAGGTTTGAAATGAAATGGGTTGCGGTGACATATTCCTGCGCGGTGAAAATAGTCCCGGTCTTGTAGTTGTTTTCATTGAATGGAGGCATTTAACAGGGACATGAGTTGTTTTTTTTATGATGTACAAGTGAACCACCTTGGTTCGATTCGCCATTATCAAAAGAAGATCTTCAACCTGACAGATTGATGATGACTACAAAAAGCAAAGCGGCGGATGAATACGTTTTTTTAAAGTGATGTGACAGTAAACATGACCTACCGAGTAATGGGTGCGCACTGCGCAGATATTTTCGGCTGATGAACCATTGACGGACAGGCAAAGTGAGCTGAGTGGTTGCATATTTAACGGTTTCAGGCAAGACGAAAAGTAGCTAAATGGAGTTAAATCAACACCTAACTGGTGTTTCAATATTTATAAAGAGATTTTATTTCAGGGCTGTGTGAATGAAAATGTCAGTTGACCAAGCTAACATTACAGGATTATGTTTCACAAAACGTTTATAAAATAAACAAGCCTCAAGCATTCACACTCTTATTTAAAACGCTTGTGATTTTTTAAAGTTTTGAATGGTAACTGCCTCTGTTTGTAGCTTGATTTAGAGAGGTTGTGTTTGTTCGTTCCAGTAATTAGCCGTGTCCCGGCTATCGGTTCGGCTAAATTGGCAAGTTTCGGAGAGGTTGTGTCTGTTCGTGCCAGTAATTAGCCGTGTCCTGGCTCTCTGAATTGTAGCTTGTTAGCCCCTGCTATGTTCTGAAAGCTGGGCCATGGCTGTGAAGTGGAACTTGCAACGTTTTTCTGGTTCAGCACGCGCTAAACCTGCCCAGATACAGAGGGGGTGCCTGACTATGACTATACCTTCACTTCTAACAAGGGGTAAATTAATAATCTTTTTTCTCAAAGCAATGATAAACCTGTGAGTTGGATGTAGAAAAGTCAGAATCAATATAACGGAAATGTACCGGAAATGTTCCGCCCCTTTGCAACCCTAATCACAACGCGGTTATGAAAGTGTATCTGGCATTCTACAGGTGATGTTAGCATATCAACCGAAGCTAATCAGACTATCTTGACTACTTGTTGCTATCATATTGTGGCATAAGCCGTTTTCTAAACGCATATTTTACCGGCGTAGTTTTCGTTATGATTTTACTTGTGATGGCCACATGTAGCCCATGTATTGATTCCATCCGATAGCTGCAATAATGCAAAACAACAGGAAAACGTCAGCCTCTTCACAATGGTCAATAACAGTGAACGGATGATTATTAAAGTAAGGTAAAATAAACAGCATCACACGAAGCCCGGTTAGTGTTGCCTGACTTTATATAATTGTGTGGTCGTGTTCTAGTCACTTTGTTCAGCGCTACTGCATGTTACAACTTGTATTTCGATGTACTCGGCATGAACTGTTATTGCTCAGGTTAATGTCGACCTCCTCCAATGTAAGCGTGACGTATTTGGTTCTTAGATCTTGCCGGGTTGTGAGTGGGGCCAGCTGAGAGAATAGACCGGACTCCAGTAAAGGTCAATTGTGTCTAGATTGCGCCATCTAGTGGGATCCACTGAAATGCCGGGTATTGAAGGAAAAAGGCTAAATGAATGCGGTCTTTACTATAATTTGGACAATTTTGTACCAATATTTGGCGGGCCGGATTAAAAAGCCCAACAGGCTGTATATGGCCCGTGGGCCTTAGTTTGCTCATGCCTGCTCTACAGTGACATGTTTCCATGTTGTGACATTACATTCTTGAATATTTATGTGTTTAAAAAGAAAAAAGTTTTAGGTTAATGATGGTTTTAGAGTGTATTGGTGAATTAATTTTAATATGTTGGAAGTGTGTCACAAAGAAACTTGTACTTTAAGAGGACATTATTTAGTGTCTCTACTGGGACATGTCTCCATGCTTTATGCTGTATGAATGCTTGTTGTTTGTATGTTGTCCTCTCCTGAGTGTGTACGTCTCTTGTTGGCTTTTGTATTTTTGATGGCACCTTAAAAAAAAGGAGTAGCTCTACTCAGCTCATTGTACCTGTATAATGACAATAACGGATTCTATTCTTCTTTAATGTTCAAAAAGCTCTTTATTTTTATCATGCTGCCTGTGCTGCAGCACCTCTTTTCACCCTCTGTCGTATTTGTAAAATGAAATGTTATAATACATGTGTATGTATGTATATCACAACTCATTCAGTCTGGCTCCAGCAACCCCAAGCGTCTGTTCCCCACCATCAGCAAACTTCTCAAACCCTTCACAGCCCCTGTCCCACTTCTCCCCTCTGACCCGAATTCGGAGAACTAGTTAAAAAACTTAAACTTAAACTTTTCTGCACACACTGTCGCCTTTGGACAATGAAAGGACTCTGTTCGGATTTAAGCAAAACCCTCGCCAGTGACTTCATCCAGCAAAACGAGAGACAGAGGCACTTCTTTGGGAATGTTTAAGACGGGGTGAGTGAGTGTTGACATTTTTTAATCCTATGCAACTGGTTGATGGTTTTGTAGTGGTCGGACGGTTTAAAAAAAAACGAAAGCATTTACGTGCTAAACATTCACGCAGTAATCCAATGAATCAAATGGAAATAAGGTTAACACATGCACGTCGCCCCTTCCATTAACATTTTTTCATCATTGTTCCACAATGTTTATCATCATGAAATTAATATCTATATATGTTATACTATACTTGCACTGCTTACCGTTTTCATACTTTATATATCTTGGCATATTCATACACACTGTTCATACTGCTCACAGGCTGCTGTGTATATCTAGTGTATTCATACCCCTCACTGTTTATTCATCATTCAATTCATTCTATATTTTATTCTGTAGATTGTGTACATTACTTTTCACTTTACTGCTTGTTGCACTCCTGGTTAGAAGCTAAACTGCATTTCGTTGTCTCAGTACCTGTAATATGCAATAACAATCAAGTTGAATCTAATCTTGAGCAGAAACAAATGTATTTACTTAGTACATATCTGACATTAACGATTAAACACATGTGTGCATTCTTTATAAATGCAAACCGAGTCAAGCCGACTCCGGAGGTGGCGGTATGCACCTTAAAGTTGTTTGCGATCCGCCAAAAAAACGAGAGAAGAAGAAGAAGAAGGCGAAGAAGAAGACGAAGCCGACTCCGAGCTGTCCGACTTCAGGCGAGCTTTTTGAGACCTCCCCCGGCTGCGATCGGCTACTCTCGTCTACTTTCGAGGCGAGCCGCAACGCGTCTCAAACGATCCCACTGCGAGCGTCTGCGCTACGTTACGTTGTGGCTGAGCCCTGCTGCGACCTCCTCCTGCGTCGTAACCCACCAGGCGCGTTTCAAAACGTTGTGGAAGCGGAGCGTCATATGTGCAGCCTCGCAGTTGTTGTTGATTTTGGAATATTTCCTGGACATTTGTACTTCTACAAGTAGGCTACGTAGTTACATGGTTTATGTTTGTGTCTGTTTAAATCGTGTTTATTGTTGTTATTTCCTATTTTGTTGTGTTGTAGACTACAGACAAAGTTAAGAATAATTGTAATATCCCAGTTATAAACGACATGAATCAAAGATATGTTGCTGTATTTTAGTGGTAAAACAATGCATTCATCATCATAATTATTCTATATATATAATTTACACAGTGCCTGTAAACCGGAGGAGAACGCTGGCATTTCTCCTCCTACTTGAAAGACTGGAGGGATAGGGGCTGCAAAAGTGTGTGTGTATATATGCTATATATGGTCTGAACGTTCCACTTCCTGCCTGCCCGACATTACCTTACGGCTGCGCCGCGTCAAAAATAGGATTCATCCTATATTTTAGAAATTCCTTGCGGCGAGGAGCTTCTGGGACGCTTCGAGTCGCGGCGTAGCGTGGCGCAGCGGGTCTGGTGGAATAGCACCCATTGACTAGAGTGGCCGCGAACGCTAAAAACCCAGCAGACGGAACGTAGCGTGGCGTGGCGTAGAAGCGCCCGGTGGGATCAGGGGGTAATGCTGCCCCACAATGCCTTGCAGCCGCAGCATTTGCCGTCACGCAACAGTCGGCCGTTCACGGAAACAAACGATTATGACGGAGAAATGATATCATGAAAGTTACGGTGCTTATTAAGCTTTTTAAAACGTATGTGGTAAGTTGCCAAAGTGCTTTGTTTTTAACGTTCATCAGTATTATATTCAAAAAGAGAAATATTATCAAATAAAGTCAACATTTCACAGAGCTGTGTGGGTTTTGTTCAACTTTTAAAAGATGTTTGAATGGTGATATGATATACACAGTGATAGATGTTGAGGACTAACGTTTATAATAAATACATTTGTATTTATAAATACATTTGTATTTATTTTAAGATATTTTCTTACAATCATATGTAGGCTATTGGGATCATTTGTATTAATGTGGACCGGAGGGAGAGGGTGACGAGCATACGTTTCACTTTCCTTTTTTATTTCAATTCCAACTTTGGTCATGAAGAATATGTTTCTCTGTTGTCCCCGTTCATAAAGCATAAAATAACAGCATCAGAGCACGGTGCAGAGTCTCTAGATGAGTTTACAGTAGTCCCTCGTTCTTATTAAACATCCATGTTATAGTCCGCTGTATAGAAAACTGTGGTTTCCATGGTTTCCCCACAGCAGCAGACGCACACAAGAATGTCCGCTGGCGCATCATAAACACGTCGGATAGTGAAAGTGCAGTCGGATTCTCTAAAGTACCGCAGTCTCTTCTCCTAAATCCTTTTGAATTCTCCTATGCACTATTCCTTAACCCTGTGACGTTTCACTCAGAGGTCAAGGAATAGACGATAGGGTTAGAACTTAGGAGCTGATTTGAAAACTATTCGACTGCAACCCCAGTGTGACTACCCGATCTGAATCCCTGCCCGATTTGCATTGCGCATGTGCGAGATGGTCCGCCATATTGGACAACTGCATACGGCAACCCAAATAGGACAATTGACACAGTGGCGTTTGGTAAAGCATAAAAAGAAAATATTAATCTGAACGAGAGAGATGAGTTATTGTTATTACAACGTGACTTCACTATTATTTAACAACTCCTTTTATTGGGTTAAGTACATTGTCAGAATAAGTGAGAAATGGATTTAACTTCTGTTAGACAGCTATCATACTGAAGAAATATTTACTGTGAATGTATGCACAAATGTATTGCATTAAAGGAGGGGTAGGTAAGTTTGAGAAACCGGCTCGAGATACACTTTTTGTTATATTCCATGGAATGCTCTTAATATCCTGATAGCAATGCAATATTTGTAAGTGCTTTGAAAAAAAATCCATACAAATATTTCATCTGTGGAAGCCGTAATACTGTAAAAACAACGACCAATTATTTTAGCCGGGCCGGCTAAAATAACTGGTTGGCCGACCTGTCTGTCAGCCTTCAATCTCGTGCACACACACACACTCGTGCAGTCATTGCGCGAGCCGTCATTGGGCGTGTTTCCCGTCTCCCAGCAGCAGCTCAGGAGCAGCAGCACGGAGCAGCAGCACGGAGCAGCAGCTCCGTGCAGACCAGTAGACATCGTCTACCGGTCGCAAAAGAAAAACTGTAATGGAGCAAATTATGAAGAAAAAGAAAGTGGAAACTAGGAGAAGTCAAACCAGAGTCAATATCGGAGTTGCTTTTCAACTATGGCGACTATTTACGGAGCACACCGAGCTGATATGTAACGTTACCGCAGCCTGCTCTAGCTGACGTAACATTTTTAATACATTTTCACAAAACAAACATGCTAGTTTAAAAAATATAAGCACTGACAATAACTGTGTTATACATTTGTTTTACATTCATTATCATGATCTTGTGCACGTTCATGTGTGTTGGAGGAGGTGCTCTGTAGGAAGTCTGAAGGAAGGGGCGGATTCTTTTCGGTTGTGTACTTTGGAATTTGTGTGCACTCAAGCTGGTTTCTCAAACTTACCTACTGCTCCTTTAATAACATAAAACATAAAATATTTTCCTTAAAAAAGTTGATTTAAGAACAAATCTCTGTTATTAGATACGTAGATTTCTTATATGACTATTATTACTACATTTGAAAGGTCTTTACCAGCTTTGGAATTATATATATATATATATGCAAATCGGGCAACTGTTTAAGTTTAAAACTTGCGCATGCGCAATGCATATTGGGCAGCCGTCTAGACGTCAAGTGTCCTATTTGGGTTGCCCTACACTGAAAAAAACGGGGAGTAAGATTTACTCAAATTTCAGTTTTTGTAAGTACATTTTACTTACTATTGCATAGTAGATTTTACTTAAGATTACATTTGCATCTTATTACAAATCTCCAGTAAAAACTATTTGGCTTTTCAGGTTGTTATTATTTGCTATTCTTACCTTTTATTTAATAAATATGTAGGTAGTATTTCAATATAATTATTAAGTATCATCAAATGCAATTCTTATTCAATAAAACTGTTTTACACTAAGGCTACTACAAAACATGAAACAGTAGACACTTTTAAACAATACATTTTTTTTCTTTTTCGGTTGTCTGATACATGCCATGATTAATCTACAGTTTACAATGATTTTAACAAATACTGCAAATACATCAGTTAAACTTAACAAAGCAAGTCGAAGAAGTATCAGGCCCTTTTCTTAACCCTTATGTTGTGTCCGGGTCTCCAGTGACAAACCTCCGTTTCAAGCCAGTGACAAACCTCCGTTTCAAGTTAAAATGATATAATAACTACTCTCTTTTTTTTTTAATCGCTTCATGATATCCTCCACAACAGCTATATAAACACTACAAAACTGATTTTGACCATTTTAGCCAAGTCTGAAGTCTTTTCTTTTCATACCCTTGTTTCTCATATAAGAGAAGAAAAACTATTCTAAATTCACTTGTACACTTAAGGGGTCATAATTGATAGATTGCGTGGGGAGTTTCAGGAGATCTTTCTTGAGGGTTATCAAGAATAACTTTTATCCAATGACCTTTTCCCTCTCTGTCTGGGCCTGTGTATTCTCTTGTTCCGATTAACCTAGCCAAATCTCTTTTTCTTGTTTTTTCTTATCTATATCTACGCCGGGTTCCGGAGTCGAGGCTGATCGTCTTGCAGTAGTCCTGTGTCCTTGATCCTCTATCCTGAGCTCTGGATTAAGTCGTAGACTTCGGGTTGTGGCTGAACCTGTCTCTGCGGTCCTGCCTGGGTCTTATCATGCTGCTTCACTGATGGCTTCCACAGGATTGTAGCTGACAAGACTAGATTCATCTTCTTATTACAGACACTCATTTCCTAACATTCGGTCTATAGGCTGTAAAATGTATTATCTCTTCGATTTACACACCGCATTTCTTGCACGTCTGTCCGTCCTGGGAGAGGGATCCCTCCTCTGTTGCTCTCCCTGAGGTTTCTCCCATTTGTTCCCCTTTTAAAAACGTGGGTTTTGCGCGGAAGTTTTTCCTTGTACGATGTGAGGGTCTAAGGACAGAGGGTGTCGTTTTTCTCATATTGATATTCTGAACAAACTGTGCTGTTGTATTTGCTGTAAAGTGTCCCTACTGTAGGCTATTTTTATTATATGTACAGCACTTTGGCTCGATAAAAAATCGTTTATAAATGTGCTATATAAATAAAACTTGATTTGATTTGATTTGATTTGAAGGTCTCTGAAAAAATAAAAGTGTATAATTTGGTGTTCGGGTCTGTGAAGATCCAGCAGAATTGTTGTGGGTGACTCGAGGTCAAATTTGGCCCAATCAAGATTCATCTTTGACTTTAGACACCCCACCCCCACCCCCTTCATCCACTGTAACAATACTTTGTTCGCAACATGCACCTGGTCTCCCATCCCTCTGGCCCCCCTCCCCCCTCGGGAACTCCACCTTTCACAAAGAATATGTACACTAACACTTGAACCTGAACACACACATGCACGTGGGCAATATGTGGTGTAATGTGTTGTGGAACCATAAAATACAATTACAACAGGATTGTACGGTTATGAATGCATAATAAGTTAGTTATGAGTTAAAACAATATTGGATGATAGTCATTAATTTTGAGTGTTTTGAACTAAGATAAATCATGGGTCAAAATTGACCCGCGAACACCATGAACGGTAACAGCTTTCGAACACAACACAAGGGTTAAGTAAAAAATATTCATACCACACTGTAAGAATACTCTATTACAAGTGAAAGTCTGGTAATGAAAATGTTACTCAAGTAAAACTATAATTAGCTAAATGCTGTTTGAGTATTACATGTGAAAAGTACCCTGTAGTAAAAAATCTAATATTAAATTATCTCAAGGATTTCTAACAATATTTAAATGTTTTGGTAAATAAAAAAAACAGAACCTTATACTTTATAAACTCTATATAAGATATTGAAGCACAAAGTACAATATTTCCTTTTGATTCGTAGTGGAGTATAAAGTACAACGGAAATAAAAAAAATTCTCAAGTACCTCAAAATTCCACCACTGCTTCTGCAAAAATGTGGACTTTCAAGATAAATCTTGAGGAAATTAAGTTCAAGATGGATTTTTGAAAACAACAGAAGCGTATTTCAACGTTGATGTGTTACTTAAGTTCATTGCATGGATGATGCCCGTGAGCAGAAGGCAGGCGTTCACCAAACATTTACACTCATCAAGCACCGCCAATCCCTCGATGGAGATGGACACGTTGGGAGGTGTGGCGTCTTCTTTTGCTGAACTTCATGGGGGACATGGATCTTCACGACACTCAGCATAGTCCTTTTTCGACGATATCTTAGCCTCCATTTTGTCAAAACATGTAAATCAGTGTAAACATAAAATACTGTAAACTTTTCTGTGAATTTACTAAGACTGATTGGGTTGAGCTAGCTATTTCATTTAGTATTTAAGTAGCCATTGATTGTACATGTTCTTTTTAAGCAAAGGGGATGGGGTAAGCTTCAAAAGGTTCAAAGGGCTTTATTATCATATGCACATGAGCTACTGTGTGGATATGGGAATTTATATTAACTCTTATTTGTTACGGTCAAAGTATGACTACAAGTAAGGAAGCTCAGTTTATTAAATGTTTGCTTTGTTCCAAACAGGAAGTAAAGCTGATTAAATAATTGGGTTCTATACGCTCAAATTATCAATTCTCCTGGAAAAACCCATTTTGAATCAGAATAGTAAACATTGAAATTGAGTAAGTTTGAAAATATAAATAAATATTATACAGTAAAATGTGTGTAAAAAATGTACTTTATCTAAATGTTAACTTAAAAAATGGAGACTGAAGAGGTTTTTCATATAATGGCAAGATGAACTTACCTTTAGAGAATAGAGATATCCATGTACAAACAGAACAGCAGACACATTTTAACACAAATCAAGCAGAACATTTACCTGATACTCTTTAATCAGCTCCCCTGCAGACTCTTCCAGAGTCTCCATCAGGCGGGAGGACGGCCTCCGTCTAACTTCAACATGGTGCTGTTGAACAGACATGTCAATGATTGTAGTGAACACACATAACTGTAACTACATAAAGATATTGGAGACAAAGATTATGCCTTAACTTCAATTTAACGCGCTATACCATATCCTACATTTCCCCCAATCAGCTTTAATAAAGCACCTGGTTATTACACCTCCTTCCTGTATATATACATTAGTATGCATTTTAGTAAGCACTGGATAATGGTCACTTCCAGTGGAGTTATTCAAAACAAGCCATTCGCATGTATGCCCACTGGGAGCAGTGCGAACCAGCGTATCTCATTTGTTCAGAGACCGTGGCGCTCATTAAAAGTGCCAAAACGCCACTATGAGACAAAACACAAAGTGTTTGACAAAACGTTCCCTCTCAAGTCAGAACTGAGGTCACAAAAAATAAGCAGTCTCAGAGCCCATGATCAGTCCACCCGGATCAAAATCAAAACTAAATATCGTTCCAGGGCAGGCTAACCGGGGCTAACCAATGAGCACCTGCATGTGTGTATGAGAATGGTCCTGACACCATTTCAGCCCAGATTTAAACTCCTGGCAGGACAAGCTCAAGCTCAATTTTGTCACTGTTCAATTGTTATGATGTGTAAAGACTGATATTGTTCTATAATCGTCTGAAACTGTTAAGTCATGATGTGAAACGGTTAACAAACAAAAAGGGAAACTCAAGCTGCTGCTACACTTTATTTATCTAAAATTAAGCACTTTTAAGATGCACATATTTTCAAAAGCTATTTTATTTATTTTCTCCTATTTTATTTTTAAATGCAGCCCGAGAGGAACATTACACATATCCACAGTATTTGACTGTATATCTGTATGGTTCAATGTTAATTGACAATAAATATTGTTGTTTATAAATTGTACTTTCTTTATTTGATTGGCAGTCAGTTGTTGATTACATGCAGACGTTGATAAAGCTACAGGTTACTTCAATATATATCACATTACTTCATAAAGCAACTTAGACATTTTGATGTTCCGGACCTTTGCATGGGGAGATTTTCTCTAACTGGACCTCGTTGAATTTGAGTTGAATATCACTGTAGGAAGTTGTCCAATATGGCGGACCATCTCGCACAAGCGCAATGCGGATCGGGTAGGGATGCGGATCGGGTAGTCACTGTAATCTCCACATGTCTACCCTACTTTTATAATTTTCGAATCATAAATCCATCGATCATGAATCTATCGATTAGATTTAAGATTCGAAATTATAAAAGTAGGGTAGACATGTGGAGATTATCTAGCTTCCTGAATTATTTTCAGCTACTCTACCTCAAAGTAGCACGCAACACCACTGACCCTTCTTCCGAAAATACACTTTTTAGTAACTTATAACATTGATTTCTAGTCCATTAATGTATGTGCCCACAAAGTGGACATGTACTGGAATTGAATGTTCTATTTTATCCCTGCAAAGTCTGCTTTTATATTGTTTTATGCAAAAGTTGAATTTCAGGTGATGTTCGCTCTCAGGTTGGAGACATTACATTACATGTCGCTTGTTAGACGCTTTTATCCAAAGCGACTTACATACTCAATACTGTGGGCAATCCCCACAGGAGCAATTTGGGGTGAAGTGTCTCAGGGACACAACGACATGCTGACTGCAGTGGGACTCGAACTTGCTACCCCCTGATTCAAAGTTCAGCGCGCTATCCACTGAGCATTTAACATTTAAATTGAATCGTATTTTTCACAACTATAGGTAAAGTATCAACGTTGTATGAGAACAGCGTAAACATCACACAATTGAGTACACTAGTTTCTCACATGAAGGTTTTTCCACTATGTAGCCTAACCCTGACCCTAACCTCAACCCTTCACAACGCTTTTAAAGCGCTTCTTAAAACACACCTCCTCTCCTTAGCGTATTGACATCTTTTAGATTGTTGCTTTTATTGCTTTTAAATTGTCTATTGTTTTTACTTGTACTTGTTTTATGTGTGAGCTGTGCTGTGTACTTTTTTTGTATGTTTTTGTTTGTTTATTTGACTGTACAGCACTGGTCTGGAGGTTTTAAATTGATTTATAAATAAAGCTGTATTGTATTAAGGGCACACATCATTGGCACTGAGCTTAAATTGTAAAATGCAGAATTGAACTAAATGATTTTAAAGAAAAATGATGCCTGTGTCATTCATCCCAGCAGCTGGGCAAAAGTAAATGGAGTCTTTCGATAACAAACCAGTGACGTCTAGACGCAGCACACTCTGCTCTGTCTAGGTTGCAAAATGTAAACAAACACACTTGTTCAGTGCCTTTTTATTTGGCATTAATCCTTAATTTAAGACTGAAAGCTTAACAGTTATGCCTGTAAAATGCAAGCCTGCCAGGAACCCGTGTAGACAGCTGCATGCATTACATTTAGAGTGCATCTGTTGCGTGAGACGTGCAAGAAAGAGACATAGACACTGCATCATGGCCATTATTTACTCAAAATAAGAGACTCTGAATAGACACTACAGGCTGAAGCAAAGCATGAAACACTTGTCCTGCACAAACCTATAAAGTGAAGGTAGTGAGATTATATTATATTGGAGCAAAAGGTGTATGCATTTTGTCAATCCTCTCTGTGCCTTTTTAAATGTCTAAACGTTGTTTTGTCTGTATAACGTCAAACTATAAAAAAAAAAAACCTGCACTGAATCACTGCGGTGTAATTACTACAGGGACACATTAGCTGTCATATTTAAATGGACACAAGGGGGCGCAGCACCAACACATTGACAGCCTGTGTGAAGAGGAGACAGTCGGTGGTGATGATGAGTTTGCCTCTGCTTTGCATGTGTTCCCTGTCAACTACTGCAAACTGATAAAGGATTATTACATGAATCCCTTTGATTCAAAATGTTATTTTGCATAATACCAAAAGATAAATACAGTCTGTGCTTACAATTTAATGAAATGTGAATCCATCCGACCGGTTAAATTAAATTACATTTATAATATGCATTAATGTGTGTGGTCTTCACCTACTAATGGTGCTGCGTGTGGACCAGTGGCATCGCCTGGCCTGGGCATTCGGGGCTTTAGCTTTAATCTGATTTGGACGCATCTGTCAGAGGTGGAAATGAACAAACTACATTTACTTAATCTTGGTTTTAGTGTGGTTTTCAATAGTACATTAGCTGGCACTTAAAAAGCAAATTAACATTGTGTGAACATTACAGTTTTACTGTAAGGATGTAAGATGTAAGGAAAGCCATGGCCGAGTCGAATTTCTTCCAGAGTGTTTCTAGCTTTTATGGCTTTACTCTTTCTTGACATAGTGCCAGAGTCCAATTCTGGACAGGTTAAACCAGTCAGACGAGCAGCGAATACACAGCCCACAATAAGAAGCAAACAAGAGACCTAATGTGTGCACAGGTGGCACCATTTGGTTAAAAAGTATTGCTGTCACCGTCAGAGAGTATTTGCATTGGTATTCAAAGTGAATTGCAGAAGAAAAATAAGAAAGAAAGAAAGTGTATCTTGCTGGGCAAAGCTTGTAGACCTTTAAATATATGTATATATGTATACTTAACATAAATAAGAACAGATGATATCAATACATTATATAGTAAAAGTTATGTTTAATTAGGAATTAGGCCAAATGAAATCTTCGGGAAAAGGGTTACATTAAAACTTATCAGAGTGATAAACAAATAGTTATTTGTTTTATTTATACTTAAACAAAACTGTTTACGTTTTTTCTTTTTCTTTTGATATACACCTCCAAAAAAACACATCCACTTTTTACATTTCCACTGTGTTTCCATGTCAACTTTTCAAACTCCATCTCAAAGGATGATAATGGTCTGAAGGGGTATAAGAGGACCTTTATTAATATAACATAATGGAACACCACTTCTTACTTCATGTGTGAAACGGTAAGATAAAGACATTATGGTTTTGCAAACATTTCGTGTAATAACATCAGTGTATTAGTTGATATACATAATACAACCACTAGCTTGAAAAAATATATAAATATGTTGTATATGAAAACAAAGGTTTTACTACAATTCAAAAAATAAAGTAGGCTAATCAAAACAAGAATTACATCAATTATATTAACAAAAAAATGTTTATAAAAAACTTTTGAAAATATTGAAACAAAACAATATTATAATCTTTGTGTATTTTCATATTTTGAGAGATTTTGTGTCCTTGCCAGCCTAAAGCGGACACTGGTTACCCCGAGAGGCAGACAAAAATAAGGTCATGTGATGAATCACTTCAAATCAATTGTTTCTGCTCATTCTGTAGTATAGTTCAGTGGTTAAAGCAGGCAGTCCATATCCAGATCATTTTGGGCTGTATATTAAAAAATCTGTCTGGCCATGAAACATCATTCACAAAATAAGACGTTGCTTAACCACATAATCCATTTACCTTTTCTGATAAGCTCCGTGTATTCGTTTTATGTGTTTAATGTCTCGATAGTAAACCTCCAGGTTACAGGATGTGAGTCAGTGGAGTGTCACCTCCTCTCTCACCCAGAGGGAGTCACGTGTTGAAACTCCAGACGCACCTGCAGCCTGAGAGCCCGCCCACATACCTGCGAGAAACAGGAAGTGAGATTTTGCAACAGGCGAAACCCAAAAAGCTACCTAAAATCCCCCCCCCCCCCTCTCTTAAACCCTAACCGTGTCCCACATTCTTCATATCCACCTTTTGCTTTTCGGATTAAGCTGCTCTGGTCACACAGAAGCAGGAGGCATTCGGAGTTTCACCTGGTGAGTATCGTGTTTTGTTCGCCCTGAATGTCGACATGTTTCAGCCCTGTTTCCTCGCGCTCATTGCCATATTAGGGCATTGGAATGGTGCCTGCTAAAGACATATAGGTTTACTTGGTCAGATAAAGTGACAAACAACACGTTTAACTCGCTCTTAAAGGCAGTAGTGTTTTTATTTTTATGTAATTGTGTGCCGAACGCCAAAGTGCTACAGTGTGTTCAGGCCTCAGTGTGTGTGTTATGCATGCATTGTATGCCTCAGGGTAAATACACTAGAGGCGTTAGATGGAGCTGGGCTAGCATTGTATTTATATGCTATTGTGTATTGTGAGGGTTAGCAGACGGTGCCAGCCAAGTTCCCTTTTGTGAAAACGTATTTTGAGTATCCCATCGAAAGTAAGTCTAGGCTAAATATGTTTTAAAGGGAGTAAGCATTAACTTGTTTAATACTTTTTTTGGAGATGTAACTTTTCCTTCTACTTGGCTAATATGTCAGCTACATGAATCAACTTGATGTAAAGAGAGTTATCGGTTATGTTATGCACTGACTAATCATTCAGGTGTCAGTTATGTTTGCTTTAAATGTATACTAAATACTAAACCATGTTTAATCTTTTTTGTTAAGTGGTACTCTCACACTTTACCAAATGTTTGCAAAATGTGCAAACCCAGAGAAATCTTTCATTTTGATCAAGGCAATGGACCTTTTCATTCTAATGCCTTTCAATTGCACTATTTTCACTTTAACCCTTGTACTAACTTCTTGGGAAACACAGGAAACACCTGATGAAAATCAGAGAGGAAGGAAGGAAGTTCGTGAGCCACTATATTGTTTACCAGATTTGCTATTGCTCAATCTGGATGGAGATAGTATTGCTTAATGGTTAACCTAGTCATTGTTTTTTCTGGTTTTATTAGAGTTTACATAAATACTATAGAGTTGGCTATGATGTGCTTTCTTATGGCCGGGTTTGACCAGTGAGTGGCAACTACACTTTTGTTGAACCAACTTTGCAAGGTTTGGATAAAACTTCAACACACCTAAGATGCCGCCCCTTGTCATGAAGGATGTCTGCACTGGATGACCTCATCAAACATATTGTTTGCAATACAATTAGCAATAGGGAAATGAAGCAAGATTCACCATATTACCATTAGTATCCGGACTTTGCTATAAATCAGGCCTATTCAGAGGAAAGCAACAGTGATTTGGATGAGCAGAGATATCACCGTGTTCCATAGTGTTCAACTCCTCATTAAGGTCACTCATTAATTCCCCCCCTCCCCACTCTCATCACAGATTTGTGAGTGGCATGTGTCCCTCCATCTGGCTCGCACATGCCTTGCCTATGGACATTGCATAATGGCCTGGACCCTTAGTAATGCAGTGATACTGTGCCACAGCAATACTGGGGCAAGTATCAAGGGCCAAAGACACAAACTGCTTACGTAAAAGAATTAAGCCGAGCAAACCGCTCCAGCCACATCTTCTTACCCTGTGGAAAAGGAAGGATAAAAAGAAGCCATTCTCATTAAAAAGTGAAAACGCTCAGTGATAAAGGAATCAGGCCAAAGAGTGAATCCCTTTCCTTCTTTCATAATTTAAATATGAGGCTTTTTTAAACCGTTAAATGGAGAGGAGATTTGACGGAGAAAAAACTATTCATTTTGCCTTTTTTTTTTAATCTAAAACAATGTGCCCGATATTAAATAATATAGCTTGACTGTATAGTAATATACGAATTGTTCCTGCCTATGTAGGACAAAAATCTCTTCAAGGTTTTAAAAGATTAAATGGTGCATGTTGTAGTTATAAAACTGCACCAGTAGAGCCAAGAAGCTTACAATGTGTTCCAAATCTTGGATATCAAATGGCTACTATGGTGTCACCATCTATCCAAACCATCCATTTGTACTGCCATATAAGTCGCTAACGCTAATGTTTGTGTTTGGTGCATGAAAGCGTGCGGTAAAATACTATAAAGAAGAAGTTGTATATGTGCTTAGTAAATCATAACCCTTACCCTTTTCACCAGGATTGTAATTGTTGAGAGTGCAGACTGTAGCAGATGGCTGTACTTATGGTAGTAGTAGTAGTAGTTGAGAACAGATCTGGCTGTGTTGTAATGCCTATTGAAGACTGTTTCGCCCATTAAGCTGTTATGGTTTTGGTCTCTAACCACAAATGAGAGACATATCTGGATTTTTAGATTCACTTTATTTACTAGCTAGTTACTAAACGTGTCTGGTGTTTGGCAGGGAGTGAACAGTGGGTTTATCAGGGCAAGTTTGCAATAAATAAGGTTGATGACTGAACACTGAAACTGAATCAAACAGTTTATGTACCATAAAATGAAAACCGATAAAGAATGCTTATAAAGTTGAAGTGTTGAAGAAAATTCTCTCTTGTTTCAGTACAACTTGCTCAATTTTTAATAACATTGTTCCAAAAGTTTGCTTTTACATTTTTTGGAAGGAGAGCGACTAACCCATAGTATTTAAACATTACGATGACATATTGGGAAATATTCTTGGAGAGACTTGGATTAAAAATGTGTTACAATTGATGTATGTTTTAACATGCACTCAGTTTGCATAGTGATTTTTGTAAGGTTAAACAGATCAACATTCCCTGACACATATCTATTTTATATTGCTATGAACAAATCTCCTTCCAGCAACTTCATTTATTTAGGTTTCTAAGCGAAAATGACATTTTTACAAAAGGATGTATTTGTACACACAATGACAGCGTTATAATTCACTTTTCTCAATACAAACATCTCTGATTACAGCTTCAACCTATCATGATTAGGTGATCGATGCAACCTCTGTCAACGTTAGTTGTTATCTCCGATTTTAAGCTAAGTGGATCTGTGCTGCTCCCTGTCTGCAAAGATCTCTTCCTGCTGATATCAACAGGGATTGGTTGTTCACAATGTAGCATTATCAGGAAAAACAGGGACGATGTTCGTCTAGTGCCTTATTCACTGGTACCTGTAGAACAAGGATTTTTGTTTTCAGAATGTTGGCAACATATTGATACCAAATGATTTGTTCTGGTAACACCCCGAGTTGCTGACACATACATTCATTGTGTACCTTTGCATGTTGTGTTTGTGCGCACGTGCATCCGTGTGTTGTTTGCATCCCCGCACACAATCGTTCTCCTCTGTCTACACACAGTTTGGGCAGGATAAGTGTTCTCTGAGAGATTACTGTAAGGTGTTGGATTATGATAAAAGCGCCGGTGAATGTCATGCTGCAGTTTGAATGCTGCACACTTCAATGGTTTGGTTTCCACACAAGGCTCCTAAGCTTGCCTCCTCTGACAAAGACAACACACAGAGGGTGAACTTAAAAAACCTCTCTCCTTTTTGTTTTCTCCCTCCTTTGTGCTGCATGTTTTTAAAAATAGACGCTTGGTATTTTGTGTCTCCCTCGCTGTGCTCAGGGTATTGGAGTGCTTAGGGATTTCTGCTGCTCAGTAAAATCTGCAGCAGCTCTCATGGCACGACCATCCAGAGCCATAATCCAGACTTTCAAACTGCTGCTGGAATATAAATCCCGTCCGGAGTTTGCATTGGCTGGCCGCTCATCAAGAGGCCACAGAGCTTATTTATTTATTTATTTCAGACCTCTCAGGACATGGCGGCCTGCTGTCGACCCAGAGATGACAAGATGTAGACTTTTAATCTTTGCTGCGCCGTGGCGTGCACGCTGAGGGTTTGCACAGAGCGGGAGTGGATAAAGGGCGCTTCTTATCAGGGAAAAGGAGCTTGGGATGCATTAAAAATAATAACAAAACCATTGAGTGATTACTAAACATATGGTTATCAGAATTTGAACAACCTTACCCAAGATATGTGCTTAAAATGGTTAATTGCTGTGTGATACCACCAAGTTACCACATTAAATGATGAATTGAATAATATTAAGAAATTACAGCTGTAAAACAAAAAGGCAACGTTTGGCCAGATCTATCCCATATGGCTCAATCCCATAGACTTGAATTTTCAGGAGAGAGTCAAATTGGTATTCCATTACATTACATGTCACTTGTTAGACGCTTTTATCCAACGCGACTTACATACTCAATACTGTGGGCAATCCCCACAGGAGCAATTTGGGGTGAAGTGTCTTGCCCAGGGACACAACGACATGCTGACTGCAGTGGGGTTTGAACCTGTGCTCCCCTGATCCGAACACCAACGCACTAGGCCACTGCGCCACACGCCTCCCTCTTATTAATCCGCCGCTGTAAATAGTCCAATCAAATGCACTATTAACAGTTGTTTGAGTATTGTTGTAAACAAGTATAGTGTCCAGCTGTCTATAAAAAATAGTACCTTTTTTTATTTTCAAGCCAACAAAAAAGGAAACAGATGGACGCTTTTGATTGATTACGACTTCTGAGTATTGTGATAGGGATCAACATATTGTCGGTCTTTATTTTGTGATACCCTTATCAGTATGAAGCAACACAATTTGTATTTTGTTTCACAGCATCAACATATACAGTTGGGGGTTTAATTATTAACACTCCCCATTCAGAATATGTAAAAGCATCTGGAGGGAGTGGATTTCAAACGAAGCTTGCACAAAATCAGTATATCGCTCTGAGAACGTTTTGCAATCAGTCCTTTTCCACATTCAAATCTTGAAGTGCAGATTGAATACAGCTTAGAAGTGTTGAGTTGTAATTGTGTCGTTAATACATCTCCGTAAGGGGTTAGTGGAAGCATGCTGTGTGAGGATGTAAGGGTGAAGAAAATGGGTCTGTTCTGGTGTAAATGGCGAGAAGACTAAGCCTGGGTGGGGGGGATTAAAGGGAAGGGGGCGGGTAGCATATATGATCTGTCAGGGCTTAGTACCACAATTATCCCAGCAGCAGCAGCAGCAGCAGCAGCGGTGGTGGTGGTGGTGGTGGTGACAGAGGCTGCGATTTCATTAGTGTTATGTCCAAAGATCTCCAGAATTACGTAAGAGTGACGCGCACTCATCGTCTCTGGGCCAATCCACCGCCTGGCAGGAACGTGGCCGTTTGTTTTCCTTTTTATCCTCCCTCGCTCAGAAAAAAAAGCCAAAAGGACATCTGTCGGAGTCGGCGGTCGGGAACAGGAGTAGTAGGACCTTTGTGCTCCGGGTGCTGAAACTGTGGCCTGTTGCCATGTAGAGAACAAAGTCTTGGGAGGAGATGAGCATATGTGGAGATGTTTAAATCCACCTCTCGGTCTAGCACTTTTTTTTAGAAGATGACTGATGGAAGTGTAGCAGCAGTCAAAGCAGCGTGGTGTTGCCGTTAGAGGACAGTCAAAAGATGAAGTTCAAGAAATTCATCACCATCATGCAGGCGGCCATTGGGATTGTACCCCTGAACAAACGGGAGCTCTTGCCGCCCGGCAGGAAACTGTGGAGACCCCTTGGGTGAGTTAGAGTTAGATCCATGTGTCTGTGCGTCGTTCCCTTTAGAGAGCTTGTGCATAGTAGTAGTAGTAACCTGCATGATGTAACAGCCCCCCTGTGATTTCTAATATCTACTTCTAAATCCTGTTGTTTCAGAAATGTGGGTACCTTGTGCCATGGAAGCAATAGATAGAAAAAAAACAGAATTACTTCTAGGGCTTATGCAGATAGTTTTGGTTTATATGCCAATGTTTTAGGTATCTTTGAATCTGTTTTGAGAGTTCTGTCTTCCCTGGAAATCTCTTTATGGTCCTCAGACAGAATTGAAAGATGACATTAATGTGTTATTCCAGAAACAATACCTCTGCTATTCTGAATAATCTACTGTAGTACAGGGCAGACATCTTAAAATGTTCACAAATATAAAAAAAGTTAGCTAGGAACCACTTGTAGTAGAAATATTTTGGGAGTCGTCCAACTTTGATGAACTGTTCATAATCATGAATTATAGTTACCCTGTTTTGCATCAGGGTTGGCTGTTCTGAGGATTTTAGATTGTGATACATCTCAAAGGCATTCTTTACCTAGTTTCCAGACAAAAGGTATAGATGGTATTTATACATTGTTACCAAGCTTCACATAACCTTGATTATCGAATCAGTGCTACATTAAACAGAGTTTTTGGAGCTTGACCTATAGAAGGGACTAAAAGTTAGATTATTGGTGATTGGATCTAGTGCTAGTCACCCAATTCTAAGGAAGTGCCAACATGAATTGCTTGAGTAAACTGTTATTGGGAAGTTATAGGTGCAAACAGTCAATACCAATGTTTTTCTCATAAAAAATTATACCAAGCATCCAAAACGTGCCCCTCAGTCTAAATCCTTCTTTGATTTCCTGGATTGAAGTTAGGTATGTCTTGGATTACTTAATTTGTTCTTGGAGATGCTGAGCTGATCCTACACGTCTATGTTTAATGTGTAAGGGGCAGCAGGTTTAGTCATGCAGAGGCAATCTGATTATATCCAGTTACCCCATCTGAATGAATCAGAAACCTCCACTCTGACTCACTGCCATGAAGAACAGATAAAAAGTTGGTTCAGTTCGATAGAAAACGCTGCATGTAGGGACATGTTAGCAATCAGGTTGGACTGAGATGCTGCTCTTGAAGTGAGACTGCAGATTATCGTATTATAGTCAGTAGTATCAGTGTTGGCCGGGTATCCTCTGGCTTTACTCAGAGCCATACACGGTTGGCTTAGTTCTGGGAAACGTGGCCTTTTATAATCTATTTATAGGTCAACTTTTTCATCGTCTACTCCCTTGGTAATTGAAATATTTGGTTTATATTTCCTCAGCAGTGAATGTTTGAGTTGTCATAATGGAAGTTGAAAAATGTATGTGGTAATCTTCTTTGTAAAAGTGTGTGGTGGTCTGGTGTCTTACTTAAGTGTGCAAAAGATTACATAATAAATTAAGAAAATATGTGGTCTTACCATCCCAAAGCCCAAGTTCACGTCTTTAAATTGATATTTGTTTCCGCTCAAACATGGAGAATAAACAATTACATAAAAGAGAAAAGCACTCCTGAAATATGTCTAAAACCTAGAAAATGACCATCAACTTTGCTTAAAAATTCTATGGTGCCTACAGAATACCCATCCTGACTTTTGTAACATTTCCTTCAGCAAGACCACAGATTTCTCACTTATCCATCCAAATAACCAAACATCATTTTGTAATTCTTTATTTTTCATGGAGCTCAGCCCTTCCACTAATGACAGGCTTGTTGAGTGAACCCACTGAACCTCATGAAATGTGTTCACACATTCAGGATTAAATTGTAATCACTTTGGTGATCCCTTAGCTTTTCATCCAACACCATCAGGTTAAAGTTTGTGTGCTACTTTGTTTTAAGACCAAATCCCTGCAGAACTAACAACACTCCTATCAGCCTCAGCTGTATCTGTATTAAGAACTTATTAACACATGACAGCATGCTAACAAGGAAGCTAACAACTGAGCAAACATGTTGGCAATGTTGACATTAGCATTAAGCTTAAAGAACTGCTGTGCCTAAGTACAGTTAGAGGCAAACTTTATAATGTTGATGTTGTTGCTTGAGCTTAATATGTTTAAAACATATATATATATATATATACATATATACATATATATAGGAGTTTGGATTTTAATAACTATACCAGTGTCCATACAATGTGATACTAAATAAGCAGATGTCATGAAACCTGCTACAAATGTGTTATCCATCACAGTTTGACAATGTTTTTCATAACATGGCATGGCATAGCATAGGGCAGATGTATATCAAGAGTTATAAATACTTTTGCGTAACTAAACCTGTTTACATTGGAAGGGTAGAAAATACTACTACTGTGGTTTTATACATGATTTCTAGGAAAGGGCTAAAACTAGTAAATTCAGTATGGTGTAACATGTATTAGTTGCACATTAGTGTACACGTCTACAAATCTGCACTTAAATAGATAATCCAGTGATTTAGTATTGCACTTACATAAAGTTTGGGGACTCAATTTATATTGAAATTCGCAAACATGGAGCAGAGGCAGACACATGTTGACTTTTAGTCCCAAATATAAGCTTGACCCTTCAAGAAAATGACATCTTACATTTCCCATAATGGACAAATATAAGTCTTTCATTAGTCTCACTGTGTCGCTTCTTTCAAACAACTTTTAGCACTGCTTTCCCTTCTAATTTGTAGCAAAGCAGAGACTTGACAATACTTTATACGAGGCTGAACAGCACTAAACATGGTGAGTTAACTAACTAACCACCGTGTGAAAAATCTGCAGTGCTACTTAAGAATGAATCTGCAAGATCACAAATATCATGTCACAGCTCGCTTAATAAAAAACGTCCTCGTTAATCGGCACTAATACTCTGGACACGGTTGATTCATTGCTCTGTCTTGACAAATATCTACAGAATGAAAGCTGGGTCTTACTGAAATATTATTTGATGTGTAACACACTTGCAGTAACGTGTTCTCAGTTAAACTTGTGTCTCTCTCTCTCTCTCTCTCTCTCTCTCTCTCTCTCTCTCTCTCTCT
>CALSBZ010046909.1:90746-101868 GCA_943591055.1 Gobionotothen gibberifrons | reverse complement strand
ACAGCAGCGTGGCCTTGGTAACGGCTCAACCAGCTTTACCTCGATGGAAAGTCTCTGAACTTCTTTCTACCTGGAGACAGATTCCTGGACATTTTAACGCTAATTCCAGGACATTTTAAAAACACACAATATTCCTATCAAGGTGCGTTTTTCAAAGTTTACCGTCCTACACAAATAGGAGATTTTCTGACGTTCCCTTTCAAAGATATCATGTTTTTTTGTTGTGTCTGAAAGGAGTTTTCTTCCCCAATACATCGGGCCCAGTCTCTCATATGTTACCATTACATTAGAGCATCAGAGCTAAGCATGCTCTTCTAAAAGTTAAATACGCTGTGACTTTATTGAAAAGGTTTTTAGAAAATACACTTTTTTAGGCTTTTTTTTAAAAGATATTTTCATCTGTAAGAAAGAATAACTTGAACAACGACAAATATGATTTTAAACCTGATTCCTACTCTGATCGAATCGAAAAATAATGCTGTTGATTAATTTTCTTTGTCTAATCGCAATATTTTTCTGTCATGTATTTAAACAAGTTTTGCCAACATAATCTTTTAAAATGTCCAAAAATAAATGTTAATGCACGCTAACCCATGTTCAAATCAACCTCTTGTGGCCAAAATGAGCATGACAACAATAATTTGACAACCCATTTGTAACATTAGTTTAAAGGAACTTAAACAAATTATATTAGCAAATTATTTTTTCATAAACACACAGGAGAGAAAACTATTGAAATCAGACAATTCTCTCTTGCCATCATCTCAAATTAGCGATTCTGGAAATCCCTTAGAACTTCCATTTGGAAAAATACAAGTTTTTTTTAAGGATTTTTTAAGAATTTTTAGGAACACATGTGTTTTCACTGGGATGTCACGGCAACACAGAAACTGGAGCTAACACCATGCTGAAATAGATATGGTGCTGTAGACTGTGTACAGTATGTAGACTTTGGTTCATCCCAACAGTTTTGTGCTTTTATCTGCCCATGTCTAAACCTCCACTATAGCTTCTTTCAGAACCAGAACATTGTATAAATCACACAGTGTGTCAGTATGGGTCGTTCACTCTGATGTCAAGTAGGTGTTGGTCTTCTTCTCCCTCTCCTGACCGCTCTTTTCTGATTTACTGTACGCCTCTACATGTGTATATATACTCTACACTGTGTTATATGCGTGCATTCTGGGAAGCGGCATATTTTCAAGTGCCTTTTAGCTCTCTATGGGGGAAACATTACATTATCAGCGCATTTCTGTAATATTTTGGCCAGTCAACACTGAAAAATAGCAGATATACATTTAATAATCTGGAACATGTAGCCGCTTGCGACCCAATTACATGATAACTTGTTTTGGCGAATGCTCTGCACTTCCATAGGAGCTGCATTTAAACATGTCTGTATTCAAGTCAACACACGATGTTACAGATGTCACTGTTAAAATATATCAAGACTGTGCGTAGTGTAAACAAATGTAGTGGTAGAGTTGGATTTAATGGTGCAACAGAGCTGAAGCAGCTTGCCTCCAGAGACAATCACATTGTTATTGCATATTTTGTGTTTTTATATTGATATACACAGTCTTTGGAATATGGTGACGACAATCATGTTGGTTGATCTGATTCTTTTTAAATGTCTGTTAGTTTGTGATTTTTCAGTTTGTGATCTCCTTTAGTGTTACAGAACGTACTCTTTGTGAAATTCAAATAAAATAAATCATGTTTTTACATTCACATTTTTGCAATGTCTTCTTGGAAGTGTTTAGTCTTTAGTTGTTGTGTGATTGCTGATTCGCCGCTGCCTCGTTGGGTTGATTTGTGTTATTGTATAACTTCAGGGTTGGAAAGAGATGTAGGAACCGACACAAAGTAATTCTTTCTTTTCTTTAGGATACTTCTCATTACTTTTTTATGAATTATTCTATACCGTACAATAAAATACACTTTTTAATGTCAAAGCAGTGCTTCTCAAAGTGTGGTCCGTGGACCACTGGTGGTCCGTGAGCGCCCCCTAGTGGTCCGTGAGTATATTGGTAAAATGTCACATTTGAAATAAATAAATTCAAGTTTTCTGTACTCTCGCGGAAATATCTCCGCAATGGAGCGAGTTTAAGTTTCACTTTCTATCGCATGATATAGCCCAGGGCAACACCTTCATCACACACGTTGCCACTTGTTTGTACCATGTTCAGGCGATTTGTAATCTGTTCTAGAAAAACGATGTGTTTTGGGATATTTATGGAGTTAGGTGGTCCGCGAGTGTTTTTTCATTGGTTAAGTGGTCCTTGGTATGAAAAAGTTTGAGAAACACTGTAGAATACTTATACATGAATAATACTGTTTTTAGTTACATTTTTGTTATTTCTTAAATGCTTATCTATAGCTTTTTCAAATATTTAAGTCGTACTCTACCCTGTTTTTTTTCGGAAAATGTAAACATACTCTGTCAGTTTCTTTTGCATGTCTTTGATATACTAAACTATGTTCATTTTTTCACATTTTGACATACGTCGTTTAATTCAATATTTTCGACTATGTTGTTTCTTCTGATATTTTCCACACCCCATAATATATCATTTTTGAATAAAACAAACCAGCATTGACTGCCTTTTCTTGAGACTTTATTCAGCAGAATTATACATGCATTCCTCTTTATCTTTCTCACTTCAGTTCAAAAGTTCTTCATCTGAGTCGCCCTGACAACTTATAGGTCCAACATGATTAGAGTACATTCAGATATTACAGCTATTTAACCAAAGGTAATATTTACTCTGTTTGCCACCTAGATATGCACAATAAAATCCACAATTTCTCTTTGGTCGAACATAACACGTCACATTAAAACTCCGGCCTAGTGAGATAATCTGCCTTCTGCTGCGAATCTGTAGATGTACATGTTTACATGACAGTGTACTGTACAGATTAAGGCAAGTCAAGTGATACTGAACAGGATACAGATGATTCAGAACGACTGGAAGATGGATGGAAATAGAGTGAGTGATGTGTGTGTTCAGATGTAGATGGGCTGCTCCTGCGCTGTCAGCAGACGGTACATCGCCGCAGGCATCGTCTTCATGTGGATCTGGAGCAGAATTAAAACACAAAAAGAGACGTTTATTAGAAGGGAAGAATACTGATTTCAATCATAAATTAAGCTGTGTTGCTTTAATGGGCTGTTCTTTCAATCTTTAATACGCTATTGTCAATGAAACTCGACTTTTCCCATGGATCCTTCTAACTAAAACCTGGAGAAAGTGTAATGTTGCTCTTTAAAAATGTACAAAGGGACACGGCCACATTTCATAGAATTAACAAACTACTGATGACCACTTCTATCCCCATAAGAAAAAGGTCGCTTGGTCTAATTACCAAAAGTATTGTAATGTATTGTTTGTTTGACTGTTATTACACCTGTAGGATTGTCCCTCACTAAGTCAATTATGCTTCTGTTACGAAACATCCCTTCTGTTATTGTATTAAAGGTGACATGTCATGCTTTTCCGGTTATTACCCGTCCCCTTGTGTGTTATGAAGGTTTTTCTGCATGTAAACGGTCTGCAGAGTCAAAACCCTCAAAGTACACCCTGTAGCGAGTACAACTCTAAAACTGAAAATACCTCCCCAAAACGCCTCGTTGGTGAAACGTCATCGTCATTTGATTCTTCCGGGTATGTGCTTACGTAAGCACGTTCCCGGAACTAAATGGGCCAATCCGTGGAGCCGTTACGTTACGTCCGCGGATCCGTTACGTTAAGCCCCCGCTGATTGGTCCAAATTGACCAATCCACGGACTTCCTCACACACACACACACTCAGTGCAGGCAGCTCTGCTGATTTCTGCTCCCTGGCTGCAGGCTGATAACAGACAGTTGGGATCGCGCGAAATTCTCTCTGCAGACCCATTCTCACAGCGTTTATCAACCTATAAACCTTTTTCTTACTCAATATCAAGCCACACTTATTGTTTTTACTTTACGGCTGTGACTTTGTGTGTGCTCAGGATGAGTTTGGCTGTGTTTGGCGGGGGGGGGAGCTGCAGCGAGCCGTTTAGTGGAGAGAGTGATTACTGCTGAATACACATACTTTACAGAGATGCTATATGCGAAACCAATGTGAGTTTGGAAAATTGCACAGTATTTTTCTATTTTAGTATACCTCAACAATGGAATTATGATCAGTGGAAATGGCCATGACACCTCTCCTTTAAGTTCATGAACATTGTATAAGATGCACATCAGAAAAAAAAGACAATGAGAAGGGGAGGGTTTCAATATATACTGTTCCCTTATTGCAAATGTCTACTACTCCCTATGACTGCAAGTACTGTATATCTCATTGCAACTGGTGAAATGTCCTCAACTATCTTCTAAATAAAGAATTGAAAAAAATATATATATAAAGAGGGAACTTTGGGATTTTGACATTTGGAAAAAGCATAATATGGCCCCTTTAACACCACATACAAAAGGCAATCCTAGCATCCTTTGAGTAGGAACACCTATCCTCAGAGATGTATTCTCTTGATTTAAAAAGGGAGACCCCTCCTACCTCTCCCATGGCGTTAGACAGAATCTGGACGATCTTCTCGTGAGGCGTTGCCACCACACTCTGGCTGTTGATCTCGATGATGCGGTGACCGACGCGGACGCCTCCTCTCTCAGCGATGCCTCCTCTCATCAGGCTGCAGATCTGTTACACACAGGGAGAGTGGTCTTAAAGTGAAGACAGACGCTGTAGCAGAGGATCATATTAAAGCTCCGAGTGACATTTATAGTGTGTACGTGGTTAGTCTCAGTTACTATGTCCACATAACAATAACTGCTCCAAGTCAGTTGCTAAGGAAGTCTGTGTTTACATCACTGTTAAAGCTCTTCTGTGATCATCAGAAGAAGGGAAGCAGCATTAGCATTATATGAGGGTATTATCGGCCCCTGCACTCACAATGCCGTTCTGGACGCTGAAGCCCAGCTGGTATCTGAGGTCCGGCCTGCGGATGAGCACCATGGTAACAGGAGGACACCTGACGATGTTCAGCTTGATCCGGGACTGAGACTTGAGACCCTGAGGGAGGACAGAGTGTGGTTAGCTGCAGGAGGCTGACATCACAGAGGTCAAAACACACAACAGAAGAGGGGGAAAAGAGATAGGTAGGGGTACCATGCGCATGCCCTGTGGTACACCAAATCAGTACTGTATGGCTGCATACTCCTTGTCCTGTTGTTTTAAGCTAAATGAAGCACTTAAACTTATTAAAAAGGACACCACCTGGAAGATGGATGGATAAAATGTGACCTTTAACATGATGTATTATTCCAAATAAAAAAAAAGATTATGACATATCAACAAAGCAGCTCTTAATTTAAGTGATAAGTTCTGCTTCTTGATGCATACATATTGTAGTCCATTTAAACATTGTCGTGCCGTAGAAAATTCTTAGACACCCTATCACTTCCTGTTATGGTAAGAAAGCAACTGACTTGTCCATGTTTAAGTGAAATAAATATGGATTGATCCTAAAAATATGCGAAAGAATAAGTGGCGTACCTTGATGATGCTCTGGCAGGTGCTGAGCGGCAGTCCCACCAGACTCGTCCCGTTGATGGTCATGATCTGATCTCCGATGTTCAGGCGACTGGACTTCTCCGCCGGCCCAGTATGCATCATGCTGGCGATGATGACGGTGGGGAGGATGGAGCCCCAGCCCGACTCCACTATCACCACGCCCAGCATCTCTCCTTTCTGCTTCTCAATGTAAACCTTCAAGGAACCACAATGGAGAGGTTTAATTGTCTTTAAAATAAAAACTTTACAGAGACAGAATGATTCTCTTATAGTGGAGTCATCTTAAAGTCATCATTTGCTTATGAACTGGCTTCCTTCTTCAGGATGGACCATGGAAACATTCTTGTTCAAATGTTGTATTTAAAGAGTGACTCTCATAGGCTTCTTTCAGTTAACTTCATTCGTGTTTTTACAAGAAGACAGGAGGTGTTCATTGGGGGGGGTTGATCTGAGGGCAGACCAGGTTGAGCATCTCTAAATTCACCTTGATAAAATACTTTTTTTTTAAACTGTCCCACAGCTGTGACTCCAAAACCAGCTGCTCATCTGAAACCACTGGAAGGCAAACTAACAGATTGAAATGTTGGCAATGACTCATGTTCATAAAAATATGTATTAATACTTTACGACTTTATATATGATTTACATTATTATTATGACTATCAATAACATGTACAGACATCGTAAAAATCGTACAACTTATAAAAGGTCAATCAATATTTAAAGTGAAATATTCTATTACGTTTTTTTAACAGTTTTTACTTTACTTTAAGCAAATTATATGTTATTACCGTTTTTAGATTTATTTTTAAGATATTTTGACAAAATTAAATAAAAACCTCAATTCAACTTAACGTTTAATTGTAAAAGTCAGGTTAATGTTGAGGTAAATAAATAATAATGAGCAAATGTTTTGGAAGGTAGTTCTGTGTGTCGTGAGAGTGTATTTTTATGAGTGTAAAATAAACTCATTTAATCAGAAGTACTGCTGTGACTGTGCTGCCCCCTGCTGGCTCACTTACATCCCTGCAGTTCTCTGACTTGGAGAAGTGGATGAGGTCGTCGTTGTACATGTCCTGAGTGTTCAGCAGGTCGCTGTACTCCCTCTGGCTCAGGTCCTCCGGGTCGATGCCGTTGGCCCTGAGGAACTCCTGGTAGGCCACGCTGAAAGACTGACCGATGGACTGAGCGATCAGCTGCGCCTGAACGAGAGGAGGAGGAGGAGGAAGAGGAAGAAGAGAGGCATCTGGAATTAATGCTGCGCAGATAAACTTGGCATGACCCTCATGATCAAAAGGCTTGTTGACATCCCATTTAAACACAAACACACACACACATGCTTGTAAGGACTCTTACTGACACTATTTGCTGTTGTTGTTGTTGTTGCAATTAACCAAATGCACAGTGTTATTGTTGTATTTGAACTATTAACAAATATTCTCAATAAAACCAAGTTGTAATACCCCAGAATGTTTCCTTAAAGGAGGGGTAGGTAAGTTTGAGAAACCGGCTCGAGATACACTTTTTGTTATATTCCATGGAATGCTCTTAATATCCTGATAGCAATGCATATTCTAAGAGCTTTGAAAAAAAATCCATAAAAAAAATTCATCTGTGGAATCCGTAATACTGTAAAAACTACGACCAATTATTTTAGCCGGGCCGGCTAAAATAATTGGTTGGCCGACCTGTCTGTCAGCCTTCAATCTCGTGCACACACACACACACACACACACACACTCGTGCAGTCATTGCGCGTGCCGTCATTGGGCGTGGACACGTTCACCATGGCAGAGTTTGCTTCAACATCGTCTACCGGTCGCAAAAGAAAAACTGTAATGGAGCAAATGATGAAGAAATAGAAAGTGGAAACTAGGAGAAGTCAAACCAGAGTCAATATCGGAGTTGCTTTTCAACTATGGCGACTATTTACGGAGCACACCGAGCTGATATGTAACGTTACCGGCGCAGCCTGCTCTCAGCCAGACGTAACATTTGTAATACATTTTCACAAAACAAACATGCTAGCTTCAAAAATATAAGCACTGACAATAACTGTGTTATACATTTGTTTTACATTCATTATCATGATCTTGTGCGCGTTCATGTGTGTTGGAGGAGGTGCTCTGTAGGAAGTCTGAAGGAAGGGGCGGATTATTTTCGGTTGTGTACTTTGGAATTTTTTTGCACTCAAGGCTGTTTCTCAAACGTACCTACTGCTCCTTTAAGTTTAAAACTTCTCCCTGTGTAAATCTTGTTTTTGTAAATGTCAGCATGACCTTTCTTCTCCTAATGAATTTCTTTGTAGCAAAATATTAGGGCATGTAAAAACAATAAAAAACGTTTTTAACAAAGATAGCACTGACATGTTAAGCCTAGCTAAGCACAGGAAGGGGATACACAATCCTAACTTCTTAAAAGAGGCCTTCTAATAACTCCAGGCCAAATGACAGAATGCTTAGAAATTATTTTCTAACTGCAAACGTTCCTAATCTCCAGGTGATCTGGACCTGAAACTCCTCTTGTCTAACTCACACCAAGACAACAAGATATTATTGTATTTGTAACTTTAGTATTGCCTTAAATAACGCCACAATTAGCCATGTTGTTTTCAGCTAACACATATACATTTCCTGGTCCTGCCAAGACGGTAGCGAGTAGTAAACCCAAAATGCAAGCATCCAAACAGTATGATTTCTAATAGGATACAACAACAACATAGTTATGAATGAATGCCTCACGTCCTCGGACTCGAACACGTGGCAGATCATCCGGTACAGCCTCCGGTCGTCGGGGCTCATGGTGGTCTGCTCGGCGGCCTGGTCCAGGTTCTCCTGCGTGCTGCGGGAGCGCACCATCTTCCCCCGGGCCATCAGCACCACCATGTTCCCGATGTCCGCTATGTAGGAGATGGTCCTCAGGGGGAGGTCCATTAAAGACTCCTGGAGATCAAAAGAAGAGAAGAGGTACGCTCAGATGAATCATTATCTCTTGTGTGGTGACAGGAACGAGTCTTAAAACCGGGAAATGTGTTAGAACTTCTGGTTCCCTCTTCTTGAAGTCAACTTTGTTTTGAACGTTTTTGGTTAGATGCCTGAAATAAGATCTATGGTTTAGCTGAAGAGATTTTCACGTTTAGTTCTACGTCATTAAATTCATCAGTAAATATCCCTATCGTGACTGTCCTTAGTTTCTACGGTTGCTTACATGCGATTAAACGAGACTACTTAACGTCTTCAAGCTGAACATTAGCCACCTTTAGCTTAGCGGTTGTGATGCACAGCCATTTAGTTTGTTTATAGCCTAACATTAGCTTTTTACTTCTGGTGATGGCATTTCTTTAAAAATCACAAAGTGGTGTTAAATGTGGAGATAATACTGCTGAACTAACCTCGTAAATATCATAAACATGTTTCCCAATGATCTTATTTCCGTCAATTCCGAAATCCAATGGAAAAAACGAATTGGCTTTTTGACTAGGGATCCCTTTCGATGCTTACTTTGCCTACAGAAATACGTCATCACTGCACCACTCGATTGTCCCTCCGGAAGGATTATTGAATGGGGTGAAGCCTGCGAGCTAGTTCAGGCAATCAACTCGAGCACTTGTGCTAAATTCATACATAACGCCCCTTGCCCCTCTACAACCAACCAAACAGAGTCTCCTTAATATGCCGCTCTATTGAACCTGCCAGATCTCTCTCCATGCATTGCTTGCTGCTGCTATTGCTGCAGCTACTTCCACGTCGCTGCTGCTTGCCTGAACCACCACCACCCCAGCTTCCACCCCAGCTTCCACCTTTAGGCTCGGGGGTTAGTTATTTAATCATCACTCATCGTGCTATGTATATCTATGGAGTGATGAGGCCCGAGCCTAGACGCCAAACTCAACTATATGCTGCTTCTAATAAACATGTTAAAGAAACACGTGAGTTGTTTGACTGAAATACCATCATGTGATTATATACCTGAGTGTCTGCATTGAGGACTTTGATCCTCTGCGTGGACATGAACAGATCGACCTCAGCCGTGGACGGAGCCTCAGCGTCTGGGCTCTGAGAGAAACCACAAGAGGAGAGAAGAGAAGAAGAAGAAGTAACAGGTTGATGAATGCTAGCGGAGGATAGCAGAGCAACATGACCAACACAACACAGATGACCATGAAATCTAACATGCCACAAAAGAAAATGCATTAAATCCGAAGGTCAAATGGAGAGAAGTCAAGGAAACGAAACAACACGTATACAATCACAAAACAAGCGTACCTTTTTTCTGTTCTTCGCCTGCTTCTGAGCAGCCTGTCGTGATCAGCAAGAAGAAAAGAGATTCAAAAAACGCACACATTGACAGGATCAGAAAATACCTTTTTTTCTGTGTATGAACAACAACGAATAATGTGTGTGTGTGTGTGTGTGTGTGCGTGCGTGCGTGCGTGCGTGCGTGCGTGCGTGCGTGTGTGTGTGTGTGTGTGTGCGTGTGTGTGTGTGTGTCACATCTGACAACAGCGGGCTGCCAGAGGCCATTGCAGCAAACATGATGAAGAGTTTCCCCTTCATCGATGTGACGCAGACGACTCTGAAGACAGATGTGTTTCTGGACTCATGACAGGTCGGGGGGTTTGTGTTTATAATTCTTGGTTTTTGTAATAGTAATGCTTTTTAATAAACTCATTCTAGACCTGTCTGCTCACCTTCAAAATCAGGAGAAATGACTTATAAGTGGATTTATTCTGTAAAATTAGAGAGGATTAAAGAAAGGATCGTTGATAATACGTGACGTAAATTGAGATGATCAGACGTCTACTACAGCTGGCACAATTTCTGTAAACTGTCTTGTTGTTGAGACATTATCAGAGCAGACAGTCTTTCCTATTTTCAACCAAGCTGCTCATGAATCATCATCATGAACCCAAGATGAACTCCTGCCCTCTGGAAGTCCAGTATTATTTTATTTAATATACGCAGACATCTCGTAAAAAAAAAAGAGCGGGTCCTTCTATGACGCCTGGAGCGTGGGCTGATTGAGTCAGCGTCCGTTTTCATAAAATATATTTATAAACATTTATTTTCACTTGTATTTCCTGGGTTTTTGAATATTGAGCTTAACCATATTGGGATTTTGAGACCTTGACGATGATTTCACACAGCGGTTAACAGATTTTTTTTTATTTGGGAGAAAAACCTAGCACTGGTCTCAGGTCAGGTGTCTTCAATATTCATCCAATTCTTTTTGAGTCAGGTCGATGCTGTCCTTAAAAGTGAGATGGCAGCTCACACAGACAGCAGTCCTCCTCCTCCTGTCTCAAAGCATTACATGACTTCTGTCTCCCCCTCACCATTATATCGTCTCTAAATGTCTCCCTCCCTGTAGGGTTCTCAGACCTTCACAGAGCTGCTGTCCTGGATCTGTCAACCGTTCAGAGTTCAGTTCATGTCCTCTCCCTGCCTCAGACTTTATTCACCCATCTCCCCCCCCCTCACACAGTTCTGAATGCCACGCTGTCACTGCAAACCATCTTCTTCTTCCTCACAGCCATAACCTTCACATGACTGCTACAACAGCG